>JASEVX010000001.1:231519113-232119113 GCA_031761405.1 Serripes groenlandicus | reverse complement strand
TTGACCTAGTATTTGACCTGACATGACCAATATTTGAACTTGGCCTAGAAATAAGCAATATAAAACTAGACCTTTCACTAAAGATGATAAATACCCCCAAAACAGCACATTGACTCAAATTATGGCTGCCGACCGACCAACACAAGGGCCATAAAATAACATGCAATTGTAAGACCTTTGTGATATACACATCTCCTCTTGGTATAGAAGCTTCATTTAAAATGTTATTGAATTCTTCCCAGTGGTTAGTAAGAAATAGGCCGGACAAAATATGGCTTCCGACCGACCGATAGGTAGTCCTATCAAACAGTACTCATTTTGACCTTTGAACCATGACCTTGACCTTTGAGGTACAAGCCACCTCATCATGGTAAACATGTGTGCTCAGTAACTTGAGAAGGTTGAGATGCGGACCGGACAAGGTAGTCCTATCAAACAGTTCTCATTTTGACCTTTGACCTCTGAATGTGACCTTGACCTTTGAGGTACAAGCAACCTCATCATGGTGACCATGTGTGTCAATTAACTTGATAATCCTAAGATGCATGGTTGAGATGCGGACCGGACAAGATAGTCCTATGTAACAGTACTCTTTTGACCTGTGACCCTTTGACCTCTGAGTGTGACCTTCACCTTTGAGGTACGGTACAAGCCACCTCATCATGGTGAACATGTGTATCCAGTAACTTGAGAATCCTAATATGCACGGTTGAGATGCGGGCCGGACAAGGTAGTCCTATCAAGCAGTACTCATTTTGACGTTTGACCTCTAAGTGTGACCTTGACCTTTGAGGTACAGGCCTGAGTCTTTTGCGCGACACGCTGCCTCATCATGTCCAACATTTGTGCCAAATTTCTTTGAAATCCTATGATGCATGGTTGAAATGTGGCCCGGACAAGGTACAGTCCTTTCAAATAGTATTCATTTCAACCTTTGACATGTAAGTGTGACCTTGACATTTGAAGTACAGGCCTGGGTCTTCTGCGCGACACGCCGCCTCATCATGTTGAATGTTTGTGCCAAGTTTCTTTCAAATCCTATGATGCATGGTTAGATACGGGCCGGACAAGGTTAGGTGGGACTGACAGACATTTCCCACATTCAACATATTTGCATCAACCCATTTGAAAACATTTTGGAAAGTAATACTGAAAAACTCAATTAAATTAAGTATAATTATTGAAAAAAGAGTTGAAAACATTGTGATAAAAGGAGAAACTGCTCATTTTGAGCATTTTCTCCATTTGCACTTATGTTTTTAAAAGAATTCTTTTCACAAATTACATTATACTATCATTTGTCATGATATTAAATGTTTGTGCCCAAAAGCTTTATGTTCTTGTAAGCAAGTATTAGTGTTTAACCATGTCCCACATACAGATGACTTATAACTTTAACACTTTTCCTCATATAGAGGCTTTCTGACGCCTCTGTAGCAGACGGCTATTTGAAAACATAGTGACGAAAGAAGAAATTGCTCAAAACGAGCATTTTCTCCTTTTGCCACAACGTTTTCAATTATAGAGATTTTCTATTTTTTGACAAAATATGTTCAAAGTCGTCTGCTGCAGAATTGTCGTATGAGGGAAAGTGTTAAATAACATTGACATGATTGTTGCAAAATTCGGAAATCTGGACGAGTAATTTCTCTTTTTGTGACAATGTTTTCAATTGTATACAATGATATGACAATTGATAGATCTATGGTGTACAGGTTGTTGCGGAGTGTTTTCAAATAAGTCTGCTGTAGTCTGATTTATTTGAAAAAATGCTATATTATGCTACATATTTTTTAGATTTTGCATAATTTTCAGTTTATTTGCTTCATGTGTGAAATGATAACAGCTATTTTGGGATTTATTTCATATGAGTCAATGAATAAAAAGAAAGCACTTACAGTTTCAGTGTTAAATCAAAATTATCTTATCTAAAGTGTCCTCTTCCTCTGAAGTTGCCCAATACTGCTGTGCACAATAAGATTTTTAGTATTTATTCTTCTCCATGAGCAAATGCTAAGTTCTGTTTTTTAGTCCCAAATTTGCCCGCTCCACATTAGTATGCTGGGCATCTATCAGATCTATCAAGGTTCTATTGTCTCTGTTTATGAAATCCATGAAATCTTAAATGTTAAGCTTACTCACCCTTACTAAGTTAGCACAAAACTCAAAATTCCCCGGCTATAGTAAGCCCACTCTCAGCCATGATTTTATCACATAGCAAAAACTAATTTAGTAATATCAGAATTCTTAGTTGTGTGTTTATAATTGGTCACTAAAGGAGGTGCAATGTAGCCTGTGTAGGCCAGGTTTGGCAAAAAATCTCAGTCCAAGTAGGAATTTAAGATGTCTTCATCTTTTTCTGTATTGACCTTTACAGTGACATTGCGTTCAACTGGCCATCATACAAGAGATCTCCTTGCTGTAGTTGTCTCCTGTAAAGTATACACCGACAGTAACACATATTAGGGACAGGAAATGGTTTTTTCTTGTTTGTTCGACCCCAAATAAATGGACTGAATATATCTGAAATATAAATAAAAAACATAGCTAGAAACAAATGTTTGTCATTTTGGCACAAATATAACGAGTTTCCTGTGTAACTACAACATTTTGAATCATATTTTAAATAATCAGGAAATATTAACATCTACCCATTGAAATACCACACTCATGTTTGGAACAATTCACAAGCCCCTTGATGGATTTTGATACATAAAGATTGTGGAATGAGAGAAATTCTTGATTTACCCATCCTATATTCAATTGTTGAAAATGAGTTTCAAATGTAGATAGATATATTAATATATACAATGTATATAGACAATTTAAAAAAAGGCTTGACGATAACACGGGACTCCCTCTCTATCTCAATAGCAATACACCGGTATTTACACTAGGATTTTGTTAACTGGAACAACCAGTTTAATAATAGCACATGATCTAGTGTTCGGTTAGTTAATTTAATACGAATACAGCCATGGTCTTTGTCTACAAATAATTTTCATTTGGTTTTTGCTTCTTAATGTACTGCTCGTGCAATAGCTAGTTTAGCTATTTTGAACAATTGGCAACACCCAGCTGAATCCAGATTACTACCGCCTGTCACGGACAATGACAATGTACTTACTCTATGTTTTAATAAGCGTCTGGTGCATGCACCTTGATAATTAACTTAGGCTTTAACAGTTTCCTTCATGTTTACGCGATTTCTCCATTTGTCACAATGATTTCAACTCTATTTAATATTCATACTATCATTTAGAGGTTTTTTGATCTTTTGGACTTGACAACTTTGAAGTTGTCTGCTGCATATTTATTGTATGTGGGAAAGGGTAAATTATAAACAAAATAAACCACAGGCTGGGTATGCAGTGTGAGCATTGACCATATATGCCTGTATCTGAACAATCTAAAGGCTTTATCGGATATTTAAAGCAGTACTAACCAGTATTAATGTTTTCTTATTTGTTGTTGACCTATGTTTATACAAATGGATCCAATTAGAAAAAGGGACGCAACTTTGGTAAACTATAACAAATCAGATTCACTACACTGTATATTTGCCACAGTACCACGATTTAATTAAAATGTATCCCACTCTCTTTGTCTATATCTTATTGCATAATTCCAAACAGGATTGTACGTGTAATGCAGCATAAACCCGATATTTGAATTATAACATATCATACCATTTAACCTATTGTCACCAGTCGCCCTTCTGCCATAAACATATACGTAACACCTTTTTATTCCCTAGGAGTGTGTATAATTATCTTGTACGAAATTGCAGTGGTGCGAATTCCCCGAACTTACGAAATATTTTTAAAAATGTCAGTCTGAGAAAGCTCATTTTCATCTATGGCCTTCTTTGTTTAACCAACCAATTACTGTAAAAATAATCGTATGGTTTAACAAAGAAGGTCAAGGATGAAAAGGAGAATGTGTATGAAAATGTGTCAGTCAGGACTGAAGATTTTTGCGAAGACTGCCGACATCTCTACAATAGAATGTTAGGCCTACTTACCAATACTTTAGACGATATATTGGAGTTGTTTCTATTTAAATATTTCACCAGATACATCTGTAGTCGTCATTATTCTGGAAACAGTGAAATGTAAGGCTTCGAACGCCAATTGTGTCGTTGTGTCTGTAAAGCGCTTTACTGTAGATGGCGTGCGTCTAGTTCACCTTGTTAAGTACGGTACAGACACGTTCCATATTCGGCTATTTTGACGAACGAGAACAAAATATTTCATTCTCAGTTCCACGCAATTTTTCTTTAAAATGTTTGTTCACACGAAATTACGCGGTTCTTTTATTACCTTATTATCGATTTAGAATTAAAAATGATAGACTAGACGACACTAATTTTCAATCTATGTTTTACGTCTGACATACCGCTTTTTAAACATAACCAAAATGGCGGCTCCCAAGGATTTTGCCAGTTTCATTTCAGAAAGGTTCATGGGTTAATGAAAAAAAGAAAATCTCGCACATGTTACCTATGAGCGAAAAAATCCATTTATGGTTTTTTTCTCGTATTAATGAAGCACTCACTTAGACTTTTTTATAAATATATCACTTACTCGTCGGATATTCATGAATATATCTCAAACTCAGACATGTTCATGAATTTACCCAAAAACGAACAGGCTCAAGAATATATCATTAAACCGACCTCGGTCATAAATATACCACAACCTCAGACTTTGTGCATGAGTATATCTTATCCGTACAGTCGTTCATGAATAAAATCTATAAGCCGGAATCGTTAATGCATATAACACATACACGGATTGTGCTCATGAGCCAGCCAATGTTCATGACTATACTTAACTAGGCGGTTGTTTCTGGATATGTTCCGAAGTCGGATCCGCTCATGAATATACCAAGACGCATATGTTTTGTTCATGAATATACCCCACACTCAGACTCGTTCATGAACGTACTTCAAACTCGGACTAGTTAAAGGAATACGCTCGGCTGAAAAAAACTCGCTTCGAATTGAAATATATTGACTTAAAGAACATTTATTTACTATGCATTTCATTAGCATACAACTAATAATGAAGATATTACTATTTAAAGATGACTATTTGTGCTGATCGGTGCGCAGCATGGGCGCGGCCATTGTTTACATATCGCAATGTCTCGATACTTTAGATTCGTGACGTCATTTACCCTCTATGTCCCAAACAAAACACACAAGTAGAGTTAGCTAATAAACGACTGCGGTACTATAAAGGGAATACAAAATATACTTTTTCGTAAGAAAATTAACCCCGGAAGTTTACAAACCTAAACTTCAATTATTCAAAATGAAATGCAAAGCATTACATCATATTGTTACTATATCTATATAAAGTGTTATAGTAAATAGTATCCAACCATAGTAGGTGTATAGAAAACTCGAAATTGACTCGTGTAATATATATCAGCCAATTAAATATATGTGTGTTAACATTTATTTATACAATAATTTCATTCGTTTATATATTTGACAGTTGTTTGTTATGATTTCACAGCTCGTTAGACATAATGAACCGTCGTTTTTGTAGAACAATCAAAGGCCATAGAAACAATCAAATTTCCGATAGTGGTCGGACGCTACTGTAATAGGATCTGTTGGCGAGTCTTTTGAGCAGACATAATTCGATCCCTTCCCTACATACTCTGAAGTTGGCGGTAAAGAGATTTTCCATATTAGTCATCTGCTGCAGATTTGGTGTATGTTGAAAAGGGAGAATTGAAATGGTTAATTTTGACCAAATTTCCAAAAGGATTTTTGTTGTAAGACTTTTATATTATATATTGAAGAAAAATTCTCAATCCTGTATAAATATTCCTTTTAATTCCAAATGAAATCGTCCAATTTTTAAAATCGTTACTTGTTTTTAGTTGAATGTATTTTACCACAATTCATAACCTCCAAATACAAGATACGGGAAAGTTTATGACGAATGAGTACAGCATAGCTTCGGATGTTTTTACACAAATGAGCCACGTCACACACAAATCGCAATTCGGAGGTCATATTGTGAATTGCAAATAAGATCAAATTGCATATTTGTATGGTCGGTTTTTCGTCAGGATGAGTCTGCAGAGGCTTACTGTACCGCTCAAAAGCAAAAACAATTTTCAGCCATGCCTATAAAGGCTTTCTTACACCGGCACTCCACACAACACTACAATCTCTATGACAGCAAATACATGTATAAATAAAGTTGTAAACGTTGTGACAAAAGGCGTAATTCACAGATTAATCGAAAATTAAAAACATTGTACCGTTCTTTATTGAATACCAATTAAAATCATATTTCCGGTAGCAATCAGACACTACTTATGATCTACCAACAAAGCACCGCCGAGGCTTTGATGCGCTGATCAGGAGCAGCAGCCGACTAGGGGTAATAAACAGCAAGTCAACTAATTAGGGGTAATAAAATAATTAATTGACCATCATGCAAGGCGTATAAAATGTTACAGCAGTCAAAAGACGCCCCCCCCCCCCCCAGCTGGGCGGGGTGTTAGAAATAGCCCAGCTGTCGCACTACAGAGTGGTAGAAATCCACCACTGTGCCTGCTCGTTTGCCGTGAGCTGCAACCCGTGTCGCCTGATGATGGGATCCTGGTAGTTGAGTATGCTCGGAGTATGGCAATTTTAAACTTTGATACTACAATACACTGCTTTGGCCTTGAGTTGGGTTAAACGGGAGGTCAGGAAGGCCCGCCCTGATCAATCGGCTGGTCATGTTTAGCCCTGATACCCTTTATTTAGTTACATTTTCTTTTTCGTTATATTAACTTTTTACGAAATATGTTATTTCATAAATATTTGTACCCGTTTACATTTGAGACAAGGTGTATTAGAAGGCAGTGGCTTCAGGGTCAATCGGTTAAAATAGATGTTTGATTGACGATCGTTCACTTTCTTATGGTAGTCCATGCTTGGTCGGATACCACATGAAATATCAGTTGCTCAATTTAGTCTGTTCTAGACGAGTATGCCGGTGGTGTAACTTTGGCGTAGACCGAGATGGATATCCCCGGAATACGTCCCCTTGTTGGGCTCCGTGGCGGGTGAAGGACACCACCGATGAAATAATCAAAACTGACATGGCCAACCCCAAAAAAGCCAAGCGTACCCTGTCTGATGTTTCAGATGATTCCGGTGACGAAAGTCACCGTTTTAATAGTTCTACTTTTCCCAGTTTTTTAGTTATTAAATCTACAGATGAAAACAAAACCATTACAACGCTCTCTCCATTTGTGATTGAGAAACAATTATCATCTATTATTGGAACTCCAAAATCAGTCAAAAGTTTAAAAGACGGTACTTTACTTGTTGAAATTTCCTCAAAAACTCAATCCGAAAATCTCTTAAATAAAAAAGTATTTTTTGAAGTACCTGTCAACATATATGCTCACCCTTTCCTAAATTCATCAAAGGGTGTCATAAGATGCAGGGAACTTGCAAATTGTAAAACAACTGAAGAAATTACTGAAAATTTAAAATGTCAAGGTGTTACAGATGTGAAACGTATCAAATTGTACAGAGATGGGTCTGAAATATTGACCAACACTTACATTTTTACTTTTGATACGCCAAATTTACCAAAAGAAATCAAAATTGGTTACCAAATAGTCAAGGTTGATTGTTACGTACCCAATCCCTTGCGCTGTTATCGGTGTCAAAAATTCGGTCACCACGAGAGTAAATGTAATGGTTCCTATGTCTGTAGTAATTGTACTTTTGTTGGAAATGATCACCAGTTGTCTACCTGTACTAATACTGTTAAATGTGCGAACTGTGGCCTGAATCATGCTGCAAGTTCGAAGGAATGTTCTTTTTGGCTTACACAGAAAGAAATAATACTTAATGTTAAGTATAAACACAATGTTAGTTTTGTGGAGGCCAAGAGGATTGTTGCTCAACAACAAGACATTGCAGCTAGATTTAATGGTGACAACAGTTTCGCATCTAAAACTAGACCAACTGCTATCAGGCCTGTAGTCAATACACCGCCACCCTCACATACATGTACTACATGCCATCGCCTTTTAAAGGTTCTATCTCAAAAATTTCCCGACATCAGTTTACAGTTAAAAGCAATTATGTCAAATGAACAGCCCTCTACTTCTGCCCATTCTTCATTACCATCAATTAACAAAGAAACCTCTGGCAGTGCTGCATCATCTTCGAAAGAAAATGAGTCTTCTTCTAAACAAATTGAGTCTTCTTCGAAGGAAATTGAGTCTTCTTCTAAAGAAATGAAATCATCTTCTTTTGGAGAAATTGAGTCTTCTCCTAGGGAAGTTGAGTCTTCTCCTAAAGAAGTTGAGTCCTCTTCCAAAGAAATTGATTTTTCAAAAGGAAAGGAATCTTCTAAAGTTATAAAAAATAATTCAAAACATACAAGTAAATCACCTGATATGACAAAATCTTCAATTATTTCACTTAAACCAAACCAACAAAACAAACCTAAGTCAAAATCACACTCAAAGCCTGATTCTGAAGGCTTTGAGAAACAAAGACCTAGAAGAATTAAGGTCCAATAAGATAGAGCTAGTGACTCTCAACCTAAAATTACTAATCGTTATGAGAAATTGGATGACATGGAGACACAGGAAACTGAGTCTCCTAGTCCATGGTCGGATCTGAAAGATGACTGGAATCATAATATTGATTCCTGGCAGACTTCGGTAGCTGAAATCAAAATATGTGAACCTGTATTCCAAGCACTTCCGAAATGAATTCCATAATCCAGTGGAACTGTCGTGGATTTAAAGCCAATTTTGAGGAATTGTCTCTTCTAGTTAATGAAAAGAAACCAGTAGCTATATGCTTACAAGAAACATTTTTAAAAGATAATGATAGTCTTTCTCTTAAATATCATTCATGTTATCATAAAACATCTGATGCAAGTGCTCGAGCTTGTGGTGGGGTAGCAATAGTTGTTAACAACTCTATTCCCCATAGCTTAGTCTCACTTACTACAACTCTGCAGGCAACTGCGGTAAGAATTTCATTGAGCAAAACAATTACCCTATGTTCTGTGTATCTTCCGCCAAGTCAGCCTCTTGATACAGACAAGCTCGTTGAACTTGTCAATCAGCTTCCAACACCTTTTATGATAGTTGGTGACTTCAATTCACACAATACGTTGTGGGGATGTAGAGACACCAATAAAAAAGGCCAACTATTAGAAGATTTTATTTTTAAACATGACCTTTGTATTTTGAATAATAAATCTCACACATATCTGCATCCTGCTACTGGTTCTTACTCATCTCTTGATCTTTCTATTTGTAGTCCTGATATATTTGTTGACTTTAAGTGGAAGGTGGAAGACGACCTTCATGGAAGTGATCATTTCCCTATAATTATCACTGAAACTGGGCCATCTGTCCTGGGGCGTCCGAGACGATGGAGGCTCCACAAAGTGAACTGGAATTTATTCCAGATGCGATGTGAACATTTCATTAATCCGGATGCTTTCTTGGAATGTGATGATCCTACACAACTATTTACTTCTTTAATGTATCAGGCTGCTAAAGAGGCAATTCCCCAAACTTCGACAAATCCAAAGCACCCTCGCAAACCTTGGTTTGATGAGGAAGGCAAAAAGGCTATAGGAACACGCAAATCGGCTCTAATGCAGTTTAACCTGAGGCCAACCCATCAAAATCATGTATACTTTAAAATAGCTAGAGCAAAAGCTCGTAAAACAATTAGGCACAGTAAACGTGCGTCTTGGAGACAGTATGTATCTAGATTAAATTCTAGATCATCTGTCAAAAAGACATGGGACATGATAAGGAAAATAAAAGGAAAGAGCAGTTCGCTTAGTGTGAATCATCTGAGCACCTCAGACGGTATCACCACCTCAAAGAAGGATATTGCCAATACGTTGGCAGATTCCTTTGCACAAAAGTCGTCCTCTTCAAACTATTCTCCAAAGTTTCAAAAATTTCAAAAGCAAAAGGAGAAACGGAAAATGAACTTTAAATCGAAAAATGGAGAGGCCTACAATAAAGCTTTTACGTTAAAAGAATTAAAATCGGCTCTCAAGAAGTGCCATGATACCGCTGCGGGTTCAGATGATATACACTATCAACTGATTAAACATTTACCTTTCCG
The DNA here is from genome assembly GCA_031761405.1 of Serripes groenlandicus. Taxonomy (NCBI): domain Eukaryota; kingdom Metazoa; phylum Mollusca; class Bivalvia; order Cardiida; family Cardiidae; genus Serripes; species Serripes groenlandicus. Next base: position 232,108,972 of record JASEVX010000001.1, on the reverse strand, counting down.
ATCCCTTTCTTGTTTACTTGACGTCTATAATCAGATTTGGCGAACGGGAAATCTCCCGAGATCTTGGAAAGAGGCCATCGTTATTCCAATTCCCAAGCCTGGTAAAGATACAACTAATCCTGGGAATTATTGTCCTATAGCCTTAACTAGCTGTATATGTAAAACCATGGAAAGAATGGTGAACGACAGACTTGTTTGGTTTCTCGAAAAGAAAAAAACTTATTACTACTTTCCAGTCTGGTTTTCGTAAACATAGAAGCACAGTGGATCATTTGATCCGTTTTGAAACCTTTATCAGAGAAGCATTCATTAAAAAGGAGCACGTTGTCTCCGTCTTCTTTGACTTAGAAAGTGCATTTGACACTACCTGGAAATATGGTATTATGAATGACCTCTATGATTTTGGCATAAAAGGTCGCCTTGCTTATTTCATTTCTGCTTTTTTAGATGAACGTCAGTTCAAAGTTCGTGTTGGTGATACTTTGTCTGATCCACATGAACAGGAAATGGGTGTTCCCCAGGGATGCATTCTTTCTGTTACACTTTTTAGTGTGAAGATTAATAACATTATCAAATATGTTAACCCTGGAGTTGAATGTTTTCTATATGTTGATGATTTCTGTATTTGCTACAGATCAAAACATATGCATATAATTGAAAGACAATTGCAACAAGTTTTGAATAATTTGCAAAAATGGTCAAACGAAAATGGCTTTAAATTCTCTAAAAGCAAGACCAAATGTATGCACTTTTGTCAACTTCGTAAACACCACCTAAATCCAGATTTAACACTAGATGGCACTCGTATTGAAGTTGTGCCTGAATTCAAATTCCTTGGTCTATTGTTTGACCCAAAACTGACTTTTCTTCTTCATATTAAATATCTTAGAAATAAATGCCAGAAAGCATTAAATCTTTTACGCGTTGTATCCCACATGGATTGGGGCGCTGACCGTAAAGTCCTCTTGAGACTTTACAGGTCATTAATACGATCTAAATTAGACTACGCATGTATTGTTTATGGCTCAGCACGAAAGTCGTACATTGCAACACTTGATACCATTCACCATCAGGGTTTACGGCTAGCCTTGGGCGCTTTTCGAACCTCGCCCGTCAAAAGTGTCTACGTAGAAGCCAATGAACCATCGTTAAATTTACGCCGAAAAAAACTAGCGATGCAGTATTTCTTAAAACTTAAGTCTAATCCTTCAAATCCCACTCATAGAGTTGTTTTCAACCCTTTATACCAGGAATTATTTTTAAAGAAGGAACGGGTAATACCGCCTTTTGGTATCCGTTACGGTCCAGAAGTCTTAAAGCTTGATATTGATCTTGACGACATCGCGAAGCAAGAGATTTCAGATACCCCACCTTGGACTCTAAGTAGTCCATCATTCATTTATGATCTTGCGACCGATAAAAAGGCCTGCACATATCCTATTGTTTTTAAATCCAAGTATATAGAAATTAAGAATACATATTATAACTTTGAGCGTATTTATACGGATGGTTCTAAGGATGGCAAAAGGGCAGCTGCTGCCGCAGTTCCTGATGGCGATGTAATAACATTTCGACTACCAGATAATTCTTCTATTTTTTCCGCCGAGTTAAAGGCAATAGATTTAGCTTTGGACTTTATTAAATCAGAAGGTTATTGGCGGTATATTATATTTACCGACTCATTGTCTGCTATGCAGGCACTTCAGAATGAGAAAATTAAAAATCCTCTTGTTGTTAATCTCCTCTCCAAACTATCATATATATGTGCTACAGCGAATGTAGTATTTTGCTGGATCCCTAGTCATATGGGCATTCGCGGTAATGAACAAGCTGACTTGGCAGCAAAATCTGCTCTTTTACAAGATATCTTGCCATTTAAAATACCTCATTTTGATTTTAAACCTTTAATAAACGTTTTACTATACGATGATTGGCAAAGTCATTGGAATGAGCAAGTGAATAATAAACTCCACTCAATCAAGCCAGTACTTGGTGAGTTGCTGCAAGCTTTACAATCCTTTCGCCGAGAAGAAATTGTCCTTGCTCGTTTACGCATTGGACACACATGGTTAACTCATGCATACTTACTGAAAGGTGAGGAAGCAACTCAATGTGTTCCATGTTATACACAACTTTCAGTACAACACATTCTTCTGGAATGTGCTGATTTCGCCCCAATACGTGATCGATTTTTCAAGGCTCAAAGTATGCTTCAGCTCTTTGAGTCTGTCAAACCGGAACTTTTATTTGATTTCCTTAGGGAAATTAATATTTTTAATAAGATATGATTATTTCTTAAATCGTGCTTTTGCACATGCATTACTTTTACAGATCATGTTCCAAATTTCCTTAGATATTATTTATCTTTATGTTAAGTATTACATAGTAATGTTGGGCTTGTTTGCCTATATCTTATTTTACATTGGCTTACATGTTATTTTATATATATTTTAGTTATCGCATACATCATGTTTGATTATTTCATTAAGTAAAGTATTAAGCGCCCAAAATGACCTTAGTTGTCGACGGGCCTTAAAACACCATTCATTCATTCATTCATTCAAAAGACGTCAGTTCGTTTGAAAACATTCGATTTAGCTTTTCCTATATAATTAATAACTGCAATACTGTTACGTCTTTCACAGCCTTATGTTGAAGTATCGCCCAAAACGTCAGGAAGTTGATGATGATCAAATGCAAACAAGGACAGCACTGGCTGTAATCGACCATGTTCAAACCCTTGGTCGACAACAGCAAAAATATTTATGTGGTGAAAAGATATATAGGCAGGCATTTTAAAAACTTACTGGATAGTGGACATGATAACAATTAATCAGAACAGAGAAGATGAAATACCTTGTGAGGCAGAGATCAGACTGATCATGAATTGTTGTGTTTGCCTTTAGTTGTGAATCACACTGTTTGTTTCTTGGGAAGATTCATGACCAAAAAAATACCACACAAGTATGCAATTTGATCTTATTATGAAATTAACACTGAAACTATCCAAATGCGGAATTTGTGCTGACGCGGTTCATTTGAGTAAAATCCCCACGCGCTATGACATAAGCATTTCCCATAGGCTCTCCAAAAATTCGGTGTTAAAATCTGCGACCTTTTGTGTTTGTGAAATTGGACGATTTCAATTGGATTATAAGGGATTTTTATGCAGGTTTGTGAGAAATCATTTGGATTATAAGGGATTTGTATGCAGGTTTGTGAGAAATTATTGTACGATTTATTCTTTAACAAACAAATAAATCTTTTGAAAGTTTGGTCAAATATAAAAAAATGAATTTACCCTTTTATTGAACACGTCGACCATTTTCTTGTTGAAGACGCGTTTGTAGCAGACGACTTTTGAAAAACATCGTGAATAAAGGGGACATTGCTCAAAATTAGCAGTTTCTCCTTTTGCCGTAATGTTTTCAACATTACCATTATGTTTTCAAATGTTTGCAAATTGCAATGATTATACTTTATAGAATTACCTAATTTCTTATGTTTTTTACACATGCCAAGGTCGTGTTTACGGTTTACCTTCCATCGCCTTTTTTGTTACTGATAAATATTAAATTAACGGCAATTACGTTCTCAAACTTCTCTATTATCGAATTCAATAAATTAACGGCAATTACGTTCTCAAATTATCTAATTAAGGAAGTTTAAATAAACATTCAAAGCAAACTGTAATCAATTATAACACGGATCAATTTACCGCCCGCCCCACTATGGTGAATTAATAATCTAAAACAAACATACATGTATACAATATTTACACCATTAAACTTCAAAAAGTGGTCCTTCCTCATAATCGGCCTTTTTGTACCAGACATTTTGGGAAATTGGCCTTTCTTTCTGGACCTATAATCGGCCTTTTTGGACTGGCCTTTTACGCATTCGGCCAATTTTGACCTATACCTAAGATAAGATAGGGATCTGAAAATTTACTAATCCATACGGTGTTAATCGGAAGTGGGTAACTGACGTCACAGGAAGTTAATTATAAGCAAAGATGGCGGCGCCGCCCATAGGCGATCAATACCGACGTAAACACACAAACTTTAAAAGCATATATCTTGGTAGTGCAAGCATGTAAAAAAAGGTAATTACATCAAAATGATACATTACTGTAGTGCTATTTAGTCATATAGTTTAAATTTCAGCCGAGCGTATTCCTTTAATGTATATATACCACATCTTAAAGACGTTCATGAATAAACTCAAGCTCGAACAGGTTCATGAGTATATCTTTTACACGACCTCGTTAATTTACCACAAACTCGGAGATGTGTTAAAGAATACATTTCATCCTTGCACTTGTTCTTGAATAGAACCAGTTTTGTTCTGGGTATGTCCCGAAGTCAGACCAGAACAAAACTATACCTAAACTAAGTCGTTAATCTTGAATATACCCAACACTCGGACTCGTTTATGAATGAAGTTCAAACTCGGACTGTCTAATGCATATACCACATCTCAAACAAGTTCATGAATATACATTTTTTCAGACCATAAATCCGTTCTCGTTCATAAGTATACCACACACTCGTCGGATATAGTTTACGAATATATCCCAGACTTGACAGTGTTCATGAAAATACCCAAACAGATCGGACTCGTTCATGAATACGCCATGAACTCGGACAAATACATGATTGTGTTCCTAAATCGTCACAGGTTGTTCATGAATATACATAAACTATGACATACATAATTTACGAATATACTCAGATTAAGATATTTTTTCATGAATTTAGCCCAGACACATTTACTCGTTTAAGAATATACCCAAATTCGGAATCATTGTACATGACTATATCCGAACTCATATATTGTTCATGAATACATCCTTAACACGGACTCGTGCATGAATATAACCAAAAATACGGAATTAAATATTTAGTTTGTGATTTCGGGATGCAGCTGACTCTATAACGGCTGGAACCTTTTGTGTAAACCTGTGCCGCCAACAAAGATTAACCAGGCTCAATGCTATTAGTTGTCTAAATCTATACCGCCTTGGTTGTGTAGTGGCAGAGCGTCCGCCTCGGGAGCGAGAGGACGCGGGTTCGATTCCTGGCCGGGTCATTATAAAGACTTGAAAAATGGTTGAAGCGGCTGCCCTTCTAGGCGCTCAGGGATGAAGGATTAGCATTATGACTGACTCGCTGGTGTCAGGATAAATTGACAGAAAGTACTGGTAACGTACCCAGGAAACATGTCTAACTTCATCACTTTTAACTTCCAACTTCCTTACTTCTAACTTCCATACTTCTAACTTCCTTACTTCTAACTTCATTAAATTTAACTTCCAAGGTCCAAATCGTATTGTTTTCATTCAAAGAAGCACGTGGGTGGAAATACTCCACTATCGACAATATTTTTAGTTTACAAGCGCTTATACAAAAGTACATTTCACGTCAACGTAGATGTTATGTTTTCTATATTGACTTCTTAAAAGAATTTGATAGTTGCCCACATGAAAAGCTCATACATTGCGTATCAAGAAATTGTGTAAATGGAAAATTCTTGTTAATGTTTCAGTAACAACAGACTTTTTCCAGTGTAAGATCTGAACCAAACAAGGATGCTCATCGTCTCCAATAATCTTCCCACTGTTTATCAATGATTTGATTGGATAATTCCACCCACGTGCTTCTTTGAATGAAACCTTGGAGGTTAAATGTTATGAAATTAGAAGTAAGGAAGTTAGAAGTATGGAAGTTAGAAGTAAGGAAGTTAAAAGTGATAAAGTTAGAAGAATGGAAATCAGAAGTATTGAAGTAAGAAGTCCCTCCAGGGCTTCAATATTATGTTAGAAGTAAGGAAGTTAGAAGTATGGAAGTTAAAAGTAAGGAAGTTGGTAGGTAAAAGTGATAAAGTTAGAAATGTTGAAGTTAGAAGTATGGAAGTCAGAAGTCAGAAGTATTGAAGTAAGAAGTCCCTTCAGGGCTTCCATAATATACTTAAATCAATCCATCGAAGTTGTTACTTTTAATATTGTACATACATACACTACCAATGTGCTGAATTCAAAATCGATCTTGTTATATTTTGTATTCCTTTAAAATAATTTCCCCGTGTTTCCGTAACAGAATGTCACTGTGTTAAGAAGAATGTGAAGTATTTGTTTCGTGTAACATCATTCCCTTTCATCATTGAGAAAGTATGTTTCCTCAAACAATCGGTGTTAGAAACAGGCATCGACATCCTCGCTTGAAATAAAGCTTTATACTCCATCTTCGTCGTTCTTGGTGGTTGACTCGACGAGGATCGTGGTCGTTTGTTGTCTTAGTCTTTCAATAACATCGATGGTAGTGTCTCCAGTTATGGCAAATGTCGTTTTTGCAGCGATCTGTTCAATCAGTGACCTTTCCTCACTCTTAGTGCCTTTGTCAAGACTTGCCACTGCCTGGCTAGCAAGTGTAACTATGTTGCTGACTGCTTCTTGCATGAACTGTTTCATTATGTTTGACAGCAAAACACCTGTGTTAAAATACCAACAAAGAAGTGATAAAAATGAAGATATGTGGTAATTCAAAAAGTTTAAAACTGCTCTTTTATATGAATTGTCTTTCCTATGCTCCGTATACTAAAAAGCTTAAGGGACACATTTTTCAAATGTCACATATGTCAAATTTAAGGAAAAATAATACATATTTCATTCTACTTTAATAGGTATGTAAATATATTTCTTTTGTTGCAAAATGGGTCGTTCACCTAAGTACTGAGTATTATGTTTCTGTTTGATAAGTTTTAATGAAATACATTTGAAGAAGTAAGTTTTAGTTTTATCGGCAAATACAATTAACATGACCACCATTTAAACTTGAAGACACATATTCTATCATCTATAGGGTCCACAATGTCTTTCTTAATCTTAACCAAAAGACTCGACATGACCTATATTCAGATTTGCTCCAGATATCATCAAAAGCAAGATATTCAACTTGATATGGTTGAAAATATGATAATTAAGTATTTCAATTTAATAAAACATAACTTATTATATTATCAAACATAACTCATTTTCACAATTAGCCTAGAAATCATCTAGTCAATTATTTTGAAAAAGTAAAACATGCGACCATCCGAATCAACAAAATATTCATATAGATTTAAGTTATGTTCAGTTGCATTGTTATTTACCCTTCATCATTCTAAAGAGTCTACATGGGGTGTTCTTATGTGTTTACCTAGTGACAAGCTTGTTAACCGACAATATCAATATTCGATCATAACCTTAATATTACAAAACAAACATGTTGCCAAACTGACAATTTGTTAAAACAGTTTCACCTTCTAGAGTGTCTTACATTTGGCCTAGTGACCTAGAATCAATACGCACCATGACCCATACGTATATCCCTATTTTTATCATAAACATAAATATCAACAAGAAAAACATTTCGTTAGACTGCCCTCTAGAGTGTCCAGAGGATTTGACCTTTAGTGTTTTACATACATTCGAACTTGGCTTAGATATAACCAATACAAACAAATGCGTTGATTTATGACGACGGACGGACGACGGACGAACGAAGCACAAACATTTCAAGAGAGCTAGAAATACGTGATAACATTTCTTTAACAGCCCTCGCAACGTTTCCATACAATATATATTCTGCACTTCACCACAACTTTACATTTTTTAACTCCCATTCCATATTTCAGGTGGTTTTTTTTCAATCGCAAGCCCTTTAACAAGGTAGACCTACTAATGAGTTCAATCGCATGTCCGATACCTACAAACTACAACTGAAATTATATTTATCTTTTCAAAACTTGTAAGATTTTTTTCCAAGCAACAGACCTAAGTTTATCCTTATCATTTCATCATTTCAATGACGTAAATAGTGTTAAGTTTTTTTACATTTAAGTTTAAATTGAAGGAGTTGTGTCTGAAATGTATAACATGTCTTTAAAACAACAAACACATTGAACTCAACTAAGTTATTGGAAACTATTAATTTATTCAAATTAGTTGAACAATTAATATAAATCTACTCTTCAAAGATAAGTATTATCGAAGTTTTCTTTTTCACTTTTGCCAGCTTCTCCCTGTTTTGTTTCTACACCAGTCAACATCTTTGATAGAGGATTGACATCATCTAGCAGGTAAAATGCATGGATGGGTCATACACGTGTAGGTATTTAAGGACCAAGTGATTGCGTTGACATTTACACGTAAAGAAGCACATTATGAAATATCAGATTTTTTGTTTCAAACGCATTCACTCTGCTTTTAAATTATGAACTTTATAGTTGTGGTTATGTTTGATAGTTATGTTGCATGTATATTAATATGTATTGACTACTTGTGAATTGGTCATGAATGTATATTGCTGTGTGTCTTTGCCATATTTCACTTAAAAGTTGTTTGTAAATGGCCAAAGGCATTATTTTATGCCGATTGCTAATAAAGTTGAATTGAATTGAATTGGTATTTAAGGACCAGGTGATTGCGTTGACATTTACACGTAAAGAAGCACATTATGAAATATCAGATTTTTTGTTTCAAACGCATTCACTCTGCTTTTAAATTATGAACTTTATAGTTGTGGTTATACAAGAGAGATATCTTTTAAACAATATTGTTCTTGTAATTTGAACTGTCGCATAACGAATGAACAATTCGTTCAGTTTACATAGAAATAATAAACTGCACTTGGCGTGCAATATGCATTCAACAGTTTCAATTTATACGAACACTACTGTCTTACATTATAGGTAATTGCATCTGTATAGGAACATATTGTGTTGGACGCTTCCTTCGGCTGAGTTGCCCAAGCTTGCCAAGACAGAACTCCGCCGAAGGAACGAGTTCCAACACTATATTTTCCCATAATCATGCAATAGCCTTTTAATTGTGTAATTTGATAAACGAACATTTAGAAAATAAATAATTGATTTGAATTGTTTTGATGAAATTAAGATTAACGATTGATTGCGCATTTATCCTTTCCGATGGTTGCTACGGTCGTTGAAAATATGAATATACGAACTGCCGTTTGTATTCCTTATTTTGACTCAAATTGAATCGTCGACAAAATTATGATTTACGCTTTATCTAACGGTGGATTTCGGTAATAACTCGTGTATTATCTTATTCTTGAATTTACAACTTGTTATTTGTGCTCTTTATCACGATTAAAATGCCCCCTTTCACCTCACAGTATGTTCAGAAAAGCAAACACACATCTTCTAGTATGCGTTGAATAACTGCATTTAAAGCAATCATTTGCATATTCATGCTAGCAGTTATTAAATGAGTAATTGAGATAAACTGATATAAATCGTCAACGACTGTCAAAAACAACTTTAGCGTATGGCACAATGTGTAGAAAATGTGCGTTCAATATCAAAGCATTCTATATCGACGGATACTGAAGTTTACAATAACGGTATATATTGGTTAGATAAACTGAGCTTTCTATAACCACAAAGATTCAACTCGCTAAAATCTTGAGACAACTATTCCAAAACAAAACTCACCCTCAGACAATTTTCCCAAAGGTATTACAGTCATATGGTTTTACTATTTTCTTTCCGATGAACTAATACTATTATATTTTAGCTGTTTTCTATTAAGTGTGATGTATTTATACTCAAAGTTGACTTTGAAAGTTAGTTAATTTAAACTGACCTCTATATGTGTTAATAGCCGAAACTGTGTATCCAATTAATCTTTATTTTATAACTAAATAGTTATATAAAAGATCATGATCGGCCGTAAGGGTACATGCTTATATACAGTGTTGAATTACGGGAACACAACAGGGAAGGTATTCACTTAACTCTTTCCCTCATGTACAATGTTGCAGCAGACGACTTTGAGCATATTTTGTCAAAAAATAGAAAATTTCTATAATTGAATGGATAACCCTATGACTAAAAAGCGGAAAAACATTGTGGCAAAAGGATAAATTGCTTGTTTTGGAGCACTATGTTTTCAAAAAGCTGTCTCCTGCAGAGGCGTCAGAACGTGTCTTTATGAGGGAAAGGGTTAACAGATTGTAGAGAGTAATAGACATAATACATTTATGAGACTACTTTTAACCTTCGTCGTATTCATGATTAGGAATCAACTGAAAAACCTTACAACTTTGATTAAAATGCCGAAGTAGTCAGTAATACACCAATTGTATATTTGTAAATGAGTTCACCGGTCCGGTCTTAAAAACATCAAATATATAGGTAAAAATGTCGTAAAATGTAATACTATTATTCTATTATAAAAATAGTATTTATCATAAATACCTAAATAAATACAACATATATTCCACAGTATTAAATGTACCAACGTTTGGCAAACACTTTGGTGAGAATTGTGTTAATATTTAGGGTGAGTTGTCTCCAAACCATGTTCAGCTATATGAACAGATAATTAAGCCCTTTGTTTGCAATTATGTCGCCCCATTTTAGTTTGGCGCGGAAAGCAATATACAGGTCAACCCAAATCAAATGAGTTGTCAGAGGGGAATAGAGTTTGTAGTCACTCGGATCATCATAATATTTGAGCCGCATGTAACTTAATTATATATCTGTCTATGACACACGGAATCACCAATAAGAAAACATGGATTTCTCGGCGAAACTACAAAGCTACTAAATGTTAGTCTGGGCTAGAAGATAACAAACATAAGAGACTTTAAAATGGAAAAGCAGGTTATGGTTACATAAACAAAATAGGTTAATGCCGACCAAATCTGCATTTTGGCTTCTTGCATTTTACATTCTCCTGATAAAGTGTTGACATGACATAACTGACTTCCTAAATATATACGGTTTTATATAAATCCATAAAAATATAAAGATCATTCTATGGTTTAATGCAATAGGTAAACGTCTTACAAACGCAAGATGTTAAAATGCTTTGTTTAAAAGTAAAAAGAACTCACTCCCAATAAGTGAACTTTCTGTGCGTCTACGTTTGTGATCTCTTTCTGACATTTCATCTGAAATCAAATGAATAGTGACGATTTGTTTTAATCAATTTAACAGATAAAGATAAATAAAACTATAAAACAGAGGAAGTTGTTCGTATAAGATGTTGCTACGATTAGGAATTTTGAAACTTGTACTGGTATATTGTAAACATAGACATTATGAGGGATAAATATATGCCAGGTTTAATATGTTTTAGAAAGTGATGAAAAAAAATGCTCTTCTCGCCAGAACTTAGATACATATTGTACAATAATGCAGAGAGTCACGAAGCTTATTACTAAATACTATTTGTATACCGAGAATGTTTTGAATTTCTTTACTATACTCATTTTATATCACGAATAAATCTCGTAATAACAGTTATTCATAAACACGTACATCATCAACTTTTGTATCAGTAGTCATTGCTTAAACACAACCAATACTTGAAACAAATGAAACTTCTTGTGGTGTAAAGCGACACTTTAACTCTAATTATATCAACGTAAAAGCTGAGTAACTCGCAATGAGGAATTAATGTCGCACTTATTGTTCTCCTCCGACCAGGAACAAATTGCAAGTATACATCGCAAGTGGTCGTATGACTCCTGTGCAACTCAAATGAATTATCCTTTCGAAAAATTGAAATGGTTTTGCCTACGTTGTGTCACTTATATACTATCTTTCATTTTTGCTTTTTTTAATCTACCTTCAATTAATGAATGACGTGCTTGCGCATCGCTATCCAAGATTACTACTATAATCGTAAGCACAGAACAATAACATGAAAACTTTGTAAGTGGAACCATACGGAAGCCTATTAAGGCCATTTTGTCTTAGTAATTTTGAATTAGGAATAACGTCTTATGTATAATGTCTTATTTATAACTTGTTAGCTCTTATGTCTTAGGTGGCCTATTATACCCATCAAACCTGTCATACAATTATACTTACTTCCTCTGCATTTTAGTCAGAAGAGTTAGACGAAACATCTGCAGCTCAACCTTCCGCCATGTTAGTTGTGTAATGTATGCCATATGGTTAGTTTCCCCCCAATTTCGCTCAAAACTGATAACAACTAAGACATAAGAGCTAACAAGTAATAAATAAGTCATTATACATAAGACGGTATTCCTAATTCAAAACTACTAAGACAAAATGGCCCTAATAGGATTCCGTATAACCACGTTGCAACAACAACAAAAAATAACAAATATTTCGTAATCTTCTGGCGATGTATATTTGAGATGTTACATTGTCCTAAAGAGTACTGTTTTATTATTACAACTTACCAGCCGAGTGTGGACTTTCTGTGCGTCTGCGTTTGTGTATGTTTTCTGAAATAAGAAAGTGTCGATTTGTTAGAATAAATAAGACAGAAATAGATTAATGAAACAAAAATAACTTCTACATTGACATATTTTGCCAGTATAATACTATCAGGACTTCAAAAGTCTCTTTATTGTTTCTCATTGAGAGTATATTATATTAAAGTATTGTTCATTTCACTTCTTATACAAACGTTTAGTCAAAGCCGTTACGTTTAAGACATTTTATAAGTATTGTAAATACGTGATATGTCTTGAAGCGGAATTTAAAGAAAGCATCGTCACAAGAGGTACGACAAAAATTATGTATTTTTATCAGCTTTCAGCTTTTCCTAAAATCTTAAATATATTTCAAACTGTTTTTATTTCAGTTGTAATAATATGTCTGTCGGGTTTTTTTTTTTTTTTTTTTTTTTTAAAGGTAATGACGTTGGAATTATTACACCAAAACTAGAATAATAATCTATATAGCTTTCACTTGTTAGTTCCGAATCTGTATTTTTCTGTGAATCATTGTTTTTTAAACAATGCAGTGCTGTTAAAATTGTGCATTAAAATTAGAATTACCATGTAGAACAGAACAGAACAGAACCCAATCTTTATTATCTCAAACCACAATCATGGTATCCTACACGAGAAAAACAATAAACAGTAAACATGCCATTGTCACGAGACAGGATGGAGTGATGTAGAGAGAGAGAAAGAGAGAAAGATACATATAGAGAGACATAAGAGAGAGAGAGAGAGAGAGAGAGAGAGAGAGAGAGAGAGAGAGAGAGAGAGAGAGAGAGAGAGAGAGATTGTAATTTTGCAAAAAAAAAAGGATAGTATGATTAGTGTGTAAATTGTTTTTATAAATTGTGTTTATGATTAAGTTTGTTAACATGAGTTAAATTATCTGATTATGTGATAGTGATAAATAGCTCTATTGTTTACAATACAGAGTCATTTTATTTTTAGAGCGTGTAATGGTACGTAGTCAATGGTAACATTTGTGTCACTAACTAATTTGCATACTACACATTCATTCTTGGAATTGTATGGTGTATTCCTGAATGCACGGCCCATGACCTGTAGCATGTGAATTGGAATTTTATTTAATTATTTTAGTTTCCATTCATACATTTACTATTTGGAGTAAATAGTGTATGTTTGTGTTTGTAGTGGTGTTACAGATGGTTCTAATATAGTGTGTTACAGTTTAAGTGTGTATCAATTGTGTTTCAAGTTGATTCTATATGTGATTTAAAGGGGGGTTGTTGAATTGTTGGAGATTGGTATGTAGCTCTATTTTCCTTTACTTAGAGATTTTTAGAGCTTCTATTAGATTTGATCAGTTAATTTGCAAGACATAGTTTTTTGAGATTCAAAAGCAAAAGAAGATGGTAAAAGTGTGCTTAAGATGTGACAATTGTATAAAACATAATTACATTTTAAATATCAAAAATAATCAGGAATTGTCAACTTTATTTACAAAGCATACAAATGGTGATCTTAATGGGTAACTATCCCTTGTTTTAAGCTGCAGTTATTTACAACAGTTTTTCAAATGACAACTTTATAGATCTGGGAAAAGTGCTGACCTAGAAAGACTTGTACATTTGTGCATGCATTTTTTGTTCTGCATCATTCCATGCTCATTATTACATGTATTTTTATGTTTTATAAAGTTAAACTTGTCAACATCGATACTCAGTAAATACATTTCATGCAATGTGATACAATAAAACTTTTACTATTGTTAACTTAGTAAGTGAACATTTGTATACCATGGTTTGCATAATTTTAATGTGGAGCTGAGAAGTGTGCTGACAAAGACAAGGCTGCACATTTGTGAATGTCAGTATTGTTCTACATCATTCCCTACTCACATTGTACATAGTTTTCAAAAGACAAGTGATTACATATATGTAGACAAATATTAAACAAATTCCATAAAAAGTAATAGTTTGACACCTTTTCCGGTCTATGCATAGATACACAACATTTTTGTTTCTTTCATGGTTTCGATAATTTTTAACTATACCTGGGAGAGGTACTGACCAAGACAAGCCTGCACATGTGTGCATGCCAGTATTGTTCTGCATCATTTCCTACAATTTGTGTACATGTATATTATTTAAAGGTAAGCCAATACATATATATATATATATATATATATATATATATATAAGCACAATAAGTTCATTTTATGAAAAGCAGTTATTTATAATTTAACACTTTTACTGCTGTTATCTTATAAAGACAGCATGTGAATATCATGTTAACATATTTCGCAAAACCTATTATCCTAACATATATTCTCGAGTAAGTTTAAACAGGGTAATGTGTCGTTATTCTTATTACTTTGAACCTATCTTTTAACTTCACTTATCAAAATCTTTACACATTTACTCAACTTCAACAGTTGGTTTGAGTCTGTTGTGTTAGGTTATTCTTTGAATTTAAGTATATTGGGATGTTTTATGTAGTAAGGTTTTATAACATTTGAGAAGGTAATGGAATTCATCTGGTGAGCATTCTAAATTACATAATTTACATTTAATGTCATTTAACTCAAGGCTATCCCACCTATAAGTTTCACTTTGAAAGAAATGATTACATGTTCTAAATTTTATCAGATTGAGTGCATCTGTCCTTCTTAGTTTAAGAAGATAATTTTTTAGTTCAATTGTAACTTTGTAGGTTGAAAATGTTTGCCTTTGCTTGAGACTTCTTGTAAAATAGCTTTCCAATGTTGGCAATTTTGATCTGTTTTATAATTTTGCTTAGATTTGTTTGATGTGTGTTTTGCTGGAAGAGCCATAGATCATTTCTGCCTGTTTCTGTAAGTTTCTGTTTTATATGTGTTACCCATTTCGATTTAAAGTTTGGAAGATGCTTCATGTATAGATGTATTTTGAATGAGATTTTACTTTGTTTGCCTGTTATGAGCTTTTTCCAGTAACCTATCATTCTGGATTTAATGGTACCATTTATTGGATATCTTCTAAGTTCTGAGTATAGCATGTAGTGTGAAGTACTTTTTCTTAGTTTCACCATTTTCTTAAGGAAGCCTGCATGTATTCGTTCAATCAGTTCCAGGTGTTCATATTCCCATACTTTAGACGAGTATGTCAGAATTGGTAAAATGGTATGACCGAAAAATTTAAGAATCAGAACAAAGGGTAAGTTTAGATTAAAGATTCTTTGGTACATTAAGAACATTGCTTTTTGTGCTTGCTGTGCAAAATGAGTTCTTGTTTGTAATCTTTTTCCTGATTTAGCAAAGATAGTTACTAGATATTTATAAACATTTACAATTTAAACTTATAGGCTATTAATATGGAATTTAAATTTATTGTCATTGTTTGATCCAAATATAAGAGCCTTGATTTTTGATGCATTTATACTAAGTTATAATTCGGTACAATATGAAACAAAGCCTTTTAAACAGTTCTCCATTTTTGTGGGATCATCATATAGGAGAATAGAATCGTCTGCGTGGAGTAACAGAATCATATTCATGATTGTTTGAATTTCTGTATATCATTCCTTCCGACTACTGTTTTGGTATTTTTCCTGTGTTTAGTATAATGTTGAGGAAAGAGATATAGAATGGCATAATTTATATTTCTGTTGCCTTTAAGTACTCATTTAGAATATGATCTGTGCCATGTGATTTATTGTTTTTTAGAGCACTTATACATTTAGCGATATCATTTTCACTTATTTCTTTGTCAAGTGTGTCACTGTAGTCATTAATTGAGTTAAAGTTTATATGAGTGTTATCTAAATCATGATCTGTATTGTTATTTACAGTGAGGTAATGATTATATAAGTCATTGATATCTGGAGATTCCATATTTGTATCATTATCTTTATATTGCTTGAGATTAATTAAATATTTCCAACAATCTTTTGGTATTTTTAGATTGCATTGTTCTCAGCAACTTTGTATTATGTTGGTTGTACTTATTTATATATTTATTAAGTGTCTTCTTGTAATTGTTGCAGTTGTTTTGATAACATATTTTGCTATATTCTGATGGATGCTTTAAATATATGTTGTTTGCTTTATTGAGTAATCTGTTAGCCTTCTTGCAGTCATTGCAATACCATGGTTTGGTTTTTTTATTTTTGTTAATTGGAGTGTAATACTGTTTACTTTTTGAATTGAAACATTTTTTAGAGCTTGTAGTTAGAACAAGAGTAAAAGATCTTGCAATTGCATCAATATCTTCTTGTTGGACATTTGTTTTGTTATTCAAATAAAGTATTAATTGCTGTAGTTTCTCCTCATTTATGTTATCAAGGAATTCATCTCTCTTTTCTTGATTCCATTGTGGTTGTGTATACAATGGGTTTTTGAAAGGCTCATTTTGTAAAGTGCATTTAGTGTCAAAACTAAATTCTAGTATTGTATGTCTATCTGAGGAAAGATGGTTTGTTTCTTTGATATTAAATGAGTTAAGTAGAAGAAAACTTCAAATCACAAATGTATATAGCTTTCCGAGTCTGAATCCTCCTGGTAATCATGGGTACTTTCATAATCTGCAATAAGTAGCATATGCCTAGTGTTTATTTTAATACCTTAAGTTATAATTGAATGTGGTCACAACATTGTTTAGTGACTTGTTTATCATAACCCGTAACTTTAAAAAATTGTCGAGTAATTATACATACAGCGTATGTCTTATTTAGCGTAATTTGGAGACTGCAAAATCACGGGAGGTGTGAGAAAAACTGTTCTTTGATCGTAACTTTGAAAAATTGTCGAGTAATTATACATACAACGTATGTCTTATTTAGCGTAATTTGAAGATTGCAATATCACAGGAGGTGTGAGAAAAACTGTTCTTTGATCGGCTCTCAGCTTGTCCTTATAATTGAAATGACTTATAAATCTTAATCATTTCTACTCAATTCAGTTTCAAAGCCTTACAAGTGTTGCAATAAAATAAGAATTACCGTTTATATAGCTTTCATTTGATTGATCCGAATCTGTATCATTCTGGTAATCATAGTTACTTTCATTATCTGCAATAAGAAACATATGACTAGTGTTTATTTTATACCTTAACTTATAAATGAATGTTCTAATTACATGGTATATTGGCATGTTTAGCATAACCCGTAACTTTGAAGAAACTGTAGAGTAATTTTACATACAATGTATGTCTTATTTAGCGTAATTTGAAGACTGAAATGTCACAGGAGCAGTGCGAAAAAATGTTCTTTTATCGGCTCTCTGCTGGTACTTATAATTGAAATTTTAAAATACTTATAAATCTTAAATATTTCAAACTATTTTTAATCAATTCAGTTTCAAAGCCTTAACATTGTTGCAATGAAATAAGAATTACCATCATTATAGCTTTCATTTGATTGATCCGAATCTGTATCATTCTGGTAATCATAGTTACTTTCATTATCTGCAATACGAAACATATGACTATTGGTTTATTTTATACCTTAACTTATAAAATGATGTTTTAAATACTTGGTGTATTGGCTTGTTTAGTAGCATAACCTGTAACTTTGAAGAAACTGTCGAGTAATTAAACATACAGTGTACATCTTATTAAGCGTAATTTGAAGATTGCAATAGCACAGGAGGTCTTAGAAAAAATGTTCCTTTATCGGCTCTCAGCTTGTCCTTATAATTGAAATTTGAAATGACTCATAAATCTTAAATATTTCAAACTGTTTTTAATCAATTCAGTTTCAAAGCCTTAACATTGTTGCAATGAAAAAATAATTACCATCGTTATAGCTTTCATTTGATTGATCCGAATCTATATCATTCTGGTAATCATAGTTACTTTCATTATCTGCAATAAGAAACATATGACTAGTGTTTATTGTATACCTTATATACCTTATTGTATACCTTATATACCTTTTTGTATACCTTGTATGCCTTACATATGACTATTATTTATTGTATACCTTACATACCTATTATATACCTTACATATGACTATTATTTATTGTATACCTTATATACCTTATTGTATACCTTATATACCTTATTGTATACCTTATATACCTTATTGTATACCTTATATACCTTATTGTATACCTTGTATACCTAACATATGACTATTATTTATTGTATACCTTACATACCTTATTGTATACCTTGTATACCTTACATATGACTATTATGTATTGTATACCTTATATACCTTATTGTATACCTTGTATACTTTACATATGACTATTGTTTATTGTATACCTTACATACCTTATTGTATACCTTGTATACCTTATTGTATACCTTGTATACCTTACATATTTATTTATTGTATACCTTATATACCTTATTGTATACCTTGTATACCTTACATATGACTATTATTTATTGTATACCTTAATGAATGTTCTAATTACATGGTTCATTTGCATGTTTAGCATAACCTGTAACTTTGAAGAAATACATACAGGGTATGTCTTATTTAGCGTAATTTGAAGACTGCAATGTCACAGAAGGTATGAGAAAAAATGTTCTTTTATCGACTCTCAGCTGCTCCTTATAATTGAAATTTGAAATGACTCATAATTCTTAAATATTTCAAACTGTTTTTAATCAATTCAGTTTCAAAGCCTTAACATTGTTGCAATGAAATAAGAATTACCATCTCTATAGCTTTCATTTGATTGATCCGAATCTGTATCATTCTGGTAGTCATAGTTACTTTCATTATCTGCAATAAGAAACATATGACTAGTGTTTATTTTATACCTTAACTTATAAAATGATGTTCTAAATACTTGCTTTATTGGCTTGTTTAGTCGCATAACCTGTAACTTTGAAGAAACTGTCGAGTAATTAAACATACAGTGTACATCTTATTAAGCGTAATTTGAAGATTGCAATAGCACAGGAGGTGTTAGAAAAAAATGTTCTTTTATCGGCTCTCAGCTTGTCCTTATAATTGAAATTTGAAATGACTCATAAATCTTAAATATTTCAAACTGTTTTTAATCAATTCAGTTTCAAAGCCTTAACATTGTTGCAATGAAATAAGAATTACCATCTCTATAGCTTTCATTTGATTGATCTGAATCTGTATCATTCTGGTAGTCATAGTTACTTTCATTATCTGCAATAAGAAACATATGACTAGTGTTTATTTTATACCTTAACTTATAAAATGATGTTCTAAATACTTGCTTTATTGGCTTGTTTAGTCGCATAACCTGTAACTTTGAAGAAACTGTCGAGTAATTAAACATACAGTGTACATCTTATTAAGCGTAATTTGAAGATTGCAATAGCACAGGAGGTGTTAGAAAAAAATGTTCTTTTATCGGCTCTCAGCTTGTCCTTATAATTGAAATTTGAAATGACTCATAAATCTTAAATATTTCAAACTGTTTTTAATCAATTCAGTTTCAAAGCCTTAACATTGTTGCAATGAAATAAGAATTACCATCGTTATAGCTTTCAATTGTTTGATCCGAATCTGTATCATTCTGGTAATCATAGTTACTTTCATTATCTGCAATAAGAAACATATGACTATTGGTTTTGTTAATACCTTAAGTTTTAAATGAATGTTTTAATTGCATGGTTTATTGGCATGTTTAGCATAACCCTTAACTTTGAAGACATGTTAAAATCATTTTTAATACGTTGTATGGCTTTAAGCGTTGAAAACTGCAATGTCACCAGAGGTGTTAGAAAAATATTTTTTTTTATCAGCTACCTGCTTATCCTTATTATTGAGCATAAATATCATATATGTTATGAGATAAAATAAAGGTATAATATATAACACCCTAATATTGGTGTACTTACGGTTTATTTTGAAAATAATAACTTATCTGTAAACTATATCCAATGTCACTCGTTCCTTTATATGTCCTTATTAGTAAACTCACAAAAAATAATCATTCAATCCTGTAGAATTTCCAAAAATCGTGTTATTCGGGAGCCATTTTTAAATTGTCAATAACCAGATATATTTCAGTATTTGCTAGAAATTTGAAATGTTTAAAATGGTGAAACGGCCAGATTCGTTGATTTGTTCGTGCCAGTTTTGTTTAAAACAGTCTTATTAAGCGGTGTGTGAAACAATTTACAAAATGGTAGGTGTTTGCAACTTCCCATGTTATTCACACATAGCCAAAACGGTAAAGAAAAAATGGATGTTTTTAACGTAAGTATTCCAGGTTCGGCGTCCAGCATCATCCAAATATTTACGTATCATATAACAATTGCTAGGATATCTATTATTTGGTATTACTAAACGACACCAGTAGTGTATACAGTAAGAATAGTTTTCCGAATACTATCATGTTATTTGTTTTACTATTTTATTAAGATATATTTTACAAATGTCAAAGTGGACAGATTCTGAAACTTCTGAATATGTGTAACCCCCATACATGCGCTCCGTGGAAATACGGACAACAGACTGTGACTATGACTTGGGGATTACACCCGTTATTCATAACCTTTCAAGAAGATCGGAAATATTATGTTTATAAAATGATGCACCGATGCCATACATTCAATATGATTTGCCATTTGACAAGTTTCTAATCATAGTTTCAATTTCTAAAAAACTTCTATCTTTATTTAAATTATTGCAATGTTGTATTGTTTCATAGTCGCTATTTCCAAACATAAAACGATCGTGCACTGCTATCATAAAGCAGCGTACTAAAGTTATTATACATTGATGAGGGATGAACTGACATGGACTCTTGAGCATTAAAAGTCTCATTGAATTGTTACTAATTACGAGACTCAAAAATGTCTTAAGATTGGACGTACTATTGCACCTCAGTACTATTAAATCATATATACTCTATATGTAAAAGCAAATGAGTAGATACATACATTTAAATATATATAATTAAAAAAATCAATTGTATACAAATGTATCAACATTGGCATCGAGTACTCGAGTAGCAAAGCCCTCATTATTCTTCGCATAGTCAAGCTAAAAACAAAACTTAAGTTGAGCTAAACACAAATGTTAAGAAGGTTTATCAAATGTTTGACCCCAAAACCCCTTTGATAAGTTGAAGAAATATATTTGATAAATGAGTTGTAAAAAAAATAAATATAAATGCCGTGTAAGTAAAGATCACAACAAATGTCCTTAGTCAATCAAGGGCCATAACTCCATATTTAGGATAACCTAATTGTGTGATGGTCCTGAACAATTGTGTGAAGTATGAAGGGATTTGAAAGAAGGGTATTGGAGTTATACATGAAAATGCCAACTTTCCCTAATACTTTAACCATACGCCGACGCAGACTCCGAGGCGAGTAGTAAAGCCCTATTTATTCTACGAATAGTCGAGCTAATAACCAAAATCAGATTAAATAAAAAATGGATTAAATAACTCACAAACAAGGGTTGCCCAGAGGGTGTTATTAAAAGATGAACACTTTTTACCAAGTCACAACAAAAGGGACTCTATCACATATACCATACCTCTCTCTCAATCACTCGCTGTCATACCATATATCGACCATTCAATCACTAAATTACCAATTACAATGACAAGCAATATAATATACCTTCAGCACTTAACAAAATAAATCAGTTATACAATAACGATAATCACTGACTTCATCCTGTATTACAAATATGTCTCCTTTGCGTGGAGCTCTTCGGAAAATTCATTGTCTTGTGTCATGAGTTTCTTTGTTTAAACCTTGCTATAACACTTGTAGTTGTTATGCAATAAAATATAGTGTACTGTATTGTTGATACATGACTCATAAATATTAAAAATATTCCAAACTCTTTTTTATTATATCAGTTTGAATCCTATCTCTGTCAAATATTTTTGTTTTGTAAATGATGCAGTGCTGTTTAAATTGTTAGAATAAAATAAGAATTACCATTTAAATAGCTTTCATTTGATTGTTCCGAGTCGGCATCATCCTGGTTACCATACATGTAGGTACTTTCAAAATCTGCATTTGACAATGACAATGATTAATATTTATAGTAAGTGTTTTGGCCACCAGCCGATAGAAGAACTCATTGGATTGAATTAAATGTATGAAGCTGAGAATGATGTCCTTATCAATTCCATGAAATATGAAAGTTGTTGTTTTTTACATTATAATTGTCTTTTTGAAGCATTGAATAAAAGAAAGCAATGTTGGTGACCCCTGTATTTCAATTAAATCGAAATACAGTTCTTATTTCAACAAACGTTTGGCAATGAAGTAAAACTTGTAGAACACATTCAACAATATTTTTCTTAAGCTCTTGAAAACAATAAATGTTAATTATTTGTTTACGTTCAATAGTATTGTATTTCGATGACAAATGTGTGGTCGTAGAATTCTGTACTTAAATCGAATGTCAATTAACTGATATATTTTAGTATTTTGTAGATATTCATAGTTATAGTATGGTGGTACGGTCAGAGTAATTGGTCTGCAATTAATTGTTTGAAACAGTTAAAATAATGGTTGGCGTTGCCAACTTCCTATGTTATCCACACATAGGCAAAACCGTAAAGAAAAAGTAAGTTGTTTAAGTAGTCCAGGTTCGACGTCCAGCATCTTTCAATGATTAAATCCCATCTTTGTCTATTATTTGGTTAAACAAGAGGGCCATGATGGCCCTAGATCGCTCACCTAAATTATGCAATTGGTAGAGATGCCTACCACAATAAATGTACCAACCAACATGCCTAGAAGTTATCTTGTAGAGGGTAACCAAAGGAACATATCAGCAAAATGATTTGGAAATTGGCCAGATATTTTCACTTTTACCATATACGGCAAAAAAGCCGCGTCCCCTGGTGACCATGTTGTTCAACCAATAAAAGAATCTGATGGAGGATCATCCAAGAAAGAATTCTACAAAATACTTTGGAAATCGGCCAGATACTTTTGGAGAAGAAGATTGTCCAAGTTTTCACGTTAGCAATATGAGGCAAAACAGCCCGCCATCTGGCGTCCATGCTTTTTTACCAATCAACATGACCTAAAAGATTCTGATAGAGGGTCATCAAAGGAACATTTCTACAAACTTATTTTAAAATCGGCTAACCAGTTGTGTGAAGAAGAATTTTAAAGTTGTTTTCGTTTGGTTGCCATGGAACCCAGAATTCGGAATTGATCCAAAAAAAAATGAAAGAACTCTGGAGATTACATTGAGAGGATGCTTGCTGTGAAGTTTCCTCCCAATTGATCCACTGGTTAATGAGGAGAAGATGTTGTGGGACGCACGACGGACGCCGGACATAGAGTGATCACACTAACTCACCTTGAGAACTTCGTACTCATGAGAGCTAACAAAATACTGTTGGAGATATTGCAATAAAACAGGAATTACCATCTGTTTCGCTTTCACTTGATTTTTATGAGTTTGTATCCTCCAGAGAATCATAGGTACTTTCATCATCTGCAATTAATATCATATGACTAGTTTTAATATTTAATACATAAAGTTTTAAAGTTAGCAATTAATGTTCTAATAATACTGTTATTTGAAATGTTTACTCGAGGCGGTAACTTCTACGAAATCATTCTAAAAACGTTTCATGACGTTTAACGTAATTTAAAGAAAGGATATTCTTTCATCAACCATTAGCTATGCAATGTTATTGAAATTGAAATAAACGACTATAACATCATTAATGTACTTTTTGTATGAGTTGTAGTTTCATTATTATCCTATATCTGGCGATGATTTTTTAAAACAGTAATGTTTAATACGATATAGATATCACTGAATCTGATTAATACCACCACAGTTATGTTGATAATCGTCTGCTACAGATTTGTTGTATCGGGAAAGGGTTAAAAGAAGTCTTGCCTAGATGTTAAATGTCGTCTGCTGCAGTCCTTTTGTATGTGGGAAAGGGTGAAAAGTCATTTGCTGCTGCAGATTTGATGTATGTGAGAACGGGCTTACCTTGCATGTCAGGTAAAGAGTTGAGCTAACCCTTAACCAATACGAGCCGTAATAGCTCAGTCGATTACGCAAAGGGAATTATACCGACAGGTCTCGAGTTCGAACCCCCACTCATTCATTGTTTCTTCCAAACGGATTAGAATACATCCACTTGGTATAAAGCTTCATATAAAATGACAGTGATTCCCAACTATTGGTTGTTCAGGAAAAGCGAAGACACAAATGTTGATATATAACACTTTGCAACTTTGCATAGCAAGTTAATTCGATGTAATAATATCCCCCGCCCGCTAAAATAAAATGTTTAAAGGAACGCTTAGACCAGCTTGGTATACAAGGTACTACAAAGGCGAATTAAGATTTGTAAACTCTGTGTGGTTCGTGCGTCTAGAGTATTAACGATGAGGCTTTTTTAAAGTTGACCTACTGACATATATCTTTACTCAATGTAACCCAGTTTAAACATGACGGATATTTGATAATATCGATGATCAGATGAAATATCAGAAAGATTGGATAGAGTGTTCAGCATGTATGTATTCAGTTAGACGTATTGACCTAGGTTCAGATACAACTTGATCCAGTTTCCAACCTGACCAGGAGTTGG
This sequence comes from Serripes groenlandicus, assembly GCA_031761405.1. Taxonomy (NCBI): domain Eukaryota; kingdom Metazoa; phylum Mollusca; class Bivalvia; order Cardiida; family Cardiidae; genus Serripes; species Serripes groenlandicus. The sequence continues at coordinate 232,084,220 of JASEVX010000001.1, read as the reverse complement.
TGGAGATGACTGTTCTAAAAAAAATGTATAGTGATTTGATGAAGTATATAACCTTTAGTTTGTCCACATTGATTTTTATCCTACAAGTTGTGATCTAGTTTTTGAATAAGTTTACCAAGCTCCAATCCTGACCAATTATTGGTTCAGATTAATATTCCGATGATTTTTCAGGACGGTTTGTTGAGACATTGTTACATCTGCAGTGTTCACAAGAATTATTTTCATAAAATTTGACCTGCTGTTCTAGTGTTATTTTTACCACAAGTGGTAATGTTTAAAACTTGATCGATGTTTAATAAGGGTAAATGTTGTGATGAAATTGTATTAAAGTTTGACGTAAAAATAGGAATCTGGAGTGTTCACAATGTATTTTTATGTTTGAGGACCTACTCATTGACTCCATGTGGATCATTTTCGAACTTGCACTAACTTGGATGAACTACATGTTGTTTTTTATATAATGTTCTTGTTCCAGACCCGACGTGACCTTATTTCGAATTTGACCGGGAAGAAGATAAATGCTTTGATGAACCTTAAGGAACCCTTGGTAAACAACTATACCTTTAGATAGTTATATAGAGTCGCGCGTTACTTTGTTTAAATAGACGAAACCGGTATGCTGCAAGGATATACATATTTCCTCTGGGTATAGCAGCTTCCTATATAATTTCATTGACATCCATCCAGCGATTGCTAAGAAATATCGAAGCAGACATACATGTTGCTATAAAGTACTATATATAAAAAATCATGGGGCAAAACTTCTGTAAATATTTCGTCCAAACGTGATGCAATTACCCATCAAAATTAATATTAAAGCTTTGACACAGATTATAACAACTAAACTGACTTAAGAGGCTCAATAAACAAGAGGGCAATGGTGGGCCATGTAGCCTCACTTCAGTACCATGAATCGATATGATAAGGTGTCTATTAACAATACTTAAAGAAGTAATTTGGTAAATAAGTCAATCATGAGTCATCTAGAATGTCTTCGGTTTGACCTGGTGCCTTGATTTTTTAATCGATATAACCCAAATTTTAACTTAGCCTGGACAAACATTCTGACAGAGTTTCAATATGCTCAAGTAAAACATGAGCCTCTATAATATTCACGAGATTTTAGTTAATGTTTTACCTAGCATGGACTATATTTAAACTTAACGTAGATATTAACAAGACAAATACTCTGACTAAGGTTAATCATTGTTGAGTCAAAGACTCGGCCTAGAGTGCGTACATCACACTATCAACAAGACAAATATTCTGAAAAGCTATCATCATTCTAGCGTCAAAAAACAACCGCTATAACATTCACAAGATTTTTGTCAAAAGTCGCCTATAGTAACCTTGTATTTATACTATATGACCCGTATTCGAACGTTGCCTTATCATCAAGAAAAACATTCTGAAAAAGTTTCAACAGGCTCAAGTCAAAAATACTGTCTCTAAATTATCAATTTGTTTTACCTCAACGTTGACATAATGACCTAGAGATTAACAATCGACCCATGGATGGACGTAGCTTACATGACCGATATTCGAACTTGGCCTATATATTAGCATAATTCTAAAAGTAATAAGTTTCATGGATAATTGATGTAAATGGTAGCATATCTAGAGTATCTCCGTCGCTCAACAAGCAATTTGTTGACGACGGAGGAACGACTGACGAACGACGATCAAATGGTGATCACTATAATAACCAAATATAGCTTAAAATCTAAAGATTTAATTTCTTATGTGATTTTCCAAAATTAACGAAACGGTATTACAATACACTTCTCAACACCAAGTAACCTGAAAAAAAACCTTCTAACACAATATATAAACACATACATATACCATAGAAATATGGAAAGATTTGACAGGTTGGATACTATGATTGATTATAAAAACGAACCACGTTTGAAGTAAGCTATTCCAATTATTGCCTGTCTTGTGTGTCTGATTACTTCTGACCGATGCATGGCACCAAAGGAAGGGTCACGTTTGGAATTATCCTTACAGATGTCCCTATTTCCCTTTATAATGGGGAAACATTCTAACAGGAAATGTGTTTCAGACTCGATACATACGTCTTCACACAAACAACACAACCCCTCATCAAGTTGCACCGCGACATATACATTTATAGTGACGACAATAGTAGACAGAACGAGAAATTTAAATGGCAATATTTCTGTTTACTTAACATATAAAACGAAATAACATATATTTAGTTTGATCTATTTCTTACCTTTCTTCTCATCAATTGCATGCCCATGCTTTTCATTGAAAGCTTGATACATTTGGTAAACAGCTGCATCTATCTCTGCTTGGTATCTTCTGTCTACAATTTTAGTCATATATTCGATATGATAATATGACATTCTCATTTACGTGTAATACATAATTATGAACTTGAAGTTTGATTGCTTCATTTCAAGTTTGCAATTTTAAATTAATTAGCAAGCATTAAACAGTAAACAGTGTCATGGTTGAATTGGAATTTTGTACTGCATATGCTTCTTTTTAATCAATGTTATGAAAATGTGACGATTCAAACCCCTTTGTATACGATGAGAAACAGAGATTAAAGGCGTGCAATCTGATTTCAAAAAAGAACTTATGTTTGCTGAACTATTTTCCTCATACAACGATTTTGTATTAAGACTACTTTGATAAATTTAGGTGAAATAGGAAGAATATGTATTAATGATGGCATTATAATTGAAAACAGCTTGCTTAAAGCATCGTTTTCAAAGGAGAAATAGCTGTGTATGTGATAGTTTTTCTTTTGTCTGCTGCAAATGTGACAGAATGCGTCTGCATCAGGGAAATGATAAATGGATGTATAAGGATCTTCTTTGAAAGTTATAGATGCCATTTACTTTTCATATGTGAGTTTTTAGTTCACTCTAATATTAACATTGAATGTTTGAATAACATTTAAAACGGGTGATCTATTGTCTCCTTCTCTGCCCACCTGGCTTAAAAGTCAGTTAATAACTTTGAAGTGCCTTCTTATAATACTTTCACAACTCTGTAATCTTTAAATAGATCTAGAAAACAAATACCGATGGAAAACCTACTTTATTATATATATATATCAACGCTTGCGTATTACTATTTTTCAATTCCTTCTAAATGCGTTCACTAGAAGACTACATTTCTGTATACATATGCGTCTTTTGAAGATAAAAACGATTTTGAAAAAAGTAATTAACTGTAACAGAACACTTTAATAAGTAAACTTTGGACTTTACTTCTACAGTGTTGGAGTGCGTATGTCTATTTGCTCAAAATATACTATTGCTGGTCAAGTTTTGGAAAACTCAAGGTTAATACGATTACTGACAAAGTCTAATATATGTTGCATCAGTTTTGCAATTGTATGTCCCTAATAAAACGTGTACCTTAGTTTGTTATTCTTTCATAGTTGCCTCAACTTGTTATATAAACACCATTTGTTTTCGCTGTCCTACGATTAGTTCTTAATGTTCAAGTAATTATAATATTTACTTTTCCGTATTATCGCTATATCGAGTTCGTTGTAGAAATAACAGAAATGAATGCACCTCCTTTCACTTAAATGGGAGAAAAGTCTCAATTGGATTGAAGCATGTAGCCGTTGAAATAAGTTGAAATTAATGCAATGTTAGTATACCCTTTGTCATTTCTTCCGATCTTCGCACTGTCTCATCCATCAATTCCTTCTTCATTTCTTCAATTGAAGCTTGGTATCTTGCTACGTTTTCTTTAAGCTTAGCAATGTTCTCTGCAGTGATTGATAATGATGTATCTCTGACCTTTAAACAAGATGATTATAGTATTTTTACGGATGAAAACATAATTCAGTTTGCGTTTTTGACTTATATAAAGGCAATCTAGAAAGTCATTTATTCCAAGGTGCCTAAACCCGTTGTAGGCTACTTTTAATAATATTCGGAATAGCCTAATCATCATCAACATGTATTACAACTATGTATCTACATTATTTAATTCAAATGAATCATTCGGTTTGCATTTATTCGAAGAAATCCAATATTCAAGTAACAGTTTTAATTTGACAGGATGCAGTTACATGCACGTACGTGTCATATATCTTAAGTTAGTAAAGTTAATGTGCATGTGTACAATGTGATGAAACTGATAGATAAAAGACCCACTCCCCCATCCTTGATTTTTCTGGACAATGGTGAATCTTTGTATATGATAATAAAATCACATTGTGATTGTCATCTTGATTTAATACTTTCCAACGGCGGGTTTCCCGTGGCGTGACTCAAAGTGTTAAACGATGTTACCTTCTCAATTTTCTCCACATGTTTGTCGCTGTCTCCCCCGATTAGTTTCACGATGTCAATGAAAATATCACAGTGGCGTTTCAAATCAGTTGATGTCATTTGGTAATATCTTGAGTGCATATAATCGTTTCTTGCGGCCCGTCCCTTCGGAAAGTGAAAAAGAAGACGTGGTCGGCAAATTTCATTTTCTATAATATCTTTAAACTGTGTGCTAATTAAAAACGTCAGTATTTCATCAATCATTCATGAAAGAGGAACTATTTGACATTGTCAATTGTAATGTGAAAATGGTTTGATTTATAGCGTTTCTAACAAACCAAACTATGAAACGTATAATAAATGCAATTGTATTTATTGATTACAATTATTAACATTACAGCAAAAGGAGAAACGGTTATTCGTTAGCAAGTCAGCAAGTTCACACTTTGCTACAAGGCCTTCAATAGTCGTCTGCGTCAAAAACGTCTGCATGTGATAAAAGTATTTAAGTACAAGATATGTTTGGACCAATAGGTAAATCTGTTTCATTAACCCCTATCCTTCTAAATGCATACAATTGTCATCATCTAACCTGATGTTTACACGTAATTACATATTTATGAACTAGTCACTACTAGATATGAAAGAATGTGTAACGAAAAACACAGACCACTGTTAGACGTGCAGGCTTATCTTGGTTCACATAGTTCGCAATTGTTTTTTAAATTTGTGAATACCAGAATACGAAAATGATGTTTTAAATCGCGAACAGTTGGATACGGTTTGGGAATTTATTTTATCACATAAATACCCTTATTTTCAAGTTGAGAACAAATCACGGAACAACGATATCCAACATGTGTGATATCAAAAACACGTCATACACGCGACTACTGATGACGTCATTTTGACCTTTATCTTTATTATGTTTATTGTTAAGTTGAAAAATGCAATAATACGTTATTTTGAATAAATAACGAGTCCTAATTGTTTAAAACATTGTTGTTTTTTTCTTCTTATTCAAAAATGATGAGGACTACTTTTTTATGCGGTGAATCACAAGTTCTTATGAAGAATATGTTATTCGGTCTTTGTTATGATGTTGTCAATATTTTTCATTAAAACACACTGTTTAGGTGATAAAAAGAATCCATCACTCGTTTTACTTTGGAGAAGATTTCTTAAATTCGTCTCGAAAAAGAGAGTTATTAACCTCGCCAAGAGGCTCGGTTAATAACCGTCTTTTTCTAGACTCATTTAAGAAATCTTGATCTCCAAAGAAAACTCATGATGGATCCTATATGTATCTATAACACTACAAGTAACAGTTTATCACGTGAGGTTCATTGTATTGTTATAAAGTGTATAATGTTAAATAAATACATGTATCTCAATATCTGGAAGAAATGAATTATATAAACCATCCCTTGACACATTACCAGTTTATTTAGAACCTAAAGGTCAGCTAAATAATAAGTATCATTACATTTAATTTCAAGGAAGTATGTCAAAACATGCAGGAGGAACAAACGCATATTATGAAAAGTACATGACACACTGTACACATGGTCCGAAATTTACCCATAAACAGGATATCATGTCTATGGTCATAAAAGAATTATAACAATATGAGTACAATTATTTTCAAATGATCAATATAATTTAGACAATCTACGTGTAGGTAGACGGTCACAAAACACAAAGATGTTTGCCATATTCTTTTCAAATCGGGCCATTACTTTTGGGCAAAAATATTTTTTAAGTTTTTAATATGTACACTTAAATAAAACTCCCAGCCCCATCGCGGCCATGCTTTGCAATGGATTGGAATCATTTCAATAGTATTTGTAGAGGATTAGACAAGGTCCATTTTAACCAAATTATATTCAACCTAGCCAATTATTTTGGACAAGAACTTTTATGGCAATTTCTACTATATACCTGAGGCACCCCCTGGTGTCCATGTTTTCTAAAGGATCGGGATATTTGTACAATCTTTAAAGAGGGTTGCACAAGGAACATTCGTGCAAAGATTATTTTGGCAAGTACGTTCGGACAAGAATTTTTACTAAATACATATAAGGAAAACGAGCCCCGCTCTTGAAAGAAGGTCACCCAATGAACATTCGTGCCAGTTTTCTTTTAAATTTGTCCAGTAATTTTGACAATAATATTTTTAAGGTTTTACTATATATAGGACAATTTGAACAATCTTCGAAGAGGGGAACCAAAATGACAATTGATTTTCAAATCAGGCCAGCACGTTTGGACACTAATATTTTTAAGATATACTATATATTGTTCGGCTTCTGTGACCATACTTATTTGAACAACCTCGGAAAAGGACTACCCATGGATTAATCTTACCAAGTTGCGTCAAAATCCTAACATCAGTTTAGTAGGAGATGTCATTTAAAGAAAAAGGTTGAGGACGGGCGTCGACGACCACAATAGCTCAGTGTGCTCAGATGAGCTAAAAAATAACATTGTGCGTTCTTTGAAAATTAGAGTACAGAAAGTTCATTACTTTGGTTTGGGAAAGGTAAATGTCATGGAAAAAAATATAATAAGTACCTGACAGAAGATATTGTTGTTATTGGTCATATCCACTGCACTAATGAGTGTTTCGAAGCGTTTATTATTGATTACGACGTTGAGTACACTTAGAAAGTCTATATCTGGTTCCGGCATTCCTTCCAAATCTTTACTTCTGGACATATAACATTTGGCAACTTCCCAGGGATGAGACAACCATTTTGTTATTTCAGAGTTCTTGTAACAAGGCGGACTGAAACGGTGGACCGATTCGATTTGTGATGTTATGTCACTACATATACTTAACGAGCAATGTTTAGCGTTAGTAGACTTGCAGTTGCCACATAGAGATCCATGCCTGAAGTTTGATTTGATGGCATTGTGAAACGTCTTAAATTCTGTTTCTACAAATGGTCTAATAGCCTCGTCGGTGATCTCCATTACAAGAATACCCTTGATCCAGTTCACATTGGCTTCGTTTGTCAAATCATCTAACTCCTTATCCTCCATACTACCTACAGTTATAAGATTGTTTATGATTGATCCATTAAAAGATATTTCTAAAGAACAAGAATTGAGATAAAAATTACAACATTATCCACTGGATGCCGCCGTTCTATTATGTTTACATGTTTTACTGTGTAAATAAAGTACGATAATCATTGATTTATCAAAAGCAGCTTCAGTATAAAACACAGACACATTGTACTTTAAGTGTATAAGGGATAGTATTGAGAAGTACTCTTGCTCCTCTTCCAATCTTTATTTAATAAAGTTGACATTTTACCCCTGCTGTTTATTTTCATATTTTGATAATGCAAGCAAAATCGAATATGTTATCTATATACGAGATATATGTTTGGATTAAGCAATTTAGAACCCATACATTGCGTATCAGTATCATTAACAGTTAGTGATTGATACATGTCAATTTTTGTCTGACTTCATTAATTATCGAATCAGATAAGATATGATTGTTTATATGAAAAAGTTTATTTCAAATATACATTCAATAGGCAACATGACCCGTGAGGAAAACAAAATACACAAATAAACATTACAAATGACATAGCAAGTGGAGCGCACTTACCAATTTACAAGTACATGTACATACATTAGAAAGAGGTAAAATGTCGCGTCATAGACTGAGAAGGTGTCGTTCAAACGTTCAAACGTAATATCATATCCTCATCACCATATATACATTTATATATGAGCCACTTCCAGCGATTTGGGATCTTTTAATCCATCCGTAATGGGTCATATGGGGGCGAATATGTGTAATATCAATAGGATACAGTATATTGTCAACAAATATGCATAAATTACGTGTACTGAAGGTAATTGTTGAGGCTTTGCGGATACACATGCCGCCCGAGTCATGGTGTAATGCAGATGTATTCAGACCCAAAACTCGCTAGACGCGAGGACCGTGAAATGGGATAGATGATCCTTTTGTATGCATGTGAAAGGTCAGATTCCAACTTAAATACCTTCTTTATTTCAATGCAAATCAATAAGATTCAATCCTCAACACTTTCTGCAATTTTACAGGTACGACTCCCTATATCATTGAAAGAAGTAACCTCTCAGTAAAAAAGAAATAAAAGAAAATTGGGCTCATGTATTATGCAAGACAAAAATCACTTCGCGAAAATGGTTCCCGTCATTTTGCACACAATCTGGTCAGGGCTAAAAATGGTTTCCAAAATACTCTATTTTCACTATCAGGCAAGGTCAAAATAACAAAATATATCAAATCAAACAGTTCCAGTGAGTCTTATAGACGCCGCGCGGTGTCAGTATTGAATACGATTCACTTGTGTACCATGGGGTTAGGTAATCGAAAAGGGAGCAACCAACATTATTATTGTTAAGAAAACAATATATTTTGTCTAGTTAAGTACACGTATTCAAATATACACGTATTCAAATAAATTGCCAAAGATAAGAAAAGAGACCCTATGATATAGGCCTACACCAAAGTACAAATCGAGTTTCCCCTTACCCAGATACCTTCTAGATTCTTCTCAATTGAACAAATCTAGTATACAACATATAGTTTTGAACAAGGAGATTGTTGAAGTTTTAACTCAATAAACATATAGGGAAAACAGAGCCCCAACGCTGGTGACAAGTTCAACGTATCCGAATCATTTTGGACGAGAACATTTTTAAAGTTTGGGCATTTTTTCCATCTTATTGATTCAATTCTTTGAACAGATTTTAAAGAGGATAGATCTCCCAAGGAACATTCCGGTGAACTTTCGTTACAATTGGTCTGCAGTGGCACATTTGTACTAGCAACACATACATTAAAAGGCAAAGGATTGCACATCTGCAGCAAACGTCTTTTGACAATATTATGGCAAAATAAGTGATTTGTTTATAATGAGGAAGGTCTCCTTTTGCATAAGTTTTTATCTTGATTTAATAATTATACTTTTCAATAGAATATCAATATTTGGCAATAATGTTTTACTCCGTCTGCTGAAAATGTGCTGTATGTGGGAAAATAATACGTGTGAACAATTATTTTCTCTTCCTTAATATATTTCTCTTCGTTAATTTTACATTTAAACCTAATATGGCAACCATTAAAGAAAAGTGAGTCAGCTGATAAACGGACTATTAACGGTTTCGTTGGAGATCATGTTGAATTTAATGAAATACCTTTGTTTATACTGGTACGATTGACTCCATAAGATTAAAACACGAGTTATGAAAACACTTAAAGCTTGTTTTAGTAAAAACAACTAGATGTATCTCCAAATATAAAATTCAGTTTCGTTTTCGATTCCTCTTTACATAAGGGAATATTCGATTATAACTATAGTTGACGTTATTCGAATAATAAGATATACGTTTATCGATGTGGGGTCCTTATGCATCTGCGTAAAGTAAAGACTCCGGTGAGCCATGATTGTACGTCAACACGTAGTTATGTCCTAGATGCATCATTGGGTAGTATACTAGAGCTGTTATCGCGTGTTTACGCTTATTTCCCTGATATGACCCCGTTATGGAGAGTCAATAAGACCTCAAGCCGCCTGACGTGGACTATGTACTAGTTTTATCCTGATATATTGACACGTCATGATGGGGTTTGTATGGGTCTCCGAATATCGGTATTATATGAGAACGTGTTGGTTAAATTATATAGTAATCATTCTTGAATGTTGAGTGAATATCAAACAGGAAATATTACATAAGTTATTAACGATATATCCTCAGTATAAACCCCCCACATCAAGAGATAAATAACAAGGCCTACCCTGTCGATTCAGATTGTGCTAACACAACGAGTACTCGGGCATGTGTAAGCTGCAAGAACCAATCCAATTTAACATTTTACTAACCCTCGCCGAGCACTCGGCATGTTAGTGCGATCAAGTTAACATTAACGTTGCTCTGATACACTACTTTCTATCGTGTGGTAAATTACAGGATTATTTACTTATCAGGGCGGATTTTGTTTGGGTGTCGCCTGCCTTAGCAGGATACACATTAGGAATAACGTTGTCGTCTGTATAACTATCTGACGGTACGTCCACCCGACAAGTTTTTACTTACTGACACATTTGCAGACGACGCATGTGTTCATTTGAACATACTGTATTGTTGTATCCGTATATATAAATGCCGGGCTTCACATTGAATCATTCAATTGAGTGATGTCATGTGTGTTTTACTGTACTGATACATGTAACTCGTTAATTACCACATGTGACAAAGCTAAAGCAGTCAATTTAAAAAAGCATTTTGGCAAAACTACATGTATTGAAAACGTGTTTTAAACAAAGTTTCAAGTTTTGAATAGACTTGATATTATTATGGCAAAGAAAGAGTTTGCTGATTCACTTCTCATTTAGTAAAACGTCGTCTGCTGCAGATGCGTCAACATTGCGTCTGTGCGTCGGAAATGCCATGTGCATGTAGTTACCACTTACAGGCTTAATTAATATAACTGAGTATGTATTTCCGTAAAGAAATATCCCAAATGAAAACAAAAACTCTTTTAAATTAAAGTTCAGCCATGTAAAGGTATTTTACTCGAGTGTTTACTGTACATGTACGTGTGCTAAATCGTCTACCCCAATTAAAGGATATATCGATCGAGTTAAGGCTACTTGCCAAAGGGTAATGGATAGGATAGACCTACTTTGAAATAAAAACAGACAAAACATTTGTTAAATACGTAATACAAGTTAAGTTCCGTCATATTTACTATTATTCTTTACTAATAAACACAGACACAGCCCATTTCATTGATATAATACCTAATGTTTTCTTTATAATGTCTACTTCTTACTTATTAATTAAAAGAGTTCGCACATCCCTCGTATGCATACTTTTCCCCGTAAGTATACCCCATTAATGTAGTTATTAAAGGGGTCGCACAACCATCTTATGGATCCTTTTCCCCGTAAGTATACCCCATTAATGTAGTTATTAAAGGGGTCGCACAACCATCTTATGGATCCTTTTCCCCGTAAGTATACCCCATTAATGTAGTTATTAAAGGGGTCGCACAACTATCTTATGGATCCTTTTCGCCGTAAGTATACCCCATTAATGTAGTTATTAAAGGGGTCGCACAACCATCTTATGGATCCTTTTCGCCGTAAGTATACCCCATTAATGTATTTATTAAAGGGGGGTTTGCACAACCATCTTATGGATACTTTTCCCCGTAAGTATACCCCATTAATGTAGTTATTAAAGGGGTCGCACAACTATCTTATGGATCCTTTTCGCCGTAAGTATACCCCATTAATGTAGTTATTAAAGGGGTCGCACAACCATCTTATGGATCCTTTTTGCCGTAAGTATACCCCATTAATGTATTTATAAAAGGGTTCATACAACCATCTTATGGATACTTTCCCCCGTAAGTATACCCCATTAATGTATTTATTAAAGGGTTCACACAACCATCTTATGGATACTTTCCCCCGTATGCATACCCAGTAAGTGTACCCCATTAATGTATTTATTAAAGGGTTCTTACATCTATTGTATGCATACCCCGTAAGTATACCCCGTTAATGTATTTATTAAAGGGTTTACATATCCATCTTATGGATACTTTTCCCCGTAAGTATACCCCATTAATGTATTTATTAAAGGGTTTGCACAACCATCTTATGGATACTTTTCCCCGTAAGTATACCCCATTAATGTATTTATTAAAGGGTTTGCACAACCATCTTATGGATACTTTTCCCCGTAAGTATACCCCATTAATGTATTTATTAAAGGGTTCACACAACCATCTTATGGATACTTTCCCCCGTATGCATACCCAGTAAGTGTACCCCATTAATGTATTTATTAAAGGGTTCTTACATCCACTGTATGCATACCCCGTAAGTATACCCCATTAATGTATTTATTAAAGGGTTTACACATCCATCTTATGGATACTTTTCCCCGTAAGTATACCCCATTAATGTATTTATTAAAGGGTTCACACTACCATCTTATGGATACTTTCCCCCGTATGCATACCCAGTAAGTGTACCCCATTAATGTAATTATTAAAGGGTTCTTACATCCATTGTATGCATACCCCGTAAGTATACCCCATTAATGTATTTATTAAAGGGTTTACACATCCATCTTATGCATACCTTTTTATTTGTGCTGTTTTTAACAGCTTTTCATTTATATAACGACGACTGAACACTTATTTACGATACTTGGGTGACAAATCAGTACCAGTCAAGGAATGTGCCTTGCCCAATGGCACGCCAACGTGAGTGGAATCGAACCCTGAACTCCTTGCCTTAACTCTACCACGCTTACCACTAGGCTACTTAAAGTGTTTTATAGAAGTGAAATTGATACAAAGCATGACGTGGTTGTGCAAAACCTGTGTAACTTTAACCCTTTCCCACATACAGCAAATCTGCATCAGACGACTTTGAAAATGTCTACTAAAAATTTATGGAAAATGTCTATTATTGTAGGTATACTTCCTGAAAAACATTGAAAACTTTGTGGCAAAAGTAGAAATTGCTCGTTTTGAGCAATTTCTCCTTTTGTCACAATGTTTTCAAAGGTCGTCTTATGCAGATAGGCCAAAATGCGTCTACAAGTGGGAAAGGGTTAACCCAGAGTTTATGTCCAGTTATTCAAGTTGTCCTTACCCACCACACCGAGACTCTCACGTGTCCTAGTTTAAAACTGTGGTTTTAATTGGTGTTTGTTTGAGAAGTGCAGTTCCTCATGTACCTTTCCATTCACGGACTTATTTTTGCCATTAATTGACTAATAACAAATGAAACAAATAACACTTCATATTGAAAATACATTTTTCTATAATTGCGACAAGCATTTGGACGGTCGACTCAGTCGAGTAAATATGTACAGTACAAAACATTCTTAATTAACAACATATTTGGATGGTTATACAACACCCACACAAAAACCCGTGTGCGTTCACCATTTTTCTACATGCACTTACTGTGAATTATATAATTCAATAAATCTGCATAACTATAACATGACCAATGGATTAAATATGTATATATGCAAGTAGTATATGCGTCGGTTAGGCCCCAAACAAAGATGACGTAATCGGCGGCCATTTTGTTGACCTAGTTACTATTTATAGTATCTCATTTGCATATAAGGATTGACACGAGTGAGGACGCCATTTTGTAGTTATACAATGACTGCGCATGTCCATTTTTGAATGTTCTATATTTTAGAATGACATCATGGGTCTATATTTAGAAAGCTTTAACAATGGAGCAAGTGTTTCAGTAGCACCCTTCGGGCGAGACCACCAACGATTTGTCTCTAGCCTTCTACCAATAGATTCTAGCGGGTATGTTGTTGGAACCCTCGAAAATAATGGCGGGGAAATACGACCTAACCTTTGCTACATTGTTTCGGGAAACCGGACACGAGACATCCATACGACACGATATATCCCTTTAATATGTCGTATAGTCGAGCCGAAGCACGCAGTCAAACATGTATGGTAGAGCAATAAATTTAACGTCTTACCTCGAGAACGTCCAGAGTTCAAATGACAGATGCGCATGTCCTGACACCACGATCTATTTTTAGACTCGGTATTTCACCATATTTTTATAAATAGATTATGTGTCATGTTCTATAAATAGATTATATGTCATTTACTATAAATAGATATTTCTAATAGTTCTATATTTAGAATGACATAATGGGTCTATATTTAGAAAGTGTTGGAGCTGGCGGAGAAATTCGACCTAACCTTTGCTACATTGTTTTGTGGGAATCCATACGACACGATATATCCCTTTAGTATAGTCGGCAAATAGTCAAACATGTATGGCAATAAATGTAACGTCTTACCTCGAGAGCGTCCACAGTTCAAACAAAATTTAAACCCAAAAAATAAAGATATATCATTCGAAAGATGTCGTCGCGCTCTTTTCAAATCTGAAAAAATTATGGTCCTAGGACTATTCATTCTCTAGTTATCTCAGTTTAATTTTTTATTTCAAAGCGTGACTGATAAGCCAATTTGACCCACACATCTTAAAATGATGACTTCTTCCTTATTTCTTGACCGATTGTAGACGTGTTTGGATTCGTTAAAAAGGGCTCCGTAAACTCTATCAATTGAAGAGGTCAAACCGGAAGTGACATTATTAATTAATTTGATAAGTTTTTTGGCAAAACCTGAATATTGACAGAGTTTCGAACTCATAACCCTCATCGTATTGCTCCCAGGTGTGTTAGCATTAACCCATTATCAGAGTCACCAGATTGTGTTCATTTGGTGACGGAAGTACGGACAAAGACCTTTTGAAATGCTAAACACGATATATCCCTTTTGTATGTCATAAAGTCGAGTCGAAGCACGCAGTCAAACATATATGGTAAAGCAATACATTTAACGTCTTACCTCTAGAACGTCCAGATCTCAAATGACCGATGCGCATGTCCCAATCTATTTTTAGATTCGATATTTCACCATCGCTATCGGATATTTCATCAGACCAGGTGTGAGAACAATATAGCATTGAAATGTCAAAGAAAACGTGGACAATGGATGAATAGACTGCTTAAAACCAAATGGCCCCACAGTGTCTGAAGAACACCTGCACGTTAACACTTGCCTGAAAATAACCCTTTACACTGCTGTTCAAAAGTTTACCCCAAATGATGAAAACTATTATTATGACTATACAAGCACTTGAAAAATGTCAGTGAAGTTATACACGACTTTACCAATTTGATCATATTTCAAATATAGAGGGAAAAGGAGCCCATTAAAAGCGTCAAATCAGTTTTTGCTAATTTGTATCACTATTTACGCTTTAACTTTTTCTCTTTACGCTACCAAATGATAGAGGACACCAAAAGCTTTCATTTAAACCAAAGTTTGTCGCTATAATTGTTTACCGTTTTCGAGTTATGTAATATGAGAGATTTTTAAACCCCCAAAATGAACTTGCCCCTATCCTCAAGTTTGATATACCATTGGAAAGATCTCGTTGCCCCCTTTTCATAAATGAAAAGATGATGGTCCTACGACTATTAGTTCTCTAGTTATCGTCGTTTTAAATATGTGTTTGTTTCAAAGTGCGTCAAAAGTCTTCTCAATGCGTAAATGCCGATAACTCCTTTATTTCTTGTCCGAATGTAGTCGTGTTTGGACTCGTTGAAAAGGGTTTCGTAAACTCTATCGATTGAGATGATCAAACCGAAAGTTTGATCTGTCTGTAAACCGGAAGTGACGTCATTATATATTACAATGGTAATATCTTCCTTAGTTCTGAACCGATGTTTACAATTTGTATATCATTCGAAAGCTCTTATCGATATATGAGTATATTCGAATTTGAAAGATATCCGATCAATGTTTTCATGACATTGTAAGCAGCGCAAGGGGTAAAAGAAAAACAAAGACATGAATACAATTTCTACAATTTTATTATATAATCAAGTATTGTAGTTCGCAGAATCAAAATAACTAACACTATTTATTGAACACAGTATTTACAAATCACGATTCATTACAGTATGAAAATCATTGTCAATTCGTCTCATACTCCATCCATGACGTCTATGAATAACTGTCCACCGTTCCGTTATCTTGTAAACGTGGTTAATTTAGGGCTCCACCAGGCATTTTCTTTCCGTTAATTTAGTCACGTAATCCCGGTTGTCCGTGCATTCGATGCACATTTCTCGCATTTTCAATCCTGATATGTTGTCTTTTTCTGGCTACCTCTGACTTGGCTAGTTCGACAGCGTGAGCCATGGGTGTCACAAAGTTAATGGTAGGTTCTTCCACCACCCCACCCATTTGTATTTTTTCCACCACGTATTGTCCTTTATGATTAGGTTTCAGTTTCCCTTCAGCCATCCGCTGAAAATGTCGTGTCCACATTTCTACTTTGTCCATCGTCGACGGTAGTAAAGTACACAGCGAGTGATAGTAATATTCTTATCTATTAGCTGTAACTTTCCTCCCCCTTATAGCATTTCTTCACCACCACTGTCGTCGCTAACGTCGTCGCTAACGTCATCGTTCTCAGACTTCACTATACCTTCTATTAGATAACGGTGTTTCTGAACGGCCGACTGTATGGCCTGTTCTAGTATCATTCCCTCGGACATGAGTTCGTGCACATCTTCCATAACACGTTGGTGAATGACTCCGTGTTCTAATTGGAATGTGTGGAGAAGCAGTTGTCTATACATACGTAAGACATGTGTTGTATCTACCGCTATTATTTTTGAGTCTGCCTTTTTCTTAGCCTCGTCATTGGACATTCCATTTCGCTCAAATTTTTCCACTTTCTGTCTCCAAGATTTTTCATTATTGTTCGAAGCTTTACGGTACATGACTTCAAACACTTTGTGTTCTTCGCTGACTTTATCTTTTACATCTTCTTCGCTCTGGTCATAGGATATCCACCGTTTTAATGGAGGCGTTTCCGCGTGATCTTCTGAGGCAGAACGCTTATTACACCATCGTTTGACGTGATTTTGTAAAGAATGAACGTCACCAAACACGATACCGCAATCGTCGCAAACGGGCATGTCTAGACTTGTTTTAGACTCGAGGCTGGAATCACTCTCTATGTACTCTACCGGGGTATCCCTTATAGGAATGTTTAGATTTGGTTCTCTTATAATAGAGGACGGTTCAGACGGATTATTGTGAATCGGATCTTTTAAACGATAAGCTTCTGGAGTGTCTGGTTTCAAATCGACAAGAAGGTAACCGTACGGTTGTTTCGTAGCTTCTTGAAAACGACTCATTAAATAACCCGCCTTTCCAGGATACATTTGTCGCGCTAAGGTCATTAGTATATTGGTAATAACCAATACCCGGTGCACCGGTCACCAAGCTTCCGGTGCACCAATAACCGGTTGGTGCACCGGTGCACCGGGTATTGGTTATTGGTGCACCGGAAGCTTGGTGCATCACTATCCGGTGCACCGGTGCACCGGTGCACCAAGCTCACGGTGCACCGGTGAACCAAGCTCCAGAGTTCGAGAGAAGATTATAAGGGAAGAACACCATCAAGAAAAATACTAACAATGCATTCAATAACGTGCTCTCAATGTGCTGATACATTTGCTAGTCTATATAGTCGAATGCGTCATATGCAGCGAAGGCACGCTTCGTCGGACAGTAAACCGTTTTCTTTGAGCACAACAACACAAAGAGCTACAGAAATGGGCTTCACTGTTTCTTCTGATATTAATAATAAATTAGAAAATACAGACAAGTTGTACCTTAAAAGTTTTAAAACATCTCAAAACAGTAACTTTGTATTCAAACATCCATTCACGTGTATGGTCAGTGGACCCACCTCCTGTGGGAAGACCTTCTTTGCTACCAAGATACTTAAATCTGACAAGATACTACCAGCTCCACAACGAATAATATGGCTCTACACAAGATGGCAGCCGTTATACGACGACTTAAAAAGAACCGTGTATCCCAGGGTAGAATTTATACAGGGAATTCCTCACAACCTACAGGATGACGCTTATTTAAACCCCAATATGACCAATCTTATTATTTTGGACGATCTCATGTCAACGACCAACAAAGACCCGAGGATTACGGACCTATTTACGGAGGGGTCACACCATAGAAATCTCTCAATCATGGCACTGAATCAAAATCTATACTTTAGTAAAGATCCAACTCAGAGAAGAAATTGCCATTATTTAGTCTTATTCAAAAATCCAATCGACCAACAACCTGTAATGACCTTAGCGCGACAAATGTATCCTGGAAAGGCGGGTTATTTAATGAGTCGTTTTCAAGAAGCTACGAAACAACCGTACGGTTACCTTCTTGTCGATTTGAAACCAGACACTCCAGAAGCTTATCGTTTAAAAGATCCGATTCACAATAATCCGTCTGAACCGTCCTCTATTATAAGAGAACCAAATCTAAACATTCCTATAAGGGATACCCCGGTAGAGTACATAGAGAGTGATTCCAGCCTCGAGTCTAAAACAAGTCTAGACATGCCCGTTTGCGACGATTGCGGTATCGTGTTTGGTGACGTTCATTCTTTACAAAATCACGTCAAACGATGGTGTAATAAGCGTTCTGCCTCAGAAGATCACGCGGAAACGCCTCCATTAAAACGGTGGATATCCTATGACCAGAGCGAAGAAGATGTAAAAGATAAAGTCAGCGAAGAACACAAAGTGTTTGAAGTCATGTACCGTAAAGCTTCGAACAATAATGAAAAATCTTGGAGACAGAAAGTGGAAAAATATGAGCGAAATGGAATGTCCAATGACGAGGCCAAGAAAAAGGCAGACTCAAAAATAGTAGCGGTAGATACAACACATGTCTTACGTATGTATAGACAACTGCTTCTCCACACATTCCAATTAGAACACGGAGTCATTCACCAACGTGTTATGGAAGATGTGCACGAACTCATGTCCGAGGGAATGATACTAGAACAGGCCATACAGTCGGCCGTTCAGAAACACCGTTATCTAATAGAAGGTATAGTGAAGTCTGAGAACGATGACGTTAGCGACGACGGTAGCGACGACAGTGGTGGTGAAGAAATGCTATAAGGGGGAGGAAAGTTACAGCTAATAGATAAGAATATTACTATCACTCGCTGTGTACTTTACTACCGTCGACGATGGACAAAGTAGAAATGTGGACACGACATTTTCAGCGGATGGCTGAAGGGAAACTGAAACCTAATCATAAAGGACAATACGTGGTGGAAAAGATACAAATGGGTGGGGTGGTGGAAGAACCTACCATTAACTTTGTGACACCCATGGCTCACGCTGTCGAACTAGCCAAGTCAGAGGTAGCCAGAAAAAGACAACATATCAGGATTGAAAATGCGAGAAATGTGCATCGAATGCACGGACCACCGGGATTACGTGACTAAATTAACGGAAAGAAAATGCCTGGTGGAGCCCTAAATTAACCACGTTTACAAGATAACGGAACGGTGGACAGTTATTCATAGACGTCATGGATGGAGTATGAGACGAATTGACAATGATTTTCATACTGTAATGAATCGTGATTTGTAAATACTGTGTTCAATAAATAGTGTTAGTTATTTTGATTCTGCGAACTACAATACTTGATTATATAATAAAATTGTAGAAATTGTATTCATGTCTTTGTTTTTCTTTTACCCCTTGCGCTGCTTACAATGTCATGAAAACATTGATCGAATATCTTTCAAATTCGAATATACTCATATATCGATAAGAGCTTTCGAAAGATATACAAATTGTAAACATCGGTTCAGAACTAAGGAAGATATTACCATTGTAATATATAATGACGTCACTTCCGGTTTACAGACAGACCAAACTTTCGGTTTGATCATCTCAATCGATAGAGTTTACGAAACCCTTTTCAACGAGTCCAAACACGACTACATTCGGACAAGAAATAAAGGAGTTATCGGCATTTACGCATTGAGAAGACTTTTGACGCACTTTGAAACAAACACATATTTAAAACGACGATAACTAGAGAACTAATAGTCGTAGGACCATAATCATTTTGGGGGTTTAAAAATCTCTCATATTACATAACTCGAAAACGGTAAACAATTATAGCGACAAACTTTGGTTTAAATGAAAGCTTTTGGTGTCCTCTATCATTTGGTAGCGTAAAGAGAAAAAGTTAAAGCGTAAATAGTGATACAAATCAGCAAAAACTGATTTGACGCTTTTAATGGGCTCCTTTTCCCTCTATATTTGAAATATGATCAAATTGGTAAAGTCGTGTATAACTTCACTGACATTTTTCAAGTGCTTGTATAGTCATAATAATAGTTTTCATCATTTGGGGTAAACTTTTGAACAGCAGTGTAAAGGGTTATTTTCAGGCAAGTGTTAACGTGCAGGTCTTCTTCAGACACTGTGGAGCCATTTGGTTTTAAGCAGTCTATTCATCCATTGTCCACGTTTTCTTTGACATTTCAATGCTATATTGTTCTCACACCTGGTCTGATAAAATATCCGATAGCGATGGTGAAATATCGAATCTAAAAATAGATTGGGACATGCGCATCGGTCATTTGAGATCTGGACGTTCTAGAGGTAAGACGTTAAATTTATTGCTTTACCATATATGTTTGACTGCGTGCTTCGACTCGACTTTATGACATACAAAAGGGATATATCGTGTTTAGCATTTCAAAAGGTCTTTGTCCGTACTTCCGTCACCAAATGAACACAATCTGGTGACTCTGATAATGGGTTAATGCTAACACACCTGGGAGCAATACGATGAGGGTTATGAGTTCGAAACTCTGTCAATATTCAGGTTTTGCCAAAAAACTTATTAAATTAACTAATAATGTCACTTCCGGTTTGACCTCTTCAATTGATAGAGTTTACGGAGCCCTTTTTAACGAATCCAAACACGTCTACAATCGGTCAAGAAATAAGGAAGAAATCATCATTTTAAGATGTGTGGGTCAAATTGGCTTATCAGTCACGCTTTGAAATAAAAAATTAAACTGAGATAACTAGAGAATGAATAGTCCTAGGACCATAATTTTTTCAGATTTGAAAAGAGCGCGACGACATCTTTCGAATGATATATCTTTATTTTTTGGGTTTAAATTTTGTTTGAACTGTGGACGCTCTCGAGGTAAGACGTTACATTTATTGCCATACATGTTTGACTATTTGCCGACTATACTAAAGGGATATATCGTGTCGTATGGATTCCCACAAAACAATGTAGCAAAGGTTAGGTCGAATTTCTCCGCCAGCTCCAACACTTTCTAAATATAGACCCATTATGTCATTCTAAATATAGAACTATTAGAAATATCTATTTATAGTAAATGACATATAATCTATTTATAGAACATGACACATAATCTATTTATAAAAATATGGTGAAATACCGAGTCTAAAAATAGATCGTGGTGTCAGGACATGCGCATCTGTCATTTGAACTCTGGACGTTCTCGAGGTAAGACGTTAAATTTATTGCTCTACCATACATGTTTGACTGCGTGCTTCGGCTCGACTATACGACATATTAAAGGGATATATCGTGTCGTATGGATGTCTCGTGTCAGGTTTCCCAAAACAATGTAGCAAAGGTTAGGTCGAATTTCAACGCCATTATTTTCGAGGGTTCCAACAACATACCCGCTAGAATCTATTGGTAGATGGCTAGAGACAAATCGTTGGTGGTCTCGCCCGAAGGGTGCTACTGAAACACTTGCTCCATTGTTAAAGCTTTCTAAATATAGACCCATGATGTCATTCTAAATATAGAACATTCAAAAATGGACATGCGCAGTCATTGTATAACTACAAAATGGCGTCCTCACTCGTGTCAATCCTTATATGCAAATGAGATACTATAAATAGTAACTAGGTCAACAAAATGGCCGCCGATTACGTCATCTTTGTTTAGGGCCTAACCGACGCATATACTACTTATGCAGATGGTTCAACTCGCCCAGGAACAACCAGAGATAAAACTTTTTATAGCCAAAATCTCTGGAAACCTGTGCCCATTTGTCAATGTCGAACCAAGAAATGTTGGACCTCATTCGCATCTAACCATCATATTGTAATAATACATCCATACTAAATGGAAACAGCATAATTCAAAGAAAACAACATTTAAGTTTATCAAAAACATTTACACAACTAATTCTCCGAACTACTCTTTGTAATTTTGATTCTTTAAACTATCGTGAAAAAAAATAATATATAACTTGTTACACGTCAGCACAGTCCGACTGTCCAAACCTGAAAGACTGAACACGAGAAATTTCCTCGTGCAATTCACTTTGAAACAACGCCATCTATAGCGTTCATTTCTTTCATACAGGGGGAAATTAATTTCCTCCTTATTCGATTTTCTCAAACGTAGGAAATTACATATATCGGTATTATGTGATGTAAATGTACATGTTTTCAATGTCGTCTGCTGTGCATGTTGTTTATGTGGGAACGTTTTAACTGGATTATTACACATGCGGAAAAGTACTTGCTTATGCATCCATGTTAGGATCAAAATGTGTACTGTAATACGGAAGTTTCGTGAAACCTTCTACAATTAGTATTGAGTAACAGTGTAGAGCCAAATCAAACTATGCAGATATGTGCGCTTGCTGATCTTAATTTACGCTCGTCGCAAATACCTTCAGCCTTATATACGATAATGTTGTTTTTACATAGCGCCTGTCTGTTTGACCTGTTTATTTAATAGTCAAGTTTTTGCAATGCGTCTGATCGTAAAAATATATTGTAAAGCAAAATGATGTATGGGGGTTTTATTAGTCTAGAAAATAACACAAACAGTAAGTTTCCAATCAAAGTTCATTGAATACCAGCCTACAGTTACAAAGAAACAACCAGGACACCAACGCATAGACAGACGCATGGATATACAGCAAACACGGTGACTGTATGCTACCACGTAAATTAAGGGAAATCATATTGACCAATTTAATCAAAGTCTAAAGCCAAACCAAGTGACACGAAAGAAAAAGGAGTAATGTTCAACATTTCCTTTGTAAATCATTTGTGCGATATAGTACTCCAGTTTTATTGCAAACTAGAATAGCATACATACTAGATTGGTCGTTATCTACTTGTTTGAGTGATCGCGGTATTTATGATAAATTCTTTTATGTGTTTTGACTATTTTCAACTTTGTAATTCGTTTATTCTTAAGTGTATATAATGAAAAGTATGAGCAAATAAAACTGCTGCTACACTGTTTTCAAAAGACATACGTTCCATGCAATGGTTCAAGCTGAACGCGATATTCGAAATTCTTATGTTCCGGTGTATGCGCGCACACTGTGTTAGGAAACAGATCGCACGTCCTTAATGTTTACCTGCTATTATAGGTTTACTCTTTCCACAAACAGACACTTTCTGGCACCCCTGCAGCAGGTGACTTTTTAAAATATTGTAGCAAAAGAAGAAGTTACTCATAATGAGAAAATTCTTCTTTTGCCACCATGTTTGCAACTCTGTTCAATAACAATACATTCATTTATGGTATATTTTTGTTATCTGTGTCTTTGTTTTCAAAAGTAGACTGCTGCATATTTGCTATATGTGGGAAGAAACGGCTAGGAGACAAACAATGTAGCATCTGGGAAATTGGAAATAGCATTGTGACGCATATTTTAAAATATTGTAGGCAAAGGAGAAACAGTTTGTCTTTAGCAGTTTTTCCTTTTTTAAACCTGCTACAGAGGCTTCAGAAGTCTGTTTCATGGACAGCAGGTCCGTAAATAAGGATACATGAATCAACTATGATTTCAATGAAATCTACGTACATGAAGGTTTATTTCATGTTGATAAACAGGCCCAGATTCCACCAACAATACTTAGCGCTAAGTATTACTTAAACTAATGATTTTCCTTAGTTTAAGGAAAATCGCATTCTGACAAAAAAAAAGTAATCGGGGCCTGGGGACTTAACATTTAGATTATCATAGGTTCTGCATATACATTTCAGCTCCTATATAACGCGATATTAGAGGCAAGCCAATCCAAAACTCTTCAATCTCCACATTTAAACTGCCGGTAATTGCGATGGTCAATGTGTGTACTTTACTTTAGAGCAGACCAGAATATGGTATATACATGTATTTATATATTTTAGATGTATTATGGAAATAATCCTGACTTAAATTTCGAAATGGACTTATATACAGGACAGGCTTGTAAAACAAGAGGGCCAAGATGGCCCTAAATCGGATCACCTGAATATTTTTAAAGTGTTTACCTAAACGAGTCTATGTAAAACAAGTGATCCCCAGGGTGGGGCCATTTTTGACACCTGGGCTATAATTTGACCAATCTTGGAAGAGGTCCACTAGATGAAGTTAGATTTTAAATATCAACTTTTAGACAAGATTGTTTAAAGTTTTCCCTATACAAGTATAATATTATGCAAAACAAGTGACCCGGGATGGGGCCATTCTTTACACCAGGGCTATATTTTGAACAATCTTGGTAGAAGTCAACTAAATGAAGCTACATACCAAATATCAAAAGGCCGGACATTCTACCTTCAGTCAAGAAGATTTTTAAAGTTTCTCCCTATAGATACAAGTCTTCGTAAAACAAGTGACCCCCATGGTGGGGCCATTTTTTGACCCCAGGGCTATAATTTGGACAAGATTGGTTGAGGTCTAATAGATGAAGCTACATACCAAATATCAAAGGCCTGGGCCTTCTTCTTTTTGACAAGAAACTTTTTAATGTTTTTTCCCTATATGAGTCTATGTAAAACAAGTGACCCCTGGGGAGGAGTCATATTTGACCCCACAGCTATACATTGAACAATCTTGGTAGAGGTCCACTAGATGAAGATACATTCCAAATATCAAAGGTCTTGGCCTTCTACTTTTAGACAAGAAGATTTTTAAAGGGTTTTCCCTATACAAGTCTATGTAAAACAAGTGACCCCCGGGGAGAGGTCATTTTTTACCCTAGGGCTATAATTTGAACAATCTTAGTAGAGGTCCACTAGATGATGCTACGTAGCAAATATCAAAGGCCTGGGCCTTCTACTTTTAGACAAGAAGTGTTTTAAAGTTGTTTCCCTATACAAGTCTATGTAAAACAAGTGACCCTAAGGGAGGGGCCATTTTGATCCCAGGTCTATAATTTGAACAATCACTAGATGAAGCTACATAAAAAATATCAAAGGCCTTGGCCTTTTACTTTCGGACAAGAAGATTTTTAAAGTTTTTTCACTATACAAGTCTATGTTTTTGACACAAGGGATATAATTTGAACAATCTTGGTAGTGGTCCACTAGATGAAGCTACATACCAAATATCAAAGGCCTTGGCTTTCTACTTTTAGACAAGAAGATTTTTAAAGTATTTTCCCTATATGAGTATGTAAAACAAGTGACCCCCAGGGTTGAGTCATTTTTAACACCAGGGCTATAATTTGAACAATCTTGGTAGAGGTCCACTTGATGAAGCTACAGACCAAATATCAAAGGGCTTCGCCTTCTACTTTTAGACGAGAAGATTTTTATAGTTTTTTCCCTATACAAGTCTATGTAAAACAAGTGACCCCAAGGGAGGGGCCATTTTTGACCCCAGGGCTATAATTTATACAATCTTGGTAGAGGTCCACTAGATGAAGCTACATACCACATATCAAAGACCTTGGCCTTCTACTTTTAGACAAGAAGTTTTTTAAAGTGTTTTCCCTATACAAGTCTATGTAAAATAAGTGACCCCCGGGGAGGGGTCACTTTTGAACCCAGGGCTATAATTTGAACAATCTTGATAAAGGTCCACTAGATGAAGCTACATACCAAATATCAAAGGCCTGGGCCATCTGCTTTTAGACAAGAAGATTTTTAAAGTGTTTTCCCTATACAAGTCTATGTAAAACAAGTGACCCCCGGAGAGGGGTCATTTTTGACCCCAGGGCTATAATTTGAATAATCTTGGTAGAGGTCTACTAGATGAAGCTACATAACACATATCAAAGGCCTTGGCAATCTACTTTTAGACAAGAAGATTTTTAAAGTGTTTTACTTTTACAAGTCTATGTAAAACAAGTGCCCCCTGAGGAGGGGCCATTTTTGACACAAGGGCTATAATTTGAACAATCTTGGTAGAGGTCCACTAGATACAAAATATCAAAGGCATGGGCCTTCTTCTTTCAGACTAGAGTTCTTAATTGAAATTAAATCTTTGAACAATTTTAAAAGAGGGCCACCAAAGGAACATTCCTGTGAAGTTTGGTTGAAATTGGTCCTGTGGTTAAGGAGGAGATGATGTGCTAAAAGTTAACGACAGACTACGGACAGAGAGTTATCAGAACAGTTAAAAGAACTCATTCAAGCCGCCATTTTCAAGTCGTCTACTGCTCTTTTGGTTTATGGACAATCAAACAAATTTCGTTAGTCTATTTTTAAAATATACATTTATTTCAATAGTAAAAGTTTACTAACGCAAACGACTTTACTCAGATGTAGCAGACAGCTTTAAAAATCATTATGAGAAAAGGAGAAACTGCTTGTTATGAGCAATGCCTTATTTTCTTACATTTTGTTCTACTCTGTATGTATCCCTCTTCGGCCTTGCATATGATTCTTGATGCAGTTTTAAGAGACAACTTCTGAAACATGAGAAACGGAGAAACTGCTCGTAATCAGCAGTGTCTCCTTTCCTTACAATCTGTCTTACCTTTCAAAGTTATTAAACATAGGAAAGTAATTCTCAAACCATTAAAGTTCCCACTTAATTCAGAATTAAATTATCTAGTTTCTCAGAAAAATTGTGTTTAAATACTTTTTACAAACAAATCTTCAGTCGATGATTTTGAAAACATCTTGTCAAACTGTTGATAACCTATTTAAATTAAGGTGTAATAGATAAATGACCTCTTCAAATGAAGGTGTATTGAATTAATAGGGTTTAAAATTGTAAATGGGTAAAGGTCAAATAAATTAAATGACCTTAATTTGTCGGTAAATCATTTACCTTGGAGAACATTACAGCAAACCTATGTTTTCCAAGCAAATGAGCCCTGTCATACAAAAACGACGTTTAATCTCTACGACTAGCATATAAGCCTGTGCAGTTTTGACTCTTAAGGGGAACAACAATTGACTTGATAAAACAGAGGGTCAATTTAACACATTTGACCCATATTAACACTTGGTCTAGATATCATCAAGACAATCGTTCTGACAAACTTTCAAAATACGGCTTCCAGAATGTAAACATGATTTCCCTTCGATTTGGTCTAGTGACCTAGTTTTTGACCGGACATGACCTATATATTCATACTTAGCCTAGATATTATCAGGACAATTAGTCTGACAAGATTTCAACATTTTCGAGCTAGAAATGGAACATCCAGAGTGTTAACAAGATTTTCCTTCATTTCAGTCTAGTGACCTAGTTGAACTTGGCCTAGATATTATCAAGACAAACATTCTGACAAAGTGTCAAGCTGCAGAAGCGAACAATGCCGACGTCAGAGTGTTAACAAGATTTTCCTTCAATTTGGCCGATGTGACCTAGAATTTTACCCAACATGACCCATATTTAAACTAGGTCTAGATATCATTAAGACAAACACTGATAAATTGTCATTGCCGACACCTTGTTCAGCTTGGATAGAGTCACCAATGCCATTTCTCCAACAATGCTAAATGCAATGTTCTGTGACCTTGTCCATGCCTAGACTTATATATTAATGACTTCTTTCACGGTCAGCCTTTTTAGGAATTCCGTCCTCTATGACTTCTCTAGATTGGCCATGACAAAGGAATATTATATAGTAAATTCATTTCACTACATCATGAAATACATATAATTCATGAATGACTGGAGAATCATTCTATATATAGGTCTCAATAGATATATAATACCAGGGACCTAGATATCTTATCTATGTTCCTGAACCAAATACATTCCTAGCAAGTTAGATAAAAAGTGTTTAATAACTGTTCAATAAGACAGTTGACAACTTTTGAGGATGCCACACGCCTGCCTGCCCTTCGATGGAGATCCCGTAATGTGTTCTTTCTTAGAATGTCTAAAGAATCTTAAACACAGATGAACACAAATTACATCGGGTGGGCGATTTATTCAAGGATCCAGATGTTTTATTTAAAGGGCCCGGTGAATCTGACTAAGCCAAATGATATCCATGTTTTTCCCACATTTCTATTGCCTTACTGGTCAGAATATCCCCACTGTCTTCAGGTATCTAGGGGAAAAATAAAGTAAAGGGAGATAACTTGGATGTTTGTTAAATTTTATGTACACAAAGTATCAAGATTTGTCTCCCATGTTTAATCCTTAAACTCATTAGCTTATTTTTTCAGTTATTTGTTCTGACAAAATCTAGGTTAAACTTTAAAAACTGATGCAGTTGTCTTTGAATAAATTTGTGTGGAGTACTGATCCGTCAGGAAATACATGTTTTGGTGAATTGGCCGCCTTAATACAACTAAAATATTAAGCCATCATGAGTTCAGCTAATGTTTATCAACAGAGCTGACCGCAAGACAGCATGCTCGACTATTTGGCCATTTGATACTATAGTTAACAGTTGTTACTGAGATAGTGGCTTGATAGTGTAGAACTATAAATGAAGTTAGATAATTCTTGTTTGAATAGCATCTGCTGTTTGTGAGAAAAGGCCTTGTACACAAAACTTTAACCCAAATTTATAACTTCAACAAGGTCCATAATTTAAAATAAATTCAGACAGGAGTTAACTAACCTAACTGCTTGATACCTTTAAAGACTATATTGAAGTTTTAAATCAATCTCTGAGTGGTTACTGAGATATGTGCATGATAGTTCCATCGAGCAAAACTTTAACCAAATTTTCAAAGTCAAACATGGGTCATATTTTGTACTAAATTCATACAAAAGATATCTAACTTTGACTGTCTGACACCTCTGAAGACATGAATGAAGTTTCAAGTCAAAATCATTAGTGGTTACTGAGATATATCCATGAAAGTACCTTGCATGCAAAACTTTAACCAGAATTTCTAAGTAAACAAGAGGGCCAAGATGGCCCTACATCAATCACCTGATCATTTGACTGCGAATGTAAACTGCAGGGAATGGACAGTCATATTTGGACAATCTTAATAGAGGGTGCCCCAAGGAACATTTGTGCAAAATAATTTTCAAATCGAGCTAATACTTTTGGACAAGAAGATTTTTAAAGTTTATCAATGCACATATAAGGAAAACAAGCTTCGCCCCCTGGCGGCCATGTTTCTCAACAGATCGGAAGTATTTGAACAATCTTGGTAAAGGGTGCCCCAAGGAACATTTGTGCAAAAAAAAAAATCAAATCGGGCCAGTACTTTTGGACAAGAAGATTTTTAAACTTTTAACGATGCACATATAAGGAAAACAAGCTCCGCCCCCTGCTGACCATGTTTTTCAACAGATGGGAAATATTTGAATAATCTTGGTTAAGGGTGCCGTAGGAAACAATTTGTGCTAAATAATTTTCAAATCGGGCCAGTACTTTTGAATATTTGAACATTGTTGGTAGAAGGTACCCCAAGGAACATTTGTGAAAAATAATTTTCAAATCGGGCCAGTAATTTTGGACAAGAAGATTTTTTAAGATTCGGCAATTTTCCCCTTTCCTGATGCCGCAGCAACTAAAGTTCTTGATGGAATTTAAATCTTTGAACAATTTTGAAAGAGGTCAATCAAAGGTACATTATTGTGAAGTTTGGTTGAAATTAGTCATGTGGTTAGGGAGGAGATGATCTAAATGCAAAATGTTACGGACGACGGACAAAAAGTGATCAGAATACATGTAGCTCACCTTGAGCCTTTGGCTCTAGGTAATCTAAAAAAGGGCCATAATTTGCAGTATATGCTAGATAAGAGTTATCAAACTGGATTGATTATATAGATGTGACGTTGGGAAGGGTTGTATAAAGTTTCAAGTTACTAAGAAGAGGGACGCTTAATGTCATACCACGAAAAACTTTAACCAGAATTTCTAAGTCAAAAAAGGGCTATAACTTTCAGTAAATGCATGATAGAGTTATCTTACTTGATAATCTACATAGGTGTGATGGTTGGGAATGGTTGTAAAAAGTTTCAATGCAATGCATCTAGTAAATACAGAGATATGGATATGGTAGTTGCACGCAAAAACTTTAACCAGAATTTCTAAGCAAAAAAAAGGGGCATAATTGTGTCAGAATCTGATATAGAGTTTTGGGACTTGACCTGCAAGGTCATTTGATGATGTCCAATAAGTGTGTGAATTTTTAAAGCAATAGCATATGTGGTTTGTGTAAAAAAGCTTTGCATGAAAAACTTTAACCAAAATTTCTAAGTCCAAAAAGGGGCATAATTGTGTAAAAATCTGATATAGAGTTATGGGACTTGTCCTGTAAGGTTATTTGATGATGTCAAATAAGTGTGTGAAGTTGCAACGCCGACGCGCAATTGACAGTAATAGCTCTCAAATTCTTCGAATAGTCGAGCTTAAACATGCATTACTTTTTTTCGACTATAACCCTTTCCCTAATGCAGACAAGTTTTGAAATTGTGAGACCGTCCCCGTTAAATCATTCAGTATTCATATTTTAATGTGTAACAATAGCATAAACCTACCTTAGCCAGATAATCCAACATTTCTATCGAATTCATTGTAAGAAGAGGCCTACGCAGGGTAAGAAAAAATGCTACAGCAACATACACCAGTATCATAACAGATCCTCCAATATATATGGTAATATCACCAATCCTATAACATAGAATATGAGACTGTTTTACTATGCACAGAAGACTCCTCTTCCCACTTGCAGACGCATTTTGACGCATTTGTAGCAGACATATTTTGAAAACATTAAGGCAAAAGTAGAAATTTCTCCTTTTTCTATAATGTTTTAGCTCTATTAAGTATTTACACTTTCTTTTATAGAGACTTTTTCATAATTTTGTCTAAATACATGTATATTCAAATTCATCTGCTGCAAATTTGTTGTATTTGGTAAAGGGTTAATATTTTCTCATACGAGGGTTGATCCAGAAGAGTAATGTCACACCATCAATACTTTGAATTTGTATGTTGGTCATGAAAAAGAAGTTCCTTGTCTTTTTTTGCAGTTTATTTTGTATTGTAGGTGCACTTAATGTACATGTAGGTAACATATTCATGGAAATGTAATAATTTACACAGACCTACTAACGCTACCTCGACGCACGTCAAATTCTATTGAGTTTCTGATCTTGGTTTTTAAACTCACAAACGTGTTGCAAATAAAATAACCCGCCAATGCAGACTATACTTAATGGCGTGATGTCATGACATTAAGACGTTAAGAGTTTAAATTTGATTGACGTCATAGTGATCGTTTACGTTCTATGCACACTGGCATGTGTGTATGAAAAAATGTATATTTTGGAAAAAAACCTCACAACGTGCAAAATGCATTTTATTTATAAAATTGGGAAATCCCGATTAGAAACGCTAGGAATGGTTTAAAAACATACTGCAATAAGACAGTAACTAGGCTGTAAGTGTATAAATGGTATCAGCATTTTAGAGAGGGGAATGATAGTTGAAAAAGTAGAATGGGCCGGAAGACCAACAATCACGAGGACAAGTGATAACTTTACACGAGTATCAGAAGCAGTTAATGCTGATTGACGATCAACGGTACAGTGTTTATGTGAAGATCTTGACTTAAGTTATGGAATTATGGAACTGTTCAAAGGATTTTAACAGAGGACTTGAAAATGCGATGAGTTAGTGCAAGACGGGTACCTCGACTTCTCTCAGAGGAAGAAATGGCTACCCGTGTGTCTGGTATTTCGAAAAGGAGTGATAGTTGGAGTGACTATTTGACGTTGTCAACGTCATCATTGTCCAGCCACTGTACAGGACACTCTTCACATATTCCTAATTTAATGACAACCAGTGTTGCTATAGATGTGATATTTCGCACAATAGATTATGCTACTTGGATGTAAATTTTCGTTGAAATCCGTAGTTGAACAGTTGATTTTTTAATTGTGAGACATTACTTTTGGATCAACCTTTGTATATACTACAAAACTCCAGCAGACAAATTAACAAACATGTTTTACAGAATCATCTTGCTGAGACTATGTACACGCTATAATCGACTGACATGTCTACGCTTAAATAGTATTTAAGAAAACCTGTTTTTTACTGGAAGTTGTTATGCATGTATAGTTGACTGCATAGATTATGTGAACGCTTACAGGCTATGAGCATGTATATAAATTGAAGTGAAATGTTTGTATTGCAGTTTAATGAGAATTTAACCTTATTTAAAGTTAAGTTAGGGATAGCGTGAACCATTCATTGATTGATTAGGGTTTAAGGCTATTTCAACAATTGTTCAGTCTTTTCACAGCGGCAAGTTCACCTACTCATGTGTTTCCTGGCTTTCTCACAACAATACTCCACAAAACACAGTTTCCAAGCAACTGGCTGCTTTTCAACATAGAGTGTTAGCCAATTGTTAGACGACGAATGACGCCTGTCAGAGTGACTTTTGTCAAAGGTGGGGAAGAATATTGATCGAGCTGGGGTTGAACTCACAACCCCTGAATTAACAGCCTGCGTCGCTACTGACCGAGAACTGGGGATCGGCAATAGGGAGAATCAAATTGGATGACCATTTGATAAGATTCTCAAAAGGGGTGTCTGCATTTAGTGACAAATTATTTCTTATAAAACCCTAACCCACTCGATACGAAGTCATTTGTCTTTTGATAAAGCCAATACAGTGTAATTGAAAAGCAGGTTTAATGGATTGTGCGTATAATTACGAGCAACCCCATGCCAGTACTTAATTGACATTTTCAATTATTTATGCGCTTTAACAAATTATCAGAACATGAAATAGAAGTTCGGTAAGAAATTTGAAGTCAGTTAAGTGGCACAATGCCAGAACGAGCAAATTAACATTTTGGCAGATAAAGAATCTCTGTCTGCCATTTAGGATGGTTGTTAGCAGTGTGCCAGAACGAGCAAATTAACTTATTGGCAGATAATGAATCTCTGTCTGCTATTTCGGGTGGTTGTTAGAAGAGTGCCAGAACGAGCAAATTAACATTTTGGCAGATAATGAATCACGGTCTGCCGTTTACGGTGGTTGTATGCAGAGTGTCAGAACGAGCAAATTAACTTATTGGCAAATAATGAATCTCTGTCTGCCATTTAGGGTGGTTGTTAGCAGAGTGCCAGAACGAGCAAATTAGCTTATTGGCAAATAATGAATCTCTGTCTGCCATTTAGGGTGGTTGTTAGAAGAATGTCAGACCGAGCAAATTAACATATTGGCAGATAATGAATATCTGTCTGCCATTTACGGTGGTTGTTAGCAGAGTGCCAGACCGAGCAAATTAACATTTTGGCAAATAATGAATCTCTGTCTGCCATTTAGGGTGGTTGTTAGAAGAATGTCAGACCGAGCAAATTAACATATTGGCAGATAATGAATCTCTGTCTGACATTTAGGGTGGTTGTTAGCAGGATGACAGAACGAGCTAATTAACATATTGGCATATAATGAATATATGTCTGCCATTTAGGGTGGCTGTTAACAGAATGCCAGAAAGAGCTAATTAACATATTGGCAGAGAGTGAATCTCTGTCTGCTATTTATAGTGGTTGTTAGCAGGATGCCAGACCCAGCTAATTAACATATTGACAGATAATGAATCTCTGTCTGCCATTTAGGGTGGTTGTTAGCAGGATACCAGAACAAGCTAATTAACATATTGGCAGATAATGAATCTCTGTCTGCCATTTAGGCTGGTTGTCAGCAGATTGCCAAAACGAGCTGATTAACATATTGGCAGATAGAGAATTTCTGTCTGCCATTCTGAGAGACTGTTAGCAGGATGTCAGAACGAGCAAATTAACATATTGGCAGATAATGAATCTCTGTTTACCATTTAGGGTGGTTGTTAGCAGAATGCATGAAAGAGCTAATTAACGTATTGGCAGATAATGAATCTCTGTCTGCCATTTAGGGTGGCTGTTAACAGAATGCCAGAAAGAGCTAATAAACATATTGGCAGAGAGTGCATCTCTGTCTGCCATTTAGGATGGTTGTTAGCATGATGCCAGACCGAGCTAATTAACATATTGGCAGATAATGAATCTCTGTCTGCCATTTAGGGTTGTTGTTAGCAGGATGCCAGAACAAGCTAATTAACCTATTGGCAGATAATGAACATCTGTCTGCCATTTAGGGTGGCTGTTAACAGAATGCCAGAAAGAGCTAATTAACATATTGGCATATAATGAATCTCTGTCTGCCATTCTGAGAAACGGTTAGCAGGATGCCAGAACGAGCAAGTTAACATATTGGCAGATCATTTATCTCTGTCTGCCATTTAGGGTGGTTGTTAGCATGATGCAAGAACGAGCTAATTAACATATTGGCAGATAATGAATCTCTGTCTGCCATTTAGGGTGGTTGTTAGCAGGATGCCAGAACGAGCTAACTAACATATTGGCAGATAATGAATCTTGGTCTGCCATTCTGAGAGCTGTTAGCAGAATGTGAGATAGAGCTAATTAACATATTGGTAGATGGGTCATTCTCAAAATATGTAGCAATTTGCAAAAATAAAAAGACAAAATTAATATATGGTATTTTATGATTTTTTTTTTTTATCCAACTCATTAAACTAGAAAAGAAAAAATAAAGGTTAAAATATGACATCTCAACTCCATCTAATTTTGATGTTGAAGGGATAAATGATAACGAGGTCAAAGTCACCTGTCCACGGTGTTACCATTTAATAAATAAGGCAAGTTTTATTTGCATCCTTTCTAAAATTAAACTAATACAACGTAATGGAGATTGGTAACTTCATGGACGGTAAAGTAACAGCAAGGACATCGTCCTTGAATCTTAGCTTTATATAATAAATTGAATATTATACGACTTATTAATGAACCAAAAAAGCTATTGTGATCTTTACTGGCTTTGTAAGTTAAAGACAATTAATAAATCTTAAATAGGCAATACAACAAACAAAGTTTGCTGTCCTTCCAATACTTTCTGCACTATGTTCTCTGGCAGCATATACGTTTTATTTTGCTTGTTTCCTTATGTTTCACAAACTTCTGCTTTTGCTTTTCTAAGTTGTGTTTTGTTTTACATCACTTTCAACAAATTATCAGTTGTCTCACACTCAAAGCATTTCCTGGGTTAGTAACCAGTACTATTGGTCGATTTATCTTGACACTAGCCAGTCAGTTGTAATGCTAACAGCATAACCCTGAGCGTTAAGTAGGGCAGCCATTACTACAATTATTTCAAGTCATGTGTATGACCTTTACTACACCACCAAGGCGGTCATAATAATATGGAAATTGAATTATAGTACAAATATAAGTTACCTCTATTAGTATGATATTACTATGCATTGTCCATAGTGTTACCATAAAAAATAATATTCTAAGACTATTAATATAGTATAAAACAATTAATCACACTTTGTGTTTTTACAAGCATTATGGGAAAACTAATTACTCTGTTATTATATAAACAAACTGACTGAAAACACATTTACTCAATACGCGCATTTAGGTTTATTGTCTATACTGTAAATAGTTAATGTCCCTGGTGTTACCACAATAAAATAAAATGTAGGTAAATCTATAGTATACATTTTAAATTATCCTTTAGAGTGTAAGTATTACATTGAATATATCAGAGTAATACTGAGTTAACATGTAAATCTTGATGGCTTACACCACTTTATCATTATAAACATTTAGGGTGTTAATATATCCCTGCTGTTACTGTTCATTGTCCCTTGTGTTACTACGATGTATGAATCTTAACATTTAAATAAACCTTATATAAAAATCAATGTATTCCCTTTCCATGTCAGTATTACATAATACTAGTACCCTGTTCATTATATAAATCAGATGGCATATACCATTATCTAGATACAAACAGTCAATTGGCTTAAATGTCTATGCTGTAACTTTTTTATGTCCCTCATGTTACTTTTGTTTAAGGTTACAGCATGGACGGTAACGGCAGGGATGATTGCACACACTTTTGGGTTTTGTGTAGGAATGGGCTCTTCCTTCAGCCTAAATATTACATGGTATTTGATATGGTCTGTTAATTGCAGGAATGGACAAATGTTGTTTTGAAACCTAGCATGTTTTCTGTAAAAATAAATGGTAACATCATGGACATTTATAAAAGGTACTGCAATAGGTGTACTTAACTCATAAATGTTAAAATTCTTCAGCTTAAATTGTATCTGTTGCACATGACACCATTGAAGAAATAGGATGAATAACTAGTAGGGAGTACCTCCAAATTGTTCTACAATCCTAAAGGAGCAGTTATTATTTTATTTTGGGGCAATGGTAACGGCAGGGACATCAATTTATAGACAAAGAAACCTAAGTTTCTGAATTAGAAAATAATAATTTTCGAACAAAACTGAATTATGTATACATGTATTATCTCCGAACATATATTTACCAAAAAACACACAGACATTTTGTAAAAATTTGTTTTAACTTTAATAAACATATCTACTAATATATTTATTAGTAAGCAAAGGTATATTTTACATAACTTTGCATTAATTATTATGTTTTTTAAATTAAAAGGGAAATTATACTAGGTAAATAAACCCTGGACAGTAGTTGCTACATTTTCTGAGAATGACCCAGATAATGAATTGCGGTCTGCCATTAAGGGTGGTATCCAGGTTGTTACCAAACACAAATCTCGTTCATCTAGTGAAACAATTTACCATCAAGGCAGAACGAACATCTCACTTTGCGGTGTTTGCCAATTAGCTATTGAAAAAAGTTTAAGAAGAATGAGGAAATAACATGGCATGTTGTTACATTGGTATCTTCAACAAATAAGTACGCTATAACATATATCTGGGCACTGGAATAAACACAGGTATACCCACAGCATATACCATGATAAAATAACGACCTCCTGAAAATGGACACATGAGCGGTGCTCTACGAAAACCAACCTTAACGTAATGAGTACACGTGGTACAGGAGAAGATTTGCATTCGCTTCAATATTAAAGGAACCAAATGGATACTAGTTAATACATTTATATAAGTTTATGGAACCTTAAATGACTAATAGAGTAGTCAATGCACGTGATCTGAACCTACACTGGTAAGTTTTCTCAGAGCACCGCTCATATTAGCTAGCCAAAAGCTGAAGATCTTTCACCAAGCCAGGGTGGAATTTTGCAGATTCAGGATTCACGTGGGCGTGTGGTCCGTTAACAATATATTTTCTCAAAATATGAACTCTAAAGAATGAGCTATTTGTAATAATTGTAATAGTACTTTAACGAAGGCGTGTAGTGACGCGATGTTGCCTCATCGACGTAGCTACGACGGGAATTTGTTTTCCCGTATAACACTCAGGTCTGAGTTTATAAGCTGTGTATTTAAAACAATTTTAAATGGGTTATCTAATTATTTTGTTTTTGACTTACCGCCCTTCGGATCCTGTATAGAGTTGGTTCCCGTAAGTTTAAGAAGGTCCGCTCTGGTTCGGACAGCGCGCTCGAGTTACGGAGAAGCCAGTCGTGTTTCCACATTGCTCCTCAAAATCGTTGTTCAAATGCCGTTCATATGTTGTAGTAGTTTCTTACTTAAAACATGTGACTTCTAAATGCTTGTACGAGTTTATAACTGGAAACTAGTCCTGGAAAATAGAATTAATACAAATGAATTAGCCGCGAAAAAAGAAAATGCGTTTAGTTACATCCACGTTTAAACATCATATCGGGGATATACTATAATAGCGAAATGGCTTCAATTATCGAAGATACTAGAATGAATATGTGCCTATGCACGGTTTGTCAGAATATTCACTTCTATCTTTTATGCATCATACATTTTGCCGAAACCCGTGTAATCGATTTAGGGTCTAGATGTGGTGGCAAGACATGGGTGGTTGGAGAGCCAAGCAAGTGTTATGGGTTCGAACCCCACATTGGGCTAAAATATTGATCTGGCACTGCACTATTCTCAAATAAGATATATATTTAAGCAATAATTCGCAAGCTGTTTACTATCTGTATGTGTAATTATTGCGTTTATGGTTCAAGCACAGCTCAGTTATCCCTTTCTAACATACACACTTGGCACCTTTGCAGCATACGATATTTGAAAACAATGTGACAAGAGGCGACATTTTAAGCATTTTTGCCTTTTGTCACAATGTTTTCAAAGTTCGTCTGCTGCGGTGGCATCGGAAAACGTCTGTATGTTGGAAATGGTTATTTCTAAAATGGGCACCGTGGAGACTCATCTTAGCCTGTATGCATGCACAGTCTTAGCAGAGTCTTCACTGTGCGTCTGTATATGATGCATATTCTGACAAAATGTTATGAGTGTAGCCTCGCTTATCGATCGTAAATGGGACTTTATGAGATGCACAATAGGAGTCAGTAAGACCCGAAATCGCCCGACGCAGTTCATATGAAAATTGTATTTCCCTTTGAAGTATACTACTTCGAAATTCGACGTTATCCAACAGGCAACACACATTTATAATGTTAACGTAAAACAATATTTTAAAAGAATGACCGATTAAAAACTATTATGGACTCTGCGTAATGTATCGACCCAGATCAGCCTGCCCAGTCCAGGCCGACGCATTCCGTCTCAGTGGGGTAGAGGTGTAGAGTAATAATTTCTGAAACAGAAAGTCCACAGGAGGCGAAAAGTGACTGTCCGGGTAAGCGTGCGCGGCTACCTTAGGCTGTTTCGGGTCGATGCATTACGCAAAGTCCAAAATGTTAGTTTTCTCGTGGGATGGCTCATATAACGCCTGATTTATGATAATTGTCCATTTACCTTTTTTTCTTTCTTTTTTTTAACTATTTTCAACACAAACCAAATTGCAGACGTCTTAGATTTGTTTGTTTAGTGTTTACGACACTATTCAACATGTGTTGGTTTTCTCGCGAGACGGCTCATATTTCAAAAGTATTTCAGTCATATCACGGCGATCCCGAGTAAAGTGCCCGTGCTTGTAGTAAGTTAATCTGGGTCTCTAGATTCTCCGAAATCCAAATAGAACCGAAATCGACGTATACTATTATGCTTTTGGTTATATACTAAACTATAAAGTAATAATAAGATACATTAGTGTTTATTTGATCAATGAAATAAAAACAATAACTTTCACAAGGAAACCTTGTTTTAAAATCGCATACGACACTGTTAAAGGGATATTACTACAACTTAAGGTCTTGATCATCCTGGTGAAAGACTAAGTTATGTTTTACATTATATTGATCAATTAAACACTGATGTATCTTATTATTACTTTATTGTTAACAAATCAAATAGAAGACATCATGGCCGATACTGAATGGCTAGTCTAAACTTATTTATATTTTTCATCGATTGTGAAACAAGCTTTCAGACTATATCAATCACGCTCGATGTCTTCTTCCCGGAGACTTAACCAGTAGTCGCGCCGTTTGTATTTAAACATTCCAAATACAGTACCCGTTCTTCACGGGATTCGAATTAGGGACCTTACATACGAGAGGCTCTACTACTGTACTGTGGAAGACAGTAAGCTGAAAGCTCGTTTCACACTCGATGTAAAATAAATAAGTTTAAATCATACGTTCCGTACTATAGATACAATTCGCTTTGCTTGCATTATCAAAACATATAAACAGTGGCGGTCAATCCGGCGTGATATATCAAAACATATAAACAGTGGCGGTCAATCAGGCGTGATATATCAAAACATATAAACAGTGGCGGTCAATCCGGCGTGATATGTCAAAACATATAAACAGTGGCGGTCAATCAGGCGTGATATATCAAAACATATAAACAGTGGCGGTCAATCCGGCGTGATATATCAAAACATATAAACAGTGGCGGTCAATCAGGCGTGATATGTCAAAACATATAAACAGTGGCGGTCAATCAGGCGTGATATGTCAAAACATAAAAACAGTGGCGGTCAATCAGGCGTGATATGTCAAAACATATAAACAGTGGCGGTCAATCAGGCGTGATATGTCAAAACATATAAACAGTGGCGGTCAATCAGGCGTGATATGTCAAAACATATAAACAGTGGCGGTCAATCAGGCGTGATATATCAAAACATATAAACAGTGGCGGTCATTCAGGGGTGATATGTCAAAACAAAATGGGAAGAGGAGCATGAGTACCACATCCACACTTTCAGTTCAATATGTCTTTGTTTTATTCAAAGATGTTTCTATGTCTTTGTTTTATTCTGCAGATGTTTATATGTCTTTGTTTTATTCAGAGATATTTATATGTCTTTGTTTTATTCAGAGATGTTTATATGTCTTTGTTTTATTCAGAGATATTTATATGTCTTTGTTTTATTCAGAGATGTTTATATGTCTTTGTTTTATTTAGATATATTTATATGTCTTTCTTTTATTCAGAGATATTTATATGTCTTTCTTTTATTCAGAGATATTTATATGTCTTTGTTTTATTCAGAGATGTTTATATGTCTTTGTTTTATTCAGAGATATTTATATGTCTTTGTTTTATTCAGAGATGTTTATATGTTTTTGTTTTATTCAGAGATGTTTATATGTCTTTGTTTTATTCAGAGATATTTATATGTCTTTGTTTTATTCAGAGATGTTTATATGTCTTTGTTTTATTTAGAGATATTTATATGTCTTTCTTTTATTCAGAGATATTTATATGTCTTTCTTTTATTCAGAGATTTTTATATGTCTCTGTTTTATTCAGAGATGTTTATATGTCTTTGTTTTATTCAGAGATATTTATATGTCTTTGTTTTATTCAGAGATGTTTATATGTCTTTGTTTTATTCAGAGATGTTTATATGGCTTTGATTTATTCAGAGATATTGATATGTCTTTGTTTTATTCAGAGATGTTTATATGTCTTTGTTTTATTCAGAGATATGTATATGTCTTTGTTTTATTCAGAGATATTTATATGTCTTTGTTTTATTCAAAGATGTTTATATGTCTTTGTTTTATTCAGAGATATTTATATGTCTTTGTTTTATTCAGAGATGTTTATATGTCATTGTTTTATTCAGAGATATTTATATGTCTTTGTTTTATTCAGAGATGCTTATATGTCTTTGTTTTATTCAGAGATATTTATATGTCTTTGTTTTATTTAGAGATGTTTATATGTCTTTGTTTTATTCAGAGATATTTATATGTCTTTTCTTTCATTCAGAGATGTTTATATGTCTGTTTTATTCAGAGATGTTTATATGTCTTTGTTTTATTCCGCAGATAATGCTTTTGATAATGAAACCGTTATCGAATGTTGTTTAAACTAGAAAGAGTTCGAGTTATAAATCTATTTTACATACCTGGATATATATTCCGTTACGAGCTATCACAGATATAAACATTACCTAACGAACAACGGAATAAGAGTGACGGTAACACATTAGTATAGACCGATATATAAACTATACGTCGTATCGGGTTAGATGTTCATAGATGATTCAATCCCTTTCCCTCTTATAGACGCTTTTTCAGTCCTCTGCAGCGACGGCTTTTTTAAAACATGGTGACAAAAGAAGAAATTGCTCAAAACGAGCAGTTTCTCCTTTTGCCACAACGTTTTCCACCTTTAGTCATAGGTTATCAATTCAATTATAGAGATTTTCTATTTTTTGACAGAATATGTCCAAAGTCGTCTGCTGCAGAATTGTCCTATGAGTGAAAGGGTTAATCTTCACCAAACATTTGATTCTCGAGCTATTCAACCCTTCTCACCCAATATAACAAATCCACATCATATCTAATATCTATTTGTATATCGGTAAAATCCCTGTTCATGAAATAGTAATTATTTGATGGAATTGGAAACATTGTGGCAAAGGGAGAACTTGTTAATTATGAGCACTTTCTCCGTTGCTACGATACTTTCAAAGTTTTTTAGCTGCGCCCGCATGAAGGAGGAAGGGTTAAATCCTTCCAAATCCTTGTTTTCTCTACCCATTAACCAACACAATGCGTTAATCGCTCACCTACGCCCACGAACTGTCACAGCCCCCGTAGACAATGTTTTAAATCTCAACTGAGGATAATTCAACTAAAAATTCAGGACAGATGTTTATATGTTTTCAAAAGTCGCCTGCTCAGGTTTATATACATACGTCTGCCGATGGGAACGTGGAAAGATACATACATGACAATGTGTTCAAATTTAAAAGTAAAGATATTGA
Organism: Serripes groenlandicus; assembly: GCA_031761405.1. Lineage (NCBI taxonomy): Eukaryota > Metazoa > Mollusca > Bivalvia > Cardiida > Cardiidae > Serripes > Serripes groenlandicus. The sequence goes on along the minus strand of JASEVX010000001.1, from coordinate 232,042,161 downwards.
AAGAGTGAAAAGCGATTCTTTTAAATGGTAATCATGAGAAAGTGCACTTACAATTGTTATACATACATTCTATAACCTGATCGAACTGAATTTACTGTATAACTGTTTTCTATAAATGAGCCAAAATACGAGAAAACCAACATTGTGGACTCTTCGTAAAGTATCGACACGTTTACCCTCTTGTGTTTTTTCTGTTTCGAGAATTCATTACTCTATACCTCTATCCCCTGAGACGGAATGTGTCGTTCCGGATTAGCGTGCGCGGACTGCGAACAGAGAATTTTCCTCACCTTAGGATTTCCTGTTTCAGGAATCATTACTCTATACCTCTCTATCTCACTGTGACGGAATGTGTCGGTCTGGATAAGCAGACTGGTCTGGATCGATACATTACTCAAAGTCCATAATGTTAGTTTTCTCGTGGAACGGCTTAAATGTGTTTGAATGGTGTTTAAGGCCGCTTTCAACAATATTTTAGTTTTAACACGGCCTTTTTGGGGAAACTGCGATTACTGACCAGCACTACCTGTATTATTATTGTTCCTGACACCGATGCATCCGTCGAAGTGCTATCTTTGCAACCTAGAGAACCACAAAATGAAAATTTACTAAAATATCAAGTCTTTGGCATGAACCAACCGAGAATCGAACCCTGGTCGCCCGCTTCCGAGGCGGACAATCTAATCACTGCGAGTATTCTATAAAAAACTAAGGTCCGGATTAGCCTGCGCGGACTGCGAACAGAGAATTTTCCCCACCTTAGGATTTTCTGTTTCAGGGATCATTACTCTATACCCCTCTATCTCACTGAGACGGAATGTGTCGGTCTGGATATGCAGACTGATCTGGATCGATACATTATGCAAAGTCCATAATGTTAGTTTTCTCGTGGAACGGCTTAAATGTGTTTGAATGGTGTTTAAGGCCGCTTTCAACAATATTTTAGTTCTATCACGGCCTTTTCGGGGAAACTGCGATTACTGACCAGAATTACCTGTATTATTATTGTTCCTGATATCGATGCATCAGTCGAAATGCTATCTTTGCAACATAGAGAACCACAAAGGAAAGCATTTACTATTGTGTTAAGTCTTTGTAAAAAAATATCCGGGAATCGAACCCTGGTCTCCCGCTCCCGAAGCGGACAATCTAACCACTGCGAGTACTCTATAAAAGAACCTATTTTTAAAAAAAAACTTTGATAAAAACTTAGGTAGATTAGCAATTTGATTAACTCTTTCTCTCATTCTGACGCACTTTCAGCAGTTGAATTATGAAAACATTTTGATAAAAGAAAAGATTCTCCATGAGTAGTAATTACTAACTTTGACACTCTTTTCAATAATTATTCTGTCCTAAATTTGGGTTTTCCATAGTTTTTGATTTGGTGTTTTTAATATAATCTGTTGAAGATATGCTGTATGTTGTAATGGACTACTTACCGTACTTATACACGTTGCTTTGAGAGATGGAGAGTGTTTAACTCTTTCAGCGTCGATTTTTAAGTAGACTCTTCCATGTTCAAAATTAGGCCTCTCCATTTCTCTAAAAGTGAGATTTTGGAATGTTTGTTTGACTAAAAGGCAAACAATGCTTATTTCAGGTGAGACAGCTCGTTACGACTCACCTGAATCTGTATTGTTTGCTAAAAAATGGAGCGAAACAAGTTTACAATTTGAGAAAAGAGGACCGTCTGCTTCAAATTCATCAAAATGAAAATTTGTGATAAAAGATGTTACAAAATAAAATAATGATTTAGAGAAAATGCACAGTTACGCTTAGAAAACATTGATAAACGTAAAGTGTATTTGACTTTCCTTTATGCATATTCTTATACATAAAATATATATATATATATAATTTATACCATCTTTCGAAAATTAAAATTTACATTTAGAAACTACTGTGGCAAAAAGAGAACTCGCTAATTATGGTTGCCGCATATTTTTCAAAAACGCGTCAAAATACGTAGCACGTCGGGGGAAGAGTTTGGCCTAAGACCAATTATGAAACGCAAGAAAAAAAGAGTAGTGGGAAACACAATACCGGTATGTGCAATTATGAACTTCCCAGATTGGTAGGTTCATGTAGATAACACATGTAAAAACAAACTTTTCACCATTTTGTAAATATATATTGCAACATATCTGTAGTACGGCGTTATAAAAAGGGAAATGCAAATGTGTATCACTTACACAAGAAAACGCCATGGACAATAAGAGAAAATAGTCTACCTATTGTGGTCTAGGCCTACTATCTCGGCCAGGTCGAAACGATAACTAAATTATAAAATATTTTGAGTAACACCGATCCATGGGACTGACGATCTCTTAACGTTTCTTTTTCTTTTGTTGTCGCTCATTTATTTCAGGATTTTCTTTGTTATCATCGGAGAAAAAACAAAATCCGATTTCACCTTGTGACAGACATGTCAAGAGCTTCACTTGTCGTTCTGAAGAAAATAAATCATATGCGATGCTTCTGATGAAATATTATGACCCCAAGTTGTCCTCAAGTGTGTACTCAGATCCGAGTAGTTGATACTCTGTGATATTCCCGAGATATCTCAAATTAACCTTTAACAACACACAACAAACCTGCATCAGACGACTTCGAAAATGTTTTGAAAACAGGTAATGCTTTATTGTTGTTGTTCCTTGTTTGATCAGGTATTTTCTTTGCTTACTGCGGCATAAATACCCACATTCGATTGCACCTTGTCGCAGTCATGTCAGAATCTTCGCTCGTCGTTTCGAAGAAATTAAATCATATGCGATGCTTCTGATGAACTGTAATGACCACAAGCCTCAAGAATGTATTCAGATCTAATTAGTTGTTCATCTGTAATCTTACGCTAATTATGACGACAAATTAACCGTACTGTATGTATTCCGATCCGACTCGTCGTTATTCTCAAATCGACCTGTGATAAGTGAAATTAACCATTTTCCCACATACAGCAAACTTTGAAAAAAAAAAAAAACATATGGACAAAAAGTTGTTTTGTTTTGTAATTGTAAGCAAATTATTGAAAACAATTGAAAACATTGTGGCAAAAGGGACAATTTGTAATTCAGAGGCTTTTTCGTTTTCCACAATGTTCTCAAACATTTCTGCTGCTGATCTGTCAAATGACGTCTGCAAGTGGGTAAGGGTTGACCTTTAACCTGGTATGTCAGGTGATGAGTTGAGTTAAGCCTTAAGCTTTCGAGATGCGATAGCTTAAGCAGTAACGCATATGACATAAACCTAGGGGTCGTGAGTTCGACCACTGTCTCATACATTGTTTCTTCCCGATGTTTGCTAGAAATCAATATAAATTAAGCCAATCGTCTTCCACAAACAAAAGGCTACGTGGAAAGGCAGCCAAATGCAAAGGTGGAAATGGTGTGATGATAACTGCTGCAATGAAGCCAGAAATTACAAGGTTATGTGAACTGACCGCACAGATAAAGATGAAACCTGTTGAAAAACGGCGTTAAATTCATATCAATTGAATCAAATCGTCAACCTGCTATACACGTCTTAAAATAAAAGTTCCTTATCGGACTTACCATGACCCTGAACATCACTTGAGTCAATCCTTGCGAATAAAAATTGTTTGTTTGGACAACCTTTAAACAACTCTTCAGCTTATTGAATTAGAAAATTTTCATCAAGCTTCATAGGAATGTTTTTTGTGTGGATTTCTTTCAATCTTGTATACATGATTCCACTTCATGCAGAGAAAAGGAAAATTAACCAAAACTTAAAGAAATCTCTTTGTTTGAAAGTAGAAGGCCCATGTTTTTGCTATTTAGTATGTAGCATCATCTAGTGGACCTCTTCCAAGATTGTTCAAATACTAGCCCTTGTGTAAAAAATGTCGCCTCAACGGGGGTCATTTGTTTTGCAAAGATTCATATAGGGAAGCAACTTTGAAAATATTCTTGTCTGAAAGGAGTTAGCCCAGACTTTTGATATTTCGTATGTTGTTTCGTCTAGTTGTCCTCTACAAATAGGGATCAAAACGAATAGCCCAGGGTTATGAAATGGCCCCAACCCGGGGGTAACTTCATTTACTTAGACTCATATAGGGAAAAACTATAAAAATCTTCATGTGTAAAAGTAGAAGGCCTTCGGTTTTTCGTACGTAGCTTCATCTAGTTGACCTCTACCAAATTTGTTCAAATTAGTTTGATAGGTTGATAAACTAGGCCACCAGGGGGCGTTGCTAGTTTTCCTTATATGTACAGACAAAGAACACTTAAAACTTCATAAGTTTGATTACATCAGGTGAGCGATATAGGACCACAGTGATCCTCTTGTTAAACAATTATCGTCCATCTTTCGACATTACTGTCTACAGAGTCTCTTGCTGCAGACTTGTTGTATGGAGGGTTAATGGCATAACCACCTTAAATGTTAATGTTAAAGTAATTATACCATATTTACGTTTTAATGGAATTGTCTAATATTGTCATTGTGCGTGATAGGCCAAATTGTGGCTATGGTGGACAAGGATTGTCCACTGCATGCAAGGACAATATTACGAACGAATTATTGCGCTTTATTTATGTGCTACATGTATTTACTTTATGTAGACACTGAATTTTAATCAAGAATAAAAAAAAAAGCCAAAAATGTGAACCTTCTTTCTTTATTCCTTACCATATAATATTACAAGAAGAATTTTGATGCATTTTGATGCAAAGCATCAAAGACGCCGCGCATGCTTTTGAAGCATGACTTAAAGGAAGCAGATGCAGTTCAGTACATTTAAATAACCTGTGCAAGCAGACAGGATGTAAACATTTCGAACAAGAAGGCTAAATGTCCCTTATTTCAAACAAAAAGGCCAAGATGTGCCTATATTGCTACCATAGCCTATATAAAAGGTTACCAAGAGCAGAAAGGGTCAATACTGACGTAGGGATTAATCGTTTTACGTGCTACGATCTATGTGATATTCGGCATGTGAAGATTAGTCGTGAAATGACAAGTTTAGTCCTGAAACTATTTGGTTTACGGTTTGCTTAACATTCACTGCAACAATAATGTGTCATACAAGCTGAAGTTTCTCATTTTTCTTTACAAATAAACTGTTTTAAATCCTCTACCTAGATCCATTAGATAAAAACACATAGGTGTTTAAATATTAACATATATTAAGGTGTATTGTCTGTAGTTATAAGTTAAGTGTGAAATAATCTTAGGAAGGAGAGGTGGAAGTCTATTCTCCTTCCAGTTTAGCAGAAGTATGATATCAAATACGGGAGTATATAAACAAAAAATACGAAGTAATTAAAAAAGAAAAGAAAGATATGTATGATCAAGATTGAGCATTATGAAAGTTCACATGTATAGTCAACATATAGCAAGAATTATTAAGTCTGTTTTGTTTGTTTGTTAAGTCACTTCAATCGTTCTGAACATGCCAGTAGGAAACTGAAAAATAAACAAATGAAAATGGTCAAGTCAGTTCCCCAAGAGCAAAGAGCGAAAGCCAGTTGGTACGAATCGTTCATCTCGAACGAAACATGAAAAACCGGGTACGAATCCAGTGAATTTTAGAAATCGGATGAAATCGTGAAAACAGATTCATAGCAGAAGGAAGCAGAGACAACTTAATTACTCTATGGGAACCGATGACACCTTGTCGTCTATTAAATAAGAATGACAAAAATCGCCAAGCGATGACATGCTGCATGCCTATTGCATAGTTGGGTTAACGTTGTGTTTACAGTTTCTAGAATTATACTGTAATATGTAGTAATTAAAATGAATCATCATTGATTTTTTAAAGATTACCCATTTATTTAAAAATCTCAATATCGCAAAAACATCTCCAGAAACTTTTTTCTGAGCTTTGATGAATCGGGTCGTGAACCATAACAAAAGCGTAGCCTAGGAAGTTAGGGGAAAGTTATTAAATACCCATTACATGTGTCTAAAGTTTTGTTATAACGGTAGAAGACATACGTATTTTGTATCTTGTTGTTTCTTAAGTCATTTTATAAAATTTATTTATTCATAAAGGTTTTGTTTTTGTCAAACATATAACAGAGGTTTTCTTAACAATAATAATGTTGGGTGCTCCCTTTTCGATTACGTCACCCCATGGTACACAAATTAAAACCTATCCTATACTGACGCCCCACCTCCACGCGGCGTCAATAAACATCCTTTTAATTGAAATAATTTTCAACTTCATTAATAATTATTAATTGTACTCGCATTTCAGACACTCTCCATGTTTTAAGGTACATCGACTTCTGTTTACTATACCTATTCGCTGTCACCATTATTAATGTTCCTGCGAAACATCTTTTCACATGATGGACGTCCAAGAATTTACGGATGTACAGTTCAATGTAGGTGTGTCACAGGTCATCACTTTCTGTTGCCGATGGTCGGAATTCAAATTGCGTGGTTCGAATCAGGGACACAAGCGATGTAAAAACCCTGGTAACATTCCTTTCCATACGCTTAACGATTTATAATTTATAAACGTTTTAAAGATTGTTTCATTTAAACCACGGCAACAATACAGTAATCTATGGTTCTAGGGATAGTTAACTGTTCTAGACTAGGCAATGTGCCTTTCTAAAGAGTATTATACCATGATCTCGCCGAACAGGTTCGCACTCGAGACCGATCTGAAGTCATGCTTACTTACCAACCGGTCATTGCGAACTATGTTGCAATACGTACTGAACTACGACGACAGTCAGTTCAGTTTAGAAAAGAACAGAAAAGAAGCTTGATATATTTAAGAACTACGTACTATTGTTTATTGGTAAAACCACATATATATGTGAGTATAATATCTGCTTAAAGATTAAATGAGAAATAAACACATAGAAAGAAACACTTCTCTCCACTTGATGACTTGCCAAAACAAGAGGGCCATGCTTTTCTTAAATCGCTCACCTAATTAAATAGGTTCAATAGTTGTTTCTCTTTGCATATAAAACAAACCCGCCCACGGGTGACCATACTTTTAAACCGTAAGAATTTTGTTTAACAATCTTGTTGATGGTCATCCAACGAATACATGTGACACATCATTTTCAAATCATGCCAGTACTACTGTAGACTAGAATATTATAAGTTTTTTATGTTGCAATGGCAACCAGGTGTTTTCGCGGAATTTAGTTATTATAGCATCTATTAAGATAATTCAATACGATGTTGTTGAAATCGGCCCAAGATTCGTCAAGATTGTGAGGTCATTTTAAGAAAAAGTTGACGGACGACGTGCAACGGTCACCAAACGATCCGAGAAGCAGCTCATCGTGAGCTATTAGCGCTCAAGATAGCTAACAAGACGAATTTTGATGCTAAGCATCAAAGACGCCGCGCATGATTTTAAAGCATGACTTAAAGGGAAGCAGATGCAGTTCAATACATTTAAATAACCTGTGCAAACGGACAGGATGTAAATATTTTGAACAAGAAGGCCAAATGTACCTTTATCTTAAAAACAAGAAGGCCAAGATGTTCCTTTATTGCTCACCTGGATACCATAGCCTAATATATCTATAGGTGCTACCTATTTACGAAAAAAACGCAACATAATTATAAACAAAAATTAAAGGGCATACTTAGGCCATAAAAAAGGATTTATAAGTAATTGACTAGACAATAATAATGTTAACATATTTGGAATTCGCATTGCTGTCGTCTATTATTACGAACAGAAAATAATAAAGTAAAAATTCTCAGAAAATCAATGAATACATTTATAATGAACGAGGTTAAAACATCGATCATCTGCATTATAAAGAAGCAAATAGATCAGCCCTTTTCTGATGCCACGTGGCGACTGCCGTTTTCAACCAGTCAATATGACTGGAACAAATTATGTAAGGGGTCACACTTCTGCTAAACACTTTTCCTATTAGAGACGGTTTCTGAGGCCTTTGGAACAGACGATTTAGGAAAAGATTGTCTGCCAAATGAAAAATTGCTCCTTATGAGAAAGTTATCCTTTTGCCACAATGTTTGATAAATAATTATACTTTAAATGAGTGAGTCAATAGCTCATGTATAGGAATTTGGGGTCTTTCATGTTGATACCACTTTTTTTTGCGGCAAACGACGTCGACCCATTGACGTTACGCCAAGATTAAGTGTTACGGAAATGACGTCACGTCCTTCTGTGGCTACGATAAAGTCAAAACATAGATTCGGGCGTAAGAAGACTGATGCTGTCGTTTTTTGACGAACGGGAAAACATATTTCTTACAGAGTTCCATTTATTTTTAAATTTTCGTACAAATGTTAATTCGCACATAACTCAGCACTTAAATGATCTTAAATATCTATTTAAAAAAAAAAATGATTAAAAAGACGACAATAATTTTCAATCCGTGTTTTTAGTGTCAATTTATACATACCCACCAAAATATCGATTTTAAAAAAAGTTAATAAAGATACGACAATAATTTTCAATCCGTGTTTTTCGTCTCGTTTTATACATACCCAAAATGGCGGCCCCCTTGGATTTGGCCAGTTTCATTTCAGAAAGCTTCAGAAAGCTATCGAAAAAAAAAAAAAAAAAAATATCACACCTGTTACCTATGAACGAAAAAAACATTTATGGGCTTTTTTCGTATTATAAAATGTTATCAAGAGCAAAAAGGGTCCATTTTGACGTAGGGATTATATACTTTATATGTTATAATCCATGTGATATTCAGCATGTTAAGTTTAGTCGTGAAATGACATTGAGTTAAGTCTTCAAACCATTTGATTTACCGCTTGCTTAACATTGACTGCAACAATAAAGTGTCATACAAGCTGAAGTTTCTTAATTTTAAATCTGCTCTAACTAGATCAATTAGATAAACAAAAAAAATAGATACTGAAATATTAACAGATATTAACCTAAGTGTTAATGCCTCTAGTTATAAGTTAAGTGTGATACAAGCTTTGGAAGGAGAGAGGGAAGTCTATTCTCCTTCCAGTTGATATGATAACAAAAAACGAGAGTATATAAACAAAAAAAACAAATAATTCTAACAAGTTTAAAGATATTTAATATCAAAATTAAACATTTATGAAATTATAAGAAAAAGTTCTCATGTATAGTCAACATATAGCAATAGTACAATGGTCCGAATGAACAACTGTATGGGGAGGAACGTTTTAAGTTTAGTAATACAGAAATAAATAGGAAAAAACATCACCCGAATCTTTTTTCTGAGCTTTGATGAATCGAGTTGTCAGAGCAGTAAACCAAACAATTAAAAAAGCGTAGCCTAGTGAACTCCGTAAACCGACTCATAAAAAAAGCTTAGCCTAGTTAGTTGGGGAATAGTTATTAAAAACAATTTAATGTGTCTAAAGTTTTGTAACAACGGTAAAAGATGTACATATTTTGTATCTTGGTGTTTCTTAAGTCAGTTAATACAATTTATTCAATCATAAAGGCTGTTTTTCAAACATATTACAGAGTTTTTCTTTACAATAATATTTGTTGGTTGCTCCCTTTTCGATTACGTCACCCCGTGGTACAAAATTAAAACCTATCCCATACTGACCTCGCGCTTGCACGCGGCGTCAATAAGTAAATGTAGTTCATAACATTAGCTACTATATACACCGGTACATTTCTGTTATCTTGCAAAAGTTGGACACTATTTACCTTCTCAGAATGTAAACAAGAACAATTTGCAAGAACAACTATTTCTTGTCTGATCAATATTGTTTGGAAGAATTTCTGATTGATTGATTTGGGTTAAACGGCGTTTTCAACAATGTCAGTCATATCATGGAGGCTAGATCACCTACCCATATGTTTCCTGACTTTTTACATACCAGTACTCCACAGAGTAGACTTTCCAAGCAGCTTGCTGCTTTTCCACATAGACTGTGAGCCCAATAACGCTTGTCGCAGTGACCTTTGTTGAACGTCGAAACGAATGTTGACCGAATTGGGGTTTGAACCACAACCCATGGATTGACAGCCCGCGTTGCTACCGGGGCTCGGAAATGTTTTATTCTGAAGAAGTTTTGCAAACATATAGGATAAACAGGAGGATGGAAGACACTTGAGTCATCACAATAAGTAACCCAAGTGAGTCATGCTTTACTTATCTAAATGTATGTACATTGATTGTCACACGTTGTTATCTAGCATCCAGCAATGTGTTTCATGTTTTTATCTCTTGTTTTTGTTCTTTAATACCACTTTTAGCGATATAGATTTAGACTGGATATGATGGTTTCCTGTACATGCAAACTGAAGGATGAAATAACAATTATAATTTCATTCGTAGGTATATCCAATAACAGTCGTGTTATTTCTTTTGAAACAGAAAGTAACTTAAAACATAGTTCCAAGCAAGGGCACTATTATTATTATAATCATTATTAAAATGTATATTTAATTAATTCATCCATACACATACATGTATACATATTATGCAAACAGACGTTGGAGGATATAGGATAAAATATACGTGCATTTTCACTAATCAAATATGCTTAATCTTAAGTTTTATCGATGTCAGTGTCTTCAGCTATGGTATCGGACGTAGTAACAGCGACCTGTCCAAACAATGACTTTTCTATACTCTCAGTGCCTCTTAAAAGTATTGTTGACTCTCTAAACGTAAGTAGTCCTCTGTTAAAAAATCAAAGAAATAGAGGTGAAGTATAACATAAGTGAGAAATTAAAAATTAGCGAAATGAGTCGAAAGAATCGTAGAAATTTAATCTGATGATAATGTTTCTAATATCAATATATAGGAATACATTGATTGTTCGGTCAGAAAGCGTCTTATTATGACAACATTGTAGCAAATTGAGACACTGCTGAAAATAATTATTGACAAAGGGTTTTTAAAGTGATCTGCTTGTTGTATGTTGGAAAGGGGTTAACTACACGTTCAGATAACAAGCGCACATCTTTTTATTTGTTCTTTAACCCTTTCCAACATATCATAACTCTGCAGCAGGCTACATTCAAAACATCTAAATAAAAAATGATGGAATAGAGATACAAACATTTGACAGAAGGAGAATTTGCTCATGACGGGTTTGGTTAATACATGTTTCACGGCACGCCAAAACCGACCTTCGTATATATTGGCATTTATAGAATTTACGATCAAAGAACCTACGTGTATAGTGTATAGTTTTGGTCATAACCGTTTTCTCGAGGCTTGTAAGCCTAGCTGGTTAGACGATTAGATGATGATCTTATTGCGCGGATGCGCATGATGTTATTGTTCTTGCTGAATTACAATACATCGCAGATCCTTTACAACTAAGTTGTATTATGCCGCTGAGCAAAAGACGTCTATTCTTATTAACCATTTTCCACATACAACAACTCAGCAGTAGCCAATTTGAAAACTTACCGGTAAACATATTGTAGCTCTATAAACCAAAGTACAATTATTGAATAAGGTTGAAACCATTGAGACAATTTCGTATTTTGTCACAATGTTTCAAAAGTCGTCAGCTGTGGCTGCGTCAGAAAGCGTCTGCAAGTGAGAACATGGTTAATATGGAAAACATACACACGACAAAAGCAGAATTGAACTTCCTCATGTTTTCCAGTCAGTGTTTGGTACTCGCTTTCATACTTAAATCCGCAACAAAGGCGATTATTATGTAAAGGAAGGATCCTGGTCATTTCTTTAAAAGACGGACGCAGATTAGACTTCTAACAGTGCATCGAACAAACTATTCGAGGAGAGACTGTAGTTCAGTGCAATTCATATAACACTATTAAATATGCAAAATAATATGCACCAGAAAACATCTTATACTCTACGGCAAAATGCTAATACTCTACGGCCCATAAATACCAATTTCCGCTCTTACCAAAGCATTTCTAACTTATTTCATTGAATATAAATTCATTGTATAGATATGGGTTTACTGAACTGGCATATTAAATGAAATAACCTAGTATATATCGAGTCAGAATAATTTACTCGAAAATATAATCAAATAGAATCTCAGGTGTCAATCATCATGATGTCATAAATAAGTAAATGATAAAAACTTCGCGGGTTTATTTAGGGGAAACTCCGCAAACAGGTGAGCGTGAACGCCGTGGCGCTGCCTTATCAGCTCGCGGGGATGAGCGTTTTTTGGAAAATCCCATTATGCTGTACTGTATATATATAATAAACTGACCTTGATGTGAATTATTCATAAAACACTTCAATATAAACGGACACAACTTCTAACGTACGCAAACCCCTTACTTTGATTCTTTCAGTGGAACATCAATTGTTTTCCCTATTTGGCCTTCTTGCGTGGATTAAGATGTCAAGAACAAAAAGTGTTTAGACTAACCCAACGATCCAAATATACATTTCTTGTAACAGACGTTTTCCTGTTAACATTTTGACGTGCCATCACTGATTACCTTAATACATAGGGTTCGTATAACGCATGTAAACATACAAAACATACTATTACTTGACGCAATATGTAACCGTCTTACAAACTCAAAATTTTATTTTAAATTTAAATCAACATATGGTTAAAAGCGACCAACTTTCGTTTGTATTAACAAGTCCGTCATTAGTTCGATATTGTGCCAAAACCTTTTTTAACATTCTTTAACAACGTAGCTCTTATCTTTGTAAATAATGTCTTAATTTCTAACATGTATTCTATTTCAGCAATTTTAGTCCAAGCAGGAATCAGCTGCTAATCTGTCACTTCTCAATCTTATCACGGTAGAGGTTTTACCTATGGTTTTAAATTATTGTTTATTTTTACACTATTGGCATTTAGTATTATGAAGTATGTGTGTTCGATTTTCTTTTTATTAAAAACAAAAAATAAATTAGAAGCTGATTCTCGGCTCTATGATGTAAATAGTAAGTTCAATGATTGTGCGATATGCTTATATTGCAAGTCTCCTATAATTCTAGTTAGAATCGCCATGTATAGTACTTGTCTTGATTTGTTTGTACATTGTATATGTTTGTATATGACTTTGTTTGTCCATGGATGAGACTTAAATAAATAAATGAATAAATAAATATACCAAATACCTCACGTAATTGTTCTGACGTATCTCCAAATACGCGTTTTATTTCAAACCTTTCCTCTGAAATAACTGATGAAAGGTGAATACAATCTTGATTTGACTTAATTTCGCGTCCAATTGTATTAATATCATTTAAGAAAATAAATTATACTCTACTTGTAATGGCGGGCTCAATAACCACATGTATCAAAAAACGAATTACTCAAAAATGATAGTTCGTCCATAATATCATTCTATGAGAAAACTAAATGCTATTATTGACAAATAATTCCCCGATTTTATTATAACAAGTTACGATGGCACAAATATCTATATCTTAAAAACCCATCGTGTAATCAATATGCCAAATTTGGATTTAAAAAAAAAAACTAAGGGGAAAAGTCCTTGGTATTGATACGAATAATAAGTTTAAACTTGTGTTGGCTTAATTTCGAGTGCTGGTGTACCAATATCTAAGATTTTCCCCAATATTCTACAGTAATGCGTTTATCATAAAACCATAGCCAAGGACCTAACATGAACGACATTCAAAAGACACATAGTGTGACAAATATTATTCAAGATCGAGTAAAGAATATGGTCTCTAGATGATCCACAATGTTTTCTCTTACATTTGACCTTATTACGCGTCATGACCTAGATAGCTCTAAAACATAATGTTTCAACATACTTGAATAAATATGCGGTCTCTAGAGTATCCACAAAGGGTTTTGACAATCTGACCCAAAACTCAAATCACCAATATTTGATAAATAGCATAACGAAAAACGTTGGGACATATTTCAACATGTTGAAATAAAAAGTTTCAATGTGTTTAAATAAATATTCCGCCTTCTACAGTCTTCACAATATTTTTCCTAAATTTGAAACAGTGACATCTGTTCCATCCGAAATGCATTCCCTCTTTTACAGTGTCCACAAAATATATCTTAAGCTTGACTTAGTGATCAATTGTGTGACTCGTCATTACCAATACTCCTACTAAGACTAGATATCAAGGTCTAACATATGACAAGGTTTCAACATAATCAAGTCAAAAGTCCGCATTCTAGAATGTCCAACAGATATATCTTATGATTGGCTCGGTGATCAATTGTGTGACCTGACATAATCAATATTCGAACTTAGCCTAGAAATCAAGGTATAACATTTGACATGGCTTTAAGAATATCCAGTCAAAAGTCCGTACTCTAGAATGTTCACAAAATTGTTTTTAAATGTTTGCCTAGTAACCAAGACAAGCACACTGAAAAAGAGTGTTCAGAAGCAAAGTGTTGACCACGTATACTTTACGCACGGGCGATCAACCGAGTTTTCGGGTTAGGTAAAAAAGGAAAAAAAATATCTTGTTACGATTTATTATTCAAAACCTTTTTAAACAAAAATCTTGATTGTGAAGCAGCTGGCTTAAATTTATATTTTGTTCAAATAAATTAGCATTTCAACGCCGTGCAATGGTTGAGTTAACAGTATTAAGCGTTCTAATACAAAAGGAACTCAAAGATGTTCATGAAAACAATCAATTCAATTAAATCAGTCGATTAATTATTAAAAATCTGCAGCTTTACAAAGATTTGTATAACCTAAGCTTTCTGAGGCACTTTTGCTAGCTTCTCCACATTTTGTTTCTTCCTCATTAAAAATCGTTGGTCGGAGGTTCATAATCATATGATGATTTAAATGATATTGTTCACATTGCATTATACTATAATTGGGCAAACGTTTCCAGTTTAACAGTTGCTTCCAGATTACAGTTTAAATTTGACTTATTGTGTATGAAATGAATAACTATTCTTTAAAACATAAAATACATTGCACTGAAAGATATACATGGAAACAATTAACTCATTCATATTAGTTGAATAATTAACATAAATCTGTTCACTAATGTTGTGTTTACCTAAGCTGTCTGTGTCTGCTCTATATCTTCTCTTAAGACACCACATCCTCTGTATGGAATTATCTAGCAGAAAAAACGGCATTTATTAGAACCGATGCATAATGAATAATCAACACGTTCAATTTAAATAAACATATATAATACGCTTTCTTTAATGTGTATCATTTATGCAACAATTCAATCTAAACGGACGGTACTGTCTACTTTCATTTTATTTAAAGTACAACTCGGGTTGATAACGATCAATGGCAGAACACAATGCGACTACGAAGAAAGAATTTCCCGACCCTATGTAAACTAGTTTCATTATTACAGTCATATGTACTATATAATGTGTTGGGCTACATGAACAGAAAACTATTTTGTATACAGCACATATATATGTAATTAGTTGTGGCCTCTACATATTGAGAACACATCTTTAAAAGACAAAACGCAGACGATTATACAGCAATGACGAATAAGGAAACAAAAACATAATATTTTATATCATAACATTATACATATATGTACTGGAAGAGTCGGTGAATAAAATGATATAAGCTAATAATATGTGATTTTTTTTTATAAGGACACGAACAACCAGCTTGTACATAACGTATGGATATTTCAAACACATTTAAAAAAAAACATGCTGAAGTTATCAACTTGTCTAAATGAGATGCATCTAACTGCAATGTGTTTATGTGAGTTCATACATATTTAAATATTATAATTGTCATCGCCTAGTTTTGGGAAAAGCATAACTCATAATTCTTCACGTATGTGTTCCGTACGTTTGTACCTTATCAGTACTTCTGGTCCATTTATCTTGACACTAACTAGCCAGTTATAATGCTAACCCGAATGCCATGGGCACCAAGGAGGGAAAGCCATTACTACATGTGTTGAATTGTTTAGAATGGCCCAGCTACACAACCCGCACCGACTTACACGCTCTACCACTAGAAGACCGATGCCTTGATTTTGCACTGAAGTCAATATGCAGGTATATGCATAACGTTACAACGATTAACATTACCGATTGCAGGGGAGCTGGTTTTCTAGTTAGCTATGTCATCATGATTTTCGAGCCGCATACAATGATATTTACAAACACAGAATGAGAAAATTGTTTTCTTGATAAAACAACAAAAATATGCAATTTAATTACTGAGTGTCTTCACAGTGAGGAAGTCGGTAATAAGTTTACATAAACACTGTTGGATCATGTCGACTGCAACTCTAATTGAGCAACTCGTGCGAATTTAACTTTCAGGAAAATAACGTGTTTTGCTTAACCAAAAAATCAACAGATACATTTCTTGTTACAGACATTATCCTGTAATCATTTTTACATGACCTTACCAGGAACGTTTTACATCTAATATTCGTCCCTGACATTACTGATTACCTGTATAGATTCATTTAAAGTATGTCAAACTATAGAAAGTACTATTTCGCGGTGCAATATATAAACGTATCACACACTAGAGATGTTTAACTGTTTGTTTTAGAAGTAAAAACAACTTACAAAGTCGTGAAGGTTTCTTTCCTTTTTGGGGCTTTTTAAGTGAAACTGAAATGAAAACAATAGTATCCATTTTTTACAATCAATAATACAATACAATGCAATAAATAGTGAATTTGCAAATAAAGGCGTCCCTAGCCCATAATACAATTTGCAAAATACAATAATATCAAATCTTTGTGTTTCTTTCTTTCATAAACGAAAAAAACTATGTTTTTATTTTGATTTTGTCATCTTTAACATTTTAAATCTTCTCTTCGATTATACCATGAATAAAAATATAATTGTCTTTCTTGTCTGTATTTATAACATTTAAAGAATACATAAAATTCGTATTCTACGCTTCTGATATCAAAATTAACAAAACAATATCTACGTATTCGATCCTGTCTTTAATCCCCAAATGCCTACCAGTTTCAATGAACAAATTATAAATAGAACATCGAAATCTCGCTAATGATTTTCTTACATAAAGTGGTAAATGTACAAATTAGCTTTTTATGTGTCACTTCGTGGTGAGTGGCTAATATGTTCGAGCCAGTTCTCGATCAATCAACCTTTGTTTAAAGCACAATAAAACATTATTAACATTTCCAACTTCTTGACTCAAAAAAACCAGGATAACTTAGCAATGAATACGAGTCCCATGGATTTATACACTGATGTAATATTTACCGGGGCGCCATTATAAGACCAGTGTTCATACGATCGCAGGGGTCCTCCGTTTAAAAATACAATTATTTCTGTCTTATTCAGATTGATAGTCATTCCGAAATTTGTACAGAATTCCGAAATGTAATTTGATTGTAACTGTAACTGAATAGTGATGTCAGCGCAGATCACCAAGTCATCTGCATAAAGTATACATATTATATCAGCGATATTTGCTCCATTAAAAAAATACCTGTGTGTTCCTTGCTTCGTAGAAAGAAGATAACTCATTAATATATAATTTAAAAACCATTGTACTTGGTACGTTCCCTTGGCCTGTGCCAACGTTACAATTGAATGCTTGAGTAACCTTATTGTCGCCGATTCGTACGTATTCGCGAAGATTCGAATACATTGACGTTAGTACACGAAATAATTTAACTTAAACCCAATTGTTATGCACACTAGCGAATAACTTATGGTTTATCAATCAATCAAACGCATTTTTGAAATCCACGTACACACATATTATCTATCTACACGGTTACTGGTACCATGCTTTGTAGTGTAAATACATTATTCGTTGTCGAATAAAGAAATTACTGATACCTTGTTTTGTAATGTAAATAGTTATCTGTTGTCGAATAACCAGTCCGAAAACAAGCTTTAGCTTCGTCAACTTTGCTAAATCGTTCAACCAATGTACATAGCCGATCATACATTATGTTTGAAAATATGTTATACATAACATTGATCAGAGAAATACCTCTATAATTTGAAGGATATAGACACAAAGCAAAACAATGGTGTTAAGTCACATTATAAGGTTTTGATCCAACATTAGCAATTGAAACTTATTTAGGTTCAATTACGCTTATTGATGTATCAGTATCGTTTAGAAAAGAAAAACACATATTCTATATATAGTGATACTTTACTTTACAAAATATATTTGTAGTATCGCAATGTAGGCATATTATATTTTTGTTATTTAACTCGTTTCTTAAAAGCAGAATTATTTAATAGTATGTTCTCAAATAACAACGAAGAAAAAACAGGGTTTTGCCTTATCAACACAACTAAGAAACATATCGGACAACTGAATACCTTTTTCTATACTGTACAAGTTTTGAAATTATTCGCATTTGACAATACCATTCACTCATGCATTCAGTCATTCATTCATTTACTTTTAAAAAATGCGTCTCCAAAAAATATATCTTAAGGTTGATCCATTTATTGACTCGACATTGCCCTTATTCGAACTTAGCCTAGATATAAAAAATCAAACATTTGACAAGATTTAAACATAATCATGTCAAAAGCCCATACTCTAGAGTGTGCAAAAGATTGTTCTTAAATATTCTCTACGTTACCTAGGTTTTTGACGCAACATGACAGATATGACACATATTCAATCTTAGCCTTCCCTAGATATCAACATAAAAACAATATTCGGACACAGTCGCAACATTTATAGATTGAAAGTCCTCCTTCTAGATTGTTCAAACAATTGTTCTTAAATTTGATCGAGTGATTTAGTTATTTACCCGACATGGTCTATATTCGAATGTGGCCTAGATATTATGAGGCAAAACATGCTCGAACCAGTTCTGTTTTTTACAATCAATAAACTTTACCAATTTTCAACTCAAGATGTTTAGCTAATTTACTTAGTAGTAATAACGTTTTATCATTAATCACAGAAGGAAATCGATTTCCCTTTCCAAAACCATATATTGCTTCACACGTACATGTACATTCGTGGAAAGCCAACAGACACTCATGTCATCTTAAAATGGAGAGAACTTCAATGGTGCATCAGTCCAAAATAGAACTGTAATCCTTTCAGACGTATTTAGTGCATACATTTATGTAGCACATGTCAATTAACCGAAATGTTTGTGACTGAATTCATGTAAAGATGTTTTCCATATTCTCGTCCTGCATCTTACCAAGTCGTCTTTAATTCCTGGTCATTGGTAGTATTGCAACATACCTTACGTTTATTTCTAGACCATTTTAATTAGATCTAATTAAAAACAGACCAACTGCAGTAGCACAGCGTAGAATATGGACTGATTTCAACAATATCAGGTTTTGTTTTCAAATATAAACTATATTGCAATATGACGTGCGTCTATTTTGTAATCTTATTTAAACTGAATTATTCACAACATAAAGTGCTATTTCATCAAACAATTCACATATTTGATGAAAATACATAGACGTCATTACTTCAAACGGGGCAAAGTGTTACACTTGAATTGTTCGACCCATGCTTTTACTTAGTGTGTCAAATTGATGTATCCAAAACGATTTTTCTGGTCACCATTGTTTTCTGTTCGGTAGAGGTAAGTTTCAGTTAACAATGTTTGTTTTTTAAAATGGCGATTTTTTTTTATACAAAATAAAACTTTTACCAGGCATATCATTTCATAATGCAAATTTAATTTTCATGTATCATTTCTTCATGCGGGGCTGGGGCAATATGTTACATCAAACAAGGAGCACAGTGTTACAGCCAAACACTTTGCCCTGTGAGGATTTCAAAATCCAGCTTTTATTTAGTTACATTTTTAATATACCTTGGTATTGTTGATTATTATCGGAAAATACGTCATTATGAACATCACTTGATATGAATACGAAAACAATGACGCAATAAGTTAGGTCATATGTAGGAAAACTATAATGTAACACCTTACCGCGTGTAATATTTTCCCCAGTCTTTTGTAAATAAAGACCATAAACTAGTGCTACGAAATTGAGTGCTTATTCCTGTTTTGCTAATAAACCAGTGTTCGCGTGATTAGCATACATCTTTAGGTGTTTGACATGTACCCTTTTACCCCGGAGTATGTAATTATTCGCCCCGGGGTAATTCAGATTTGTCCCGGGATATGTAACATTTTACCCTTGGGTATGTAACATTTTCTGCCGGGGTATGTAACATTTGCCCCGGGGTATGTAACACTTAACCCAAGGGAAGACAGTGGTGCAGAGGTAGAGCGTCGGCCTCTCACATCAAAGGTCCCTGGTTCGAGTCCCGTGATGAGCGGGTCCTGACTTTGGGATTTTTCCACACAATCGGCGCGAGTACTGGTTAAGTATCCAGGAAGCAGACATCGAGCGTGATTAATATAAGCTTAAAGCTTGTTTCGCAATCGATTTAAAATAAATAAGTTTAAACTAACCCAAGGGTTTGTACTATTTTGCCCCAAGGTATGTACCATTTGGAACCAGGGTATGTTACAATTTGTTCCAAAGGCCGGGGCAATGTGATACAATCTTTCAACAATGTCATATACGTTTAACGTTTTCTGTTAATGAGTTATATGCTCAATTATTGATCGTGTAAGTTACTAATTGAGTGTTTATATAGCCACGTCAATAGCAGCGTTGTAAACATCTTTATTTTCTCAATATTTTACAAACAATGATAACAAGTGTAACACCTTGCCCAGTTCTCCCTATAATTTTATGAAATAGTTCCCAGATATAACAAATCTGCAGATGGTCGCAAACATTAAAAATCTCGATAAAAGATAATACAAATTACAATATACTTTCTGCTAGGGTTGATAACACTGTGGCAAAAAGGAGGTCTTTTTTTTGACACCATTTGTTATAAGTAATCTGCTGCAGATGCGTCAAATTTCGTTTGCATGTGTGGAATGGTTAAGTAAATGATCTAGTCAATGTTGAACATATCAATTTATAAGTAAATAGTACTAGGTAAAGACAGTGTGTACTTTATGTATATGTATTTATGCTGCCTGCCCATTTTACAATATATAACTATGTTATACAATGTAATAGAGTGACAGTCAAACGTGTACAATCATGACAACATAAGTTAAACCATACAGTGAAAGAGATATATGCGTATTTTGAGAATTTTGCAGCAGATATCCTATGGAATTATGATATAAATAAAATCAGCAAAGTTTGTTAACATTTCAATTCAAAGTTTAAGAATATAAAAAAGGATATTTTCTAATAGACGTATTTTCTTAGTGAAAAGTATAGACAATAGCATGTCAATAGTTTACATTTATTCGTTCAAAATATGTCTTCTTACTAAATAAAACGTCCTGTTGGATCAAAAGCTGAAATAAAAACTGTCGATTTGTTACAATAAGTCATATTTAAAATAACAAACAGAACGGTACAAGCCATTCATATAAGGTATGGTTACATATTTACACCTGTTTTGGTATAATTGAGCATTCTCGGGCATCAATATCATAAAAACATATTCTACTGTGATACGTTTACCAACAATTTCTAATTCTTTTGAAGTGTCGCAATGTGAGCATATCATATCGGATTTTCATATCTTAGGTGTCAACTTATTAGTCGCCGGGCATAAGCCCGCGACTTCTATTTTTAATAGGTTTTCGGAAATGACATGGGACGGAGGATTATTATTAGAAAGAAACACATTTAGATGTCTTGAACATATTACAAATGTGTTTGTTTAAAAACACTAAGTAAAGACACATCTAAAATGAAATAAATATTCCGATGTTTTAGATATTTTCAGTTTCTTTATTTTGACTCGCATTTATGCTTTTGTGTTGTATTTACGAAGACAAAACAGTCCCTATTTGCTAGAATGAAATACTGTATTTTACACTATATACTACATGTAATCAAAAGGCTATAACTACAAACCTTTACGTCGCACAGTCTAATGTTGTTTACATACGCGCACCTGTTGATGAAAATGACGTCGAATATTCTCCTTCTAATGGCAATTTTAACTTACTGAATGTTATTTTCATGTTCAAAGAGATGTCTTGATTTGTGAAGAAGGCATTTTATAATGTTTATCCATGTATATCTAAAATATGAACTGTTTCTAAGCTAAAACTGTTGATCGCGTGACTCGCGAATACCAACTGCGTAGATCAATCTCCTTTGCAGAGAGCCGCTCTTTACACTCACTTACAAATAGTAAATCATATGCGATTTAAAATGTTTATTTGGTTCGAAACAAATGAAGAAAAGAACAAACCGAGATAAAACTGGTTTTAATAGAAAAATTACTTTGAACGAACACTCTCTGCCTATAAAGAGAGTTTCAAGAGCGACACCTTTGCGAATAAGAAAGAATCGGGTCTTTCGTACACAATTATTTCGTCCTTGACAATTTTAAATGTCATTTAATTCCCTAAAGGCATATTGCTTCCGATCTGCATATTGTTATGCATCATTGACACAAGGGCGCTCATCATAATATAATTTTAAAACATGAGTAGTTTGTTATTTTCATTATGAAAAAGGAAGGAAAGAATTAAAATAAATTAACATCAGTTTATGTTCGAAATTAAGTTTAAATTATATAACAATTTCAATGAGATTTAACTGTTTAGTTGATATTATATTTCGAAGGTGGTCTAATTTATAAATATTGAACTACATTTTAACATTTGTTAAAGTATGATATAATTAGGATGCCAAGCTAATATCATCTTGAGAAAAAGAGAAAACTCATGTCTTCAGCGATTTAACCCTTATCTCATTGTTTTATAGTAGATTGCTGCAAAGGTGTCCACTGTTGACTTTAATAGAGGAAAGGTAAAATGACGTGCTATTGCATGCAAATCCTAAATTGTCTGTTTTGTGGTTTTATTGATAAATAATAAAATTCAAATATTCTGAAAAACATCTTGAAAAGTGTATGTGGAATTCACAAATCTTATAATTATTCCTTAATGAAAGCACTGTATACATACTAAGACTAATGATTGGCAAAATTACTCATTTCCATTACTGTTTATGATCAATAATTAGTTGGTTGTGTGTATGGTCAACCTACTTTGGAATGGAGATTGATCATAAACAATGAAAGGCTTCAATTATCATTCACTTCGTTGACAAAACAATGCAAGTTATGATACATTTTCACTTGACCCTACCCCTGATGTTCCAATATGCCCCTCAGTTGATAACTGTTTATTCAACTACTATAATGTTAGTGTTATGCATAACTGCAGTATGGATTTCCGGCCACATTGATGCGTTGCATCAACTTTCTCTTGCTTAGTAGTATATATATATATATCTCTATTACAAAGAAAGTAATATATGATATGAACACTTTTCCGGAAAGTAATGTAAACGATTGTTGCTTTATCATCAGGGCTAAGAAACATATTGATTAACAATGAAGTAAATCATGCAACTGTATCTGAATATTTTTTTGTATACTGAGCAATTTTGATTTCTTTGACTATCTGACAATGATATATCTTTCATTCATCCATTCACTCATTCACTGACGCATCTGACCAACTTACCTAATAGACAAACATTTACTTACTTAGTTGTCTTTGCGTTTTACTTTCATCTAAGGATTTATAATATGTCATTACTTTTAATCGAGGAATGTTCTGTATAATATGGAAAAGGCATAGCCTCAAAACGAGCACAAAACAGAACAGAACAAGATATTACATAATACTATTAAACAGAAGAAACATATCAAAAACCTTTCAATTAGTTTTACAAATCAGAACAGTTACATGTTATCAAAGATCTCTTTAATCTTTATGACCAGGGCCTTTTGTATAATCCATGCTCAATCCTGAAGGATATTTGTAGTAAGTCACAAAATAAGCTCTCTGGGTCACTAAAACAGAAAGGAGTTGCTCTGAATCTAAACAACTTATTGTTTCATCTAAAGCGATCCAAACATCCACCTTTATCGCTCTAAAGACTTACCTGCTAGACTATCAGATGACAGATACAATGTAATCTGCAGTATCTAGAATATAGTTCCAACGTTGTACATTGAAGTTTTAAAACCAGCACAAATTGAGACATGACTAGAGGGGACTATATAAAAAAGTTCCAACTCTGATCATATCCCGGGTCGTGAAAGTTCATGGTGTTGGCAAGTCTTTTCTTCACTGATCATCCTTCAGATCCCGGATGTGGTCGGATGGATGTCTCCTCTAAATTGTCAGATACTCCAAACTCTCAATGTTAAACTACTGTTTTAGTTATTATAAGATGAAATGGAATGTTTAATATTTACACAAATAATATAATTATATATTGCACTTGTTAATTGATTGTTGGAATGGGTCCACTGGAACATGTCTGTTTTGAACAACATACTTGTCTTAGTGGAAGCATCTCTACAATGGTCAAATCACTGTTGTTTACAATTTTAAGCCATGGGAAAATCACATTCCAAAGTGATGACATCATCATATCTATTTCCCTCATAGCGTTTTACTAACAACTCTATTTTTGGTCTAATAAATCATAGAATACAAATTTATTTAGCGGGATTCACTCTGTGATTGAAAGCTCTGTCCCAGTATAACCTAATACACCTATTATGGATGAATTCTCCAACAATTTTTCAGTCTATTTTTACCTTTGTTATATTCTCCCACCTGAAAAATGTAATACATTGTATGGGGTTGACAAGGTATATTTATTAACCTACCTCTACAGCAATTTTAATCCTGATGTAATTTTAAATCTATTTATATACACTTAACTCCAACAGGAATTCGCTGTGGCCCCATAGTTTGCAGTTTCCGTGATATAACTGCAATATTGTTGAAACTATGTAAAATCCCTAACAAAAACAAAACATTATTGTATGCATTTAACTTAAACATTATTTCAGTTGTATCATAGAAACTGTTTGCTTATTCGTGATGCCTCGATAAATGAACCAGTACTTGGCTAGTAAATGTACCTTGCCATGACCAAAAACCATCTACGGATCGAACCCAGGGATGCCTGGTTCCACAATATAGACACAAAACCACAGCCCAAATTACTAATCTTATATTATGTAATCATCTGCCTTGCTTCAGTTTATTTCATTTTCATTTTGTGAACACCTAAGAATATTTTTTTTTTTTTTTTTTAGTTTGTTAGCAATCAATATCTTAAGTTATGATGCCCAGCCTTGCCACATGTAGGCGAACTCTAGTGACCTAGATTTTAAACCGACATGACCTATTTTTAGAAATTGGTCTAGCTATAGCCCTGTCCGGAAAGGTGTTATCTGCCCGTGGCGCGATTACGTCCCTTGCATTCTCAGAAATAATTCTACTTCCGGGGGGCATTTTCTAGAACTAATCTATACAAATGGCGATAAATAAAGAGAATGAATCAGCGATGCGTAAATATTTGGATTTTGATAAGTTGAATATTAGCGAGTTGAAATTGTATCTCCGTGATCATGGACAGTATGTATCGGGAGTTAAATCAGAGTTGATTAAACGTGCAAAAGGAACGGATATTCTTCGCAAACGACCGTTAAGCGAGTTGAGCTTGGAGGATGAGAATTTCGAAAAACGAAAGAATGTCCATTTAAATGGAGACTTTCCAAAATTGATGATGCTTCCAAAGATTCTCAATTCTATTGTGAAATAAACAAGGACATAATTCCTTATCCCTTTTCCTCATATAGACGCTTTCTGACGTCTCTGCAGCAGACAGCTTTTTAAAAACATAGTGACAAAAGAAAAAATTGCTCAAAACATTCAATTTCTCCTTTTGCCACAATGTTTTCCACTTTTAGTCATAGGTTATCCATTCAATTATAGATTTTCCTTTCTTGACTAAATATGTTCAAAGTCGTCTACTGCGGAATTGTCATATGAGGGAAAGGGTTAACTCTGTTCCCAGGTAGCTCAGTCTGTATGGACGTGAGCTGTCAATCCAGGGGTTGTGAGTTTGATCCCCATATCGGCAATTTTTCTTTCCGACAATGGACAAAAGACACTGTGACAAGCGTCATTCGTCTTCTACCAATGGGGTTACGGTCTATATGGAAAATCAGCCAGTTTCTTGGAAAGAAACGCAGAAATCACATGAATAAATGAACTGGCTGCCGTGAAATTACTGAAAAACTGCAGCAGGCCACTTTAGAAAACATTGCGGCAAAATGATTTATTGCTTATAATGAGCAATTTACTTTTGAGTTAGAGCCTCACCAGTCACCTCCTATTGAAAATCTCTAAAATTGAAAGTATAATTTCCCTATAATCATTGGAATGAGTTGAATACATTGTGACAACAGGAGAAATTGACCCTTATGAGCAATTTCTACTTTTTCCACAGTTTGCAATGATTGTCTGATCAATGTTTATGCAGCAATGAGGATCTACATGTGGATAAGGTTTACCAGCACTTGCTTATTTTCATTATGTAATATAAACACCAAAAATAGGTATTTGTAAATATTTCAATTTCGTTTCATATAAAATTAATATTAATAACAAAGTAAACAATATTAATTGAAAATCAGGTTTTTGTCTTATTTTTACATTACAATTCATTTATTGGAGTTGTCCGATTGATCATCAAGGTCAGGACTAATTTCATTTCATGATAACCTCAGGTGCCCTATCCGTGCACTTTAAATGACCTTTACTAAAGGTCTTCATATACTGGGCACTTGTATATATGTTAAATGGAATTATAACAGTAAATTCTTTTAAAATTAATATTTAATTATTAACCATGTCTCTCATATAGACGCTAGTGTCAAAAGAAGAAATTGCACCAAACATGCAGTTTCTCCTTTTGCCACAATGTTTTCCACTTTTAGTCATAGGTTATTCATTCAATTAAAGAGATTTTCTATGTTTTGACACAATCTCTAGACTAAGCCCATTGGTGAAAGAAAAATGACGCATGTCAAACGTCGGTAAGAAAGTTCCATTTTGACAAAACCTCTCCGGAAGTGACTGAAAACGGTGCGATGGCCTTTATCGATTTCAATTTGTAAAGAGTAGCGCAAAGGGAAGTAAAAAATCAAAGTCCGGCAACACCTTTCCGGACAGGGCTATTGACAAGACAAACTGTCTAACAAAGTGTCAAGCTGCTGATGCAAATAATGCAGTCTGTAGTATTAAAAATATTTTTCCCAAATTTAGCCTATTGACCTAGATTTTTGACAGAACATGACCTTCACTAAAACTTAGAAACTCATAAAGAAATCTATTAAAAATGTGGTTTCCACAATATTCACAAAGTTTTCCATTAATTTGGCGAAGTGACCTAGTTTTGAACCCGACATGACTCATTTTCAAACTTTGCCTAGATATCAGCAAGAAAAAGATTAAATTTGGCATAGAAACCTAGTTCTTAACCGGACATGACCTACTGGTATATAATCGAACATAGACTAGATATCATCAAGGCAATTATTCTAATAAAGTTTCAATATATGAGGATTGTTCAAATTAAAAATGCAGCCTCCAGAGTGTTCACAAGATTTTCCTTCAATTTCACCTTGTGACCTAGTTTTTGACCTCACATGATCCAGTTTTGAACTTGGGAAAGATTTGATAGAGATGAATGTTCTGATAAACATTCAATACAATTGGATGCCAAATGTTGCCTGTAGAGTGTTCACAAGGCGATTGGTGTTGATGCCCGACAAATGGACAAAATGTGATCAAAACTGTTCTTTAAATTTGGTATATAAAAAATAAGGGTATTTTGGCTATTCCTCCCATGACAACAAGTTACAAAACTGTTGAAGATGCATTCTATTGTTGAAATATGTCAGCAAATACATTGTCCATTGGGAAATAATTTTACAGTTCCAAATCAGCTGCAAGGACAAAGTCACGTGATATAAGCCCGAAAATAGTGATGTCACGAAAAAGGGATGCTAACGAAAATGGAATGTCCAACGATATCGAAAATGCAGGAAACCAGCCAGTGACTGTGCTTGATTATGTATTCTGGGCATAATCTTGCATGTTTTAAATTGTTGTTATCCCTAAATGTGTAAATAATTTATTATTTGAGATACATATTAGACAAACCAAGGAACAAACTAAATAATCTAGGAGTTAACGATGACTTTTCCGCGCTAGATTATCGCGCACCTGTACTGAAGTTCTCTCATAGCAACAATGAATGAATGAATGAATGGTGTTTTAAGGCCCGTCGACAACTAAGGTCATTTTGGGCGCTTAATAATTTACTTAATAAAATAATCAAACATGATGTATGCGATAACTAAAATATATATAAAATAACATGTAAGCCAATGTAAAATAAGATATAGGCAAACAAGCCCAACATTACTATGTAATACTTAACATAAAGATAAATGATATCTTAGGAAATTTGGAACATGATCTGTAAAATTAATGCATGTGCAAAAGCACGATTTAAGAAATAATCATATCTTATTAAAAATATTAATTTCCCTAAGGAAATCAAATAAAAGTTCCGGTTTGACAGACTGAAAGAGCTGACGCATACTTTGAGCCTTGAAAAATCTATCACGTATTGGGGCGAAATCAGCACATTCCAGAAGAATGTGTTGTACTGAAAGTTGTGTATAACATGGAACACATTGAGGTGCTGCCTCACCTTTCAGTAAGTATGCATGAGTTAACCATGTGTGTCCAATGCGTAAACGAGCAAGGACAATTTCTTCTCGGCAAAAGGATCGTAAAGCTTGCAGCCACTCACCAAGTACTGGCTTGATTGAGTGGAGTTTATTATTCACTTGCTCATTCCAATGACTTTGCCAATCATCGTATAGTAAAACGTTTATTAAAGGTTTAAAATCAAAATGAGGTATTTTAAATGGCAAGATATCTTGTGAAAGAGCAGATTTTGCTGCCAAGTCAGCTTGTTCATTACCGCGAATGCCCATATGACTAGGGATCCAGCAAAATACTACATTCGCTGTAGCACATATATATGATAGTTTGGAGAGGAGATTAACAACAAGAGGATTTTTAATTTTCTCATTCTGAAGTGCCTGCATAGCAGACAATGAGTCGGTAAATATAATATACCGCCAATAACCTTCTGATTTAATAAAGTCTAAAGCTAAATCTATTGCCTTTAACTCGGCGGAAAAAATAGAAGAATTATCTGGTAGTCGAAATGTTATTACATCGCCATCAGGAACAGCGGCAACAGCTGCCCTTTTGCCATCCTTAGAACCATCCGTATAAATACGCTCAAAGTTATAATATGTATTCTTAATTTCTATATACTTGGATTTAAAAACAATAGGATCTGTGCAGGCCTTTTTATCGGTCGCAAGATCATAAATGAATGATGGACTACTTAGAGTCCAAGGTGGGGTATCTGAAATATCTTGCTTCGCGATGTCGTCAAGATCAATATCAAGCTTTAAGACTTCTGGACCGAAACGGATACCAAAAGGCGGTATTACCCGTTCCTTCTTTAAAAATAATTCCTGGTATAAAGGGTTGAAAACAACTCTATGAGTGGGATTTGAAGGATTAGACTTAAGTTTCAAGAAATACTCTATCGCTAGTTTTTTTCGGCGTAAATTTAACGATGGTTCATTGGCTTCTACGTAGAGACTTTTGACGGGCGAGGTTCGAAAAGCGCCCAAGGCTAGCCGTAAACCCTGATGGTGAATGGTATCAAGTGTTGCAATGTACGACTTTCGTGCTGAGCCATAAACAATACATGCATAGTCTAATTTAGATCGTATTAATGACCTGTAAAGTCGCAAGAGGACTTTACGGTCAGCGCCCCAATCCATGTGGGATACAACGCGTAAAAGATTTAATGCTTTCTGGCATTTATTTCTAAGATATTTAATATGAAGAAGAAAAGTCAGTTTTGGGTCAAACAATAGACCAAGGAATTTGAATTCAGGCACAACTTCAATACGAGTGCCATCTAGTGTTAAATCTGGATTTAGGTGGTGTTTACGAAGTTGACAAAAGTGCATACATTTGGTCTTGCTTTTAGAGAATCTAAAGCCATTTTCGTTTGACCATTTTTGCAAATTATTCAAAACTTGTTGCAATTGTCTTTCAATTGTATGCATATGTTTTGATCTGTAGCAAATACAGAAATCATCAACATATAGAAAACATTCAACTCCAGGGTTAACAGATTTGATAATGTTATTAATCTTCACACTAAAAAGTGTAACAGAAAGAATGCATCCCTGGGGAACACCCATTTCCTGTTCATGTGGATCAGACAAAGTATCACCAACACGAACTTTGAACTGACGTTCATCTAAAAAAGCACAAATGAAATAAGCAAGGCGACCTCTTATGCCAAAATCATAGAGGTCATTCATAATACCATATTTCCAGGTAGTGTCATATGCACTTTCTAAGTCAAAAAAGACGGTGACAACGTGCTCCTTTTTAATGAATGCTTCTCTGATAAAAGTTTCAAAACGGATCAAATGATCCACTGTGCTTCTATGTTTACGAAAACCAGACTGGAAAGTAGTAATAAGTTTGTTCTTTTCGAGAAACCAAACAAGTCTGTCATTCACCATTCTTTCCATGGTTTTACATATACAGCTAGTTAAGTCTATAGGACGATAATTCCCAGGATTAGTTGTATCTTTACCAGGCTTGGGAATTGGAATAACGATGGCCTCTTTCCAAGATCTCGGGAGATTTCCCGTTCGCCAAATCTGATTATAGACGTCAAGTAAACAAGAAAGGGATCGGAAAGGTAAATGTTTAATCAGTTGATAGTGTATATCATCTGAACCCGCAGCGGTATCATGGCACTTCTTGAGAGCCGATTTTAATTCTTTTAACGTAAAAGCTTTATTGTAGGCCTCTTCATTTTTCGATTTAAAGTTAATTTTCCGTTTCTCCTTTTGCTTTTGAAATTTTTGAAACTTTGGAGAATAGTTTGAAGAGGGCGACTTTTGTGCAAAGGAATCTGCCAACGTATTGGCAATATCCTTCTTTGAGGTGGTGATACCGTCTGAGGTGCTCAGATGATTCACACTAAGCGAACTGCTCTTTCCTTTTATTTTCCTTATCATGTCCCATGTCTTTTTGACAGATGATCTATAATTTAATCTAGATACATACTGTCTCCAAGACGCACGTTTACTGTGCTTAATTGTTTTACGAGCTTTTGCTCTAGCTATTTTAAAGTATACATGATTTTGATGGGTTGGCCTCAGGTTAAACTGCCTTAGAGCCGATTTGCGTGTTCCTATAGCCTTTTTGCAATCCTCATCAAACCAAGGTTTGCGAGGGTGCTTTGGATTTGTCGAAGTTTGGGGAATTGCCTCTTTAGCAGCCTGATACATTAAAGAAGTAAATAGTTGTGTAGGATCATCACATTCCAAGAAAGCATCTGGATTAATGGAATGTTCACATCGCATCTGGAATAAATTCCAGTTCGCTTTGTGGAGCCTCCATCGTCTCGGACGCCCCAGGACAGATGGCCCAGTTTCAGTGATAATTATAGGGAAATGATCACTTCCATGAAGGTCGTCTTCCACCTTCCACTTAAAGTCAACAAATATATCAGGACTACAAATAGAAAGATCAAGAGATGAGTAAGAATCAGTAGCAGGATGCAGATATGTGTGAGATTTATTATTCAAAATACAAAGGTCATGTTTAAAAATAAAATCTTTTAATAGTTGGCCTTTTTTATTGGTGTCTCTACATCCCCACATCGTATTGTATGAATTGAAGTCACCAACTATCATAAAAGGTGTTGGAAGCTGATTGACAAGTTCAACGAGCTTGTCTGTATCAAGAGGCTGACTTGGCGGAAGATACAAAGAACATAGGGTAATTGTTTTGCTCAATGAAATTCTTACCGCAGTTGCCTGCAGAGTTGTAGTAAGTGAGACTAAGCTATGGAGAACAGAGTTGTTAACAACTATTGCTACCCCACCACAAGCTCGAGCACTTGCATCAGATGTTTTATGATAACATGAATGATATTTAAGACAAAGACTATCATTATCTTTTAAAAATGTTTCTTGTAAGCATATAGCTACTGGTTTCTTTTCATTAACTAGAAGAGACAATTCCTCAAAATTGGCTTTAAATCCACGACAGTTCCACTGGATTATGGAATTCATTTCGGAAGTGCTTGGAATACAGGTTCACATATTTTGATTTCAGCTACTGAAGTCTGCCAGGAATCAATATTATGATTCCAGTCATCTTTCAGATCCGACCATGGACTAGGAGACTCAGTTTCCTGTGTCTCCATGTCATCCAATTTCTCATAACGATTAGTAATTTTAGGTTGAGAGTCACTAGCTCTATCTAATTGGACCTTAATTTTTCTAGGTCTTTGTTTCTCAAAGCCTTCAGAATAGGGCTTTGAGTGTGATTTTGACTTAGGTTTGGTTTGTTGGTTTGGTTTAAGTGAAATAATTGAAGATTTTTTCATATCAGGTGATTTACTTGTATGTTTTGAATTATTTTTTATAACTTTAGAAGATTCCTTTCCTTTTGAAGAATCAATTTCTTTGGAAGAGGACTCAACTTCTTTAGGAGAAGACTCAACTTCTCTAGGAGAAGACTCAATTTCTCCAGAAGAAGATGATTTAATTTCTTTAGAAGAAGACTCAATTTCCTTCGAAGAAGACTCAATTTGTTTAGAAGAAGACTCATTTTCTTTCGAAGATGATGCAGCACTGCCAGAGGTTTCTTTGTTAATTGATGGTAATGAAGAATGGGCAGAAGTAGAGGGCTGTTCATTTGACATAATTGCTTTTAACTGTAAACTGATGTCGGGAATTTTTTGAGATAGAACCTTCAAAAGGCGATGGCATGTAGTACATTATTGTGAGGGTGGCGGTGTATTGACTACAGGCCTGATAGCAGTTGGTCTAGTTTTAGATGCGAAACTGTTGTCACCATTAAATCTAGCTGCAATGTCTTGTTGTTGAGCAACAATCCTCTTGGCCTCCACAAAACTAACATTTTGTTTATACTTAACATTAAGTATTTCTTTCTGTGTAAGCCAAAAAGAACATTCCTTCGAACTTGCAGCATGATTCAGGCCACAGTTCGCACATTTAACAGTATTAGTACAGGTAGACAACTGGTGATCATTTCCAACAAAAGTACAATTACTACAGACATAGGAACCATTACATTTACTCTCGTGGTGACAGAACTTTTGACACCGATAACAGCGCAAGGGATTGGGTACGTAACAATCAACCTTGACTATTTGGTAACCAATTTTGATTTCTTTTGTTAAATTTGGCGTATCAAAAGTAAAAATGTAAGTGTTGGTCAATATTTCAGACCCATCTCTGTACAATTTGATACGTTTCACGTCTGTAACACCTTGACATTTTAAATTTTCAGTAATTTCTTCAGTTGTTTTACAATTTGCAAGTTCCCTGCATCTTATGACACCCTTTGATGAATTTAGGAAAGGGTGAGCATATATGTTGACAGGTACTTCAAAAAATACTTTTTTATTTCAGAGATTTTCAGATTGAGTTTTTGAGGAAATTTCAACAAGTAAAGTACCGTCTTTTAAACTTTTGACTGATTTTGGAGTTCCAATAATAGATGATAATTGTTTCTCAATCACAAATGGAGAGAGCGTTGTAATGGTTTTATGTTCATCTGTAGATTTAATAATTAAAAAACTGGGGAAAGTAGAAGAATTGAAACGGTGACTTTCGTCACCGGAATCATCTGAAACATCAGATAGGGTACGCTTGGCATTTTTTGGGTTGGCCATGTCAGTTTTGATAATTTCATCGGTGGTGTCCTTCACCCGCCACGGAGCCCAACAAGGGGACGTATTCCGGGGATATCCATCTCGGTCTACGCCAAAGTTACACCACCGGCATACTCGTCTAGAACAGACTAAATTGAGCAACTGATATTTCATGTGGTATCCGACCAAGCATGGACTACCATAAGAAAGTGAACGATCGTCAATCAAACATCTATTTTAACCGATTGACCCTGAAGCCACTGCCTTCTAATACACCTTGTCTCAAATGTAAACGGGTACAAATATTTATGAAATAACATATTTCGTAAAAAGTTAATATAACGAAAAAGAAAATGTAACTAAAGAAAATGTAACTAAATAAAGGGTATCAGGGCTAAACATGACCAGCCGATTGATCAGGGCAGGCCTTCCTGACCTCCCGTTTAACCCAACTCAAGGCCAAAGCAGTGTATTGTAGAATCGGAGTTTAAAATTGCCATACTCCGAGCCTACTCAACTACCAGGATCCCATTATCAGGCGACACGGGTTGCAGCTCACGGCAAACGAGCAGGCACAGTGGTGGATTTATACCACTCTGTAGTGCGACAGCTGGGCTATTTCTAACCCCCCGCCTAGCTGGGGGGTTCATAGCAACAAAGGAACATTCTTATTTTACCGGTCACTTTTTTCATAAAATAAACCTGATTGCACTTGATTCTGTTGTCAACATTTTGTATTTCAAGTGGAATTACGTTTTATTCAGACACTGGACTATAATGTTAAGCCTTTGTGGCTTTATATTGTTATACAATGACATTCACAACATTTCGAGTTGCACTGAAGACAGTTCCTTGACAACAAAGCCTTCGTCGCTGCGGACTACTTAGATAAACAATAAATGTTCTTGTTTAATTTATCTACGCCAATCATTTATAAGAAATGTCTTAAAAATATGAGATGATGAATAACCATAACACTTTTACGAATGCATCAACAAAAATATTTCAATTTTCGAATTATATCCAATCAGAGCGTGGGCTGCGAACCTGAAAGTCGCCCATGAAATGACATCCGGAAAAAAGGCCATACTGATTTAAATTTACCATTGAATTCTGATATATATCTTGATCTTGACTAAAGATGTTATCTAATAACTCGCTGTGCTCGTTATTATCCGATCAGTCCATGAGAGTCATGTCTGGCTCTTTTCCTGGAACACTAACTTATAAATATCGAGAGAGTTTTTAAGTGGAACCAGATATTGCTTGAGACGAGAATTGTCTCCCTTTTCCGAGATACTATCTACTGTGTAAGAATATTTCTCTTTTTCTCCAAACATATCTAATCTTACAGAAACTTATAATATGAATTTCAGGTTGGTGGTTATTGCAAACTCTCTTAAAGGATGATATTGCCCTGGCACGCTAAAGGCCCAACATTTGTTAGTTTCTACGGTTGTGATCCTTGTCATGTCGGCATTGAGAAATCGTTTACTGCTTGTAATTACCCATATGTACTTAACTGCTTACTTTATTACATTATGATTGTATATTGTTTTTTTCTCCTTTATCAAGTATATGCTCGCCTATATGGCGATTACATTAATAGTATATCACATGCAAGAAAACAAAACTTGACGACAATTCATTTATGTAAGCAAATGTAGAGATTACTCACGCATTAGTCCAGCAGTCCGTAAATGTCCTACAAAGGTTCTGTACTGGTCTACTTCTATACATGGCCTGATTACCATATCTTCTAGCCTTTCCGCTAGAATATAGAATAGATGTTTGACAGTTTCACGTGTTCTATCATTAAGATACGTGCAATATTTTCGTTACATTCTATAGCAGCAGGGCTAAGTTTATCCTTGGGAATACAGTTCATGTGTCAAAATAAACTAGCATTTCAACAACGTGCAACGGTTTTTAATTATGTTAGTTAATACTCATTTAAGTTTAGATTCTACTAGGTGTTTACGAAGTGTATAATACAAACTGATCTCAAAGATGTTCATGTTAACAATTAATTCACTCAGTTAGATCAGTTAAATAATTATTATGAATCTACCCTCCAAAGTTGCATATTACCTAAGCTTTCTGGTCCATTCTGGATCTCAATTACACATTAGACATTCGACTAATCATTTGAAACTATTGATACTCTTATAACTAATTAGATATTAGACATTCGATTACACATTCAAAACAAATTCGAATGTCTAATTAGACATAAGACATTCGATAACACATTCGAATAAAACGAATTAAGAGATTTAGGTACCACATTCGATTAGATATTCCTAAAGTACAAGATGTTGGTTCCGAATTCGTCGGAGGTCATTGTACATCCAACAAATGAATGTCTAATTAGACATTGGAGATAATTACCTCATAAACATAAATTACGCAGGACTTTGTAAACAACACCTAATAGTTCACAACATCTTCCCAATATTGTAACACCAAAATATGTCAACCTCAATGTGCCTTTGTTTATTTGAATTAGCTTATGATTCCATTTGTCGTAATAGTCTATTGTTAAAATTTTCAGAAAACATTTTAGATGGTAACTTTCTAAATAAAGTTAAATATGTTCGAAAATATCAAAATCCGTGTCTCCTATTACCTAAGGGTTCTTTGTAAATGTTAGCAGCCCAAACACGCTTTGTTTCTTCATCAATTAACATCTTTGAACGAGGTACGTCATCACCTAGCATAACAAGAAGGCAAAGATATACATAAATCGATCACCTGAGTGATGGTTTAGTAGCAAATATTTAATTGCTAGCATCGGGAAAAGTTTGATCAGGAGTGGGAATGGAACTGCAAGGAACGGACACACAGTAACTGAAACAGCTTATTAGAAAATGACATTTGAAAAAAATCGATCTACACAATTGTAAATTATATATTCATTTACAGTATGTATTTGATAATCTATTCCAGTATATATTATTTATTGGGCCTTTCTATATCATCAACTGATTATTCTTGTCTTAGAATAAAATCTACAAACATTTATCGGACATTTGAATAATACGGTCAACAAATAATTTCATATAATAAAAATCCGTAAATTGTTACAACCGCCCAATATGATCGAATCGCTCATATGATCGAATAGTTTTAATAATTATGAATGTTTCAATCTGAGCGCTAAATTTCGATCTGCTTTTAAAGCGATCTAACTTCAAATCGCGCTCACGATCCAATAACGGTCTAATTCGATTGCCAATTTCATGATGATCTGTAGTGGAACAAATGCACGGATAATCCACATATGTGTAACTTCAATCAGGCGACTTGGCCTCTAGAGGATCCACACTGTTTTCTCTTACATTTGACATTATAACGCGACACGACCCATATTCAAACATGCCCTAGATATTTTTAAAACATACAGTCTGATAAATATTCGTCAATATAGAGTAATTAATGTGACATTTCGCCTGCATTTAATAGTAAGATATTGTTGTTCATCAGGCATGAGGCATAATCCTAATTAGCATAATATATCATCAAAACAAACACTCTGTTAAAAGTTTAACCATTATCAAATAAAAAATGCAACCTTTAATATGGCAACACTATTGATTTAACTTTAACCCAATGACATAATTCTTTACCTGATATTATCCATATTCTTACGTACATTATCAATATGAATATTCTGACAATGTTTCAACGTACTCGAGTAAAATGTCACTAGAGTATCCACAAAGGGTTTTGACAATCTGACACAAAACCAAAATGATCAATATTCGATAGGTAGCATGAAGACAAACGTTGCGACATGTCGCACAATGTTGAAATAAAAAGTTTCAATGTGTTCAGATCAAGAGTCCACTATCTTCAATGTTCAAAAGATTTTTCTTAAATTTGACTCAGAGATCCGACATGATCCAAATTCGGAATTGGCCTAGATATCAGCAAGAAGAACACATTGAAAAGCGTGTTCAAAAGCAAAATCCTGACGACGGACATATTTTGAAATGATTTGTTTCTGGCAATACCTTTCAAGGCAAATAATATGCAAAAGATTCGAAATTCTAAAGTTAGAAATGCATCCTCAATATATGTTAAGCTTGACTTAGTGATCAATCAAGCCTAGATATCAAATTCTAACATATGACAAGGTATGGACATAATCAAGTCAAAAGTCCGTAATCTAGATTGTCCAAAATATATATCGTAAGATTGACTTGGTGATCAATTTTGTGTTCCGACATAATCAAGTCAAAAGTCCGTAATGTAGATTGTCCAAAATACATATCTTAAGATTGACTTGGTGATCAATTTTGTGTTCCGACATAATCAAAACTCGAACTAGGCCTAGATATCAAAGTTTAACATTTGACAAAGTTTGAACATAATCAAGTCAAAAGTCCGTACTCTAGAATGTTACCAAGACTATCACATTGAATAAAAGTTTTCACAAGCAAATTGTTGACGACGGACGATTCACGCACGGACGACAAACCGAGTTTTCAGGTTAGCTAAAAACTTACACACAAAAAACATTAAAACCCATGGTTATATAACTATCTTTAGTCATGATTTATATATTTTCCAAACTTTTAAACAAAAGTCTGCGTTACAAAAAAAAAAAAAAATCATCGCTTTGCAATGAATGAGTAAATAGTGTTATTTGTTCTAATATGAAATGAACTCAAAAGATGTTCATAAAAACAATTAAATCAATTAAATCAGACGATTGATTATTTTAAATCTGCTTGACGAAAACGTGTATTACCTAAGATTTCTGTTTCAATTTTAAATGAAATGTATAAAACGTCTTTAAAACATAAAATACATTGAATTAAAAGATGTGGATGGAAACAATTAACTCATGCAATTCAGTTAAATTATAAGCATAAATTGGTTGTACAATCTTTCAATTTACCTAAGCTGTCTGTGTCTGCTATAAGTCTTTTTTTCACGAAGCCCCATCCTCTTTGGCCGGAGTCTGGAATTATCTAGCAGAACAAGCGCATTGATTAGAATCGATGCATACTGAATAATCAACACGTTCATTTTACATAAAGATATACTTAACTGACCTAGATGTGCTATTTGTGAAACTCTTTAATCTAAACGGAAAGAACTGTTTCCTTTTAGGTATATATCGGTTGATATTGTTCAATATCAAAACGCAATGCTTTTAAGAAGTAAGAGTTCCCCGATCTTTTTAGAGACAACAATTTCATATTAGAACAAATAACACTATTTTCTCATTCATTGCAAAGCGATGAATCTTTTTTTTTTTTTGTAACGCAGACTTTTGTTTAAAAGTTTGGAAAATATATAAATCATGAGTGGGATTTGAAGGATTAGACTTAAGTTTTCAGAAATACTGCATAGCTAGTTTTTTTCGGCGTAAATTTAACGATGGTTCATTGGCTTCTACGTAGAGACTTTTGACGGGCGAGGTTCGAAAAGCGCCCAAGGCTAGCCGTGACCCTGATGCTGAATGGTATCAAGTGTAGCAATGTATGATTTTCGTGATGAGCCATAAACAATACATGCGTAGTCTAATTTAGATCGTATTAATGACCTGTAAAGTCTCAAGAGGACGATCAGCACCCCAATACATGTGGGATACAACGCGTAAAAGATTTAATGCTTTCTGGCATTTATTTCTAAGATATTTAATATGAGGAACAAAAGTAGGTTTTGGGTCAAACAATAGACCCAAGGAATTTAAATTCAGGCACAACTTCAATACAGGGGACTGAATGCCTGCCTTATTACAATGGTTGAAAAGGGATGTGGCCTGAGGGTCGGTTTTGGTTAAAAACATCTTTAGTGCATTAACAGGACAAGTGGCTGGATCATTTGTTGCATACGTTCGCTTATCGCAGGGGCCTTCTTCGGATTCTAACCCACCTTGGCTAGTTTTTCTTTCGTTTCAGTGGTCAGTGTAACAAATTCATTGTTGGATTCATCAAATTGGAAATTGAATGATCTAGTTGTGAGTTGTGCATGGAATTCTTGACCACTGGATACAAAGTGGATAGCTAAATCATACCATACTTTGTACCGAATGATTATTGGGATTGGATTATCACGGTTCAGGTAGGTGGAAATTTTGTGCAGATCAGATTTAGAAATTATTGCTTTTTATGGTATTCTGCTCCCATGGCTCCCATTATCAGGCTCCTTTTGTCGGCGTGTTTTGGTCTGGCTTCTGCATAAAACCGTCTCAATAGCTCGTCCAGCTGGGAAGATGTAACTGCGTTGAAATTTATCCCATCCCCGTTTGCTTCTAGGCTCAGGTCTGCAGTAGAACAAACAAAAACACACTTTAAACAAAGGAATAACTAGATGAAATAATCAAATATTGGGAAAATTTTGAGAACAAAAATTTGCCTTATCTAGAGCTCTATAACAGTTTCATTTATATCTTTTTCAAATATACCTTTTGAAAATTCTACAGAATTAACTGGTACGCTTAGATGTAATATCTATTACTTCTTTTTCTCAATTCATCATCAAATTCCAAGAATACAATGCCTCAATCTGTTTAGCATGATAGGTCAATTGGTCAGAGCGTCTCGGTTTACTGAGAAGGTTCTGGGTTCGAGCCCCAGTCAGTCTCTTTTCTTCGAGCTCATCAAGCTGTTTCGTGTTGAGATATTTGAACCTCCATCCACCTGGCCTTTCTGGATTACTCAACGCATGTACCATATCCGCATTCTCTTTATTGTCAGACAGTGTTGATATTGTCCACTGGTCAATTTTATTCTGTTCCTCCAGACTGAAATCTGTGTCCAAGAAGTCTGCTTCAAAGAGAATGTTGTCCATATCACCAATATCAAACATAGCTCGTTCCATATTGAATAGCGAAACCGCTGTAGCAGAGGGTACTGTAATATTAGATTTCAACTTATTTAATTATTTATTTATTTATTTTTGAGATCTGTTTTAAATTCTGTATGGAAAAACAATAATTTGTTTGTTTTGTTTCATTTTATGTAAAAACAATATGATCCGAGTAATGTAGACCAACTCTCGTACTGTCATAGTGTTCCGTGTCAGCCATCTTTGTTTACATTGTAAAAAGTCGTACCGATCGCCATGGTTAATGTTGCTATGAGGTTATGAAACATATTATCTCATAACCAAGCCAATCACAGACAAGCAATAGTGATGAATACAAACAAAACTAAAATATATATGAGTAACACAGAACACAGAGTAGCGGATATGGTTTTTAATTTGGTCATCGGATCCTTTGGGAATACGATCCGACGCTACCACTTTATTTGGACTTTTGTTATTATTTCATCTCGGACTCTCTTGACTTTGTTTTGAGCTAGAAGATGATGCTTTGTGGTTAGACTTTTTGTTTTCTATGGGATCAATTTGAATTGGTTCAATAACTTTAATTGGTGCAATAACCTTACTTGGTTCAATGACTTTAATAGGTTTTATAATTTTAATCGGTTCGGTTTGAACAGCTAAATCTGTTTGTTTGTTTGGAGTTTAACGCCGCTTTCAACAGCTTTGGTCATATCACGGCGGTCAGTGCACCTACCCATGTTTTCCTGGCTTTCCTACACCAGTACTTGCACAACATTCTTTCGAAGCCACAGCTAAATCTGTCTTGGTTACAGCATCTTTTTTTCGACGTGCTTAGAAGTATTGGTTTTGGTAGCAGTAGCATATGAAGTGGTCAAATGAAAACGGGCTTCAATACTTTTCTTTGCCTCTGGAAAGAAAAGACCTTCTTTATATGTGATGGTAACAATCTCCTTCTCCGGTTGCAGAACCTTTGACGGTTATATTGAAAAAAGTATTTAATTGTAATAGCCAACCCGACTAAAATGAAAAGCGACCTAAACACGGGAAGCTGACATTTAATCATAAACGCTTTATTTTGGAGTTGTTGCAATATATGAAAGCGTCTAGATGATAATACTGGTTTACAAAGGTTTAAATGTACAAATTATACACGTTCGAGCGTAACTCTCTGTACCTTCTAGAGTTAATTAGCAATCAATGCTGAAAGTGTAGCATTATTTAGTTAGAGCATTATCATATTTGCCTTTATTTGTATCAATTGAACAGTTTGGCAAATAGAGAAATTGTGCTTTATGAACATTGTTTGTGTTTGGTTTTGCTCTCAAATTTGTCATAGCAGTTTAACTTGTCTAGGGAGAAACCCTCAATGTGAAGGAACTAAATTGAACAGACCAGTTCAATATTGGACATCATTGAAACAAACACCAAAATAATGGATACTGTTTTCTCTTCTTTCTATGATAATTTAGTCATTTCTAAAGTGTACAAAATATTTTATGTTAATATGACCTAGCGACCTGGTGATGAACATGTTTAGATTACAAATCACCAAGACAAACATTCTAATGAGCTAAAACCGTAGTCTATCGAGTACCAATCTAGTGTTTTCTTAAATATGGAATGGCCTAATTTTGCACACATCATGACCAATTTTATAACGTAACTTAAAAATCACCAAGACAAACATTCTGGCAAACTAACATTATTCTACTGTCAACATATGCAGCATTTCTCAAATATACCCGCAGCAGAGTGCACTATTATTGGAAATCGCAAGGCCTACACCGAGAAACTGCTTGTTACTTTGCAGTATTTTCTATACAGTGCCATCGGCGTTTTGGTTTAAGCGGGGAGGACGGCATTCTTCACGCAAGTAGCCAAGCCTTCATTCCTGACTGAAAACAACATTTTCGAACTGACAAATGTTCATGCAATAATTGTTTGAACCAGGAATCTAGAAAGAGTACTCAAGGAAATAGATGAAAAATGAGCTTTAGGACTGACAAGTTTTGAAAGATTTCGTAAAGTCGGTGAATTCGCACCACTGCAATTTCGTACATATTACATGATATGATACATACAATATCGGATATTCTTAAGACTGTGCACTACATTCCTGTTCGGATGATGCAATCCAATAAATAGACACATTCTGCTGAAGCCCAGTTCTTGGTTATAGACAACACTTATTCAAAATAAACAAATGTGATTGTATTACAGATTGTGACTGTGTCTACTACTTTACATGCCTTGTTTGGGTTTAAAATGTTTTCAACATTATTTCAGTTATATCATGGCGACTCTTTTATTTGTGATCCCTGGGTAAACAAACTAGTACTAGGCTAGTAAATGCACTCCACCATGGCCACAGCACTGCGACTCGGGATAAAACCCAGGATGCCCGGTTCAAAATATGTGCCCTCAGCCTTTTTCAAATTGTCTTTTGATATTCGATTTATTTACATCTGAAACTAATTTTCAACAAATTTAAGATATGATGGGGAAAATCAAGAATTTCTCTCATGTGTGGTATTTAAAAGGTTATATGTTAATATTATTCCCATAATGTAAGTTATGATTAAACACTTTGTAATCACACAGTAAACTTGTTATAATTGTGCCAAAGTGACAAACATTTGTTTCTAGCTATGTTTTTTATTTACATTTCAGGTATATTCGGTCCACTATGTTTGTGGTTGACGAAGCAAGGAAAATCCATACCTGTCCCTAATATGTGTATACTGTACATGAGACACCAGCAGCAAGGAGACTTCTTTTATGACGGGCAGT
This sequence comes from Serripes groenlandicus, assembly GCA_031761405.1. Lineage (NCBI taxonomy): Eukaryota > Metazoa > Mollusca > Bivalvia > Cardiida > Cardiidae > Serripes > Serripes groenlandicus. The sequence goes on along the minus strand of JASEVX010000001.1, from coordinate 231,999,027 downwards.
TTTACTCAATGTCGCTGTAAAGGTCGATACATAAAAAGATGAAGAGGCCGTAATTACCCTCATGGAATGGGATTCTGAGCCAAACCTGACCTACACAGGCTACATTGCACAACCTTTAGTCTAGTGCCCAACTATACACATAACTAAGAATTCCGAAATTTCTAAATTATTTTTTGCTGGGTGATAAAATCATGGCTTAGAGAGGTTTAACTATAGCCGATGAACTTTGTGCTAAGGGTGATAAGGTTAACATTCAAGATTTCATGAAGGGAAGGAAATAACTTTCATAAGCAGAGAAAATAGAATTTTGATAGATCTGAAATCTGCTGAGTGTATTCATGTGGAGTGGCACATTTGCTACTAAAAAACTTACCAGACTCTAAAAACAGAACTTAGCATTTAGTCATTGGAAAAAATAAATACGATCATATTGTCGACAGCAGTAATGTGCATCTTCAGAGAATCAATGATTGAAGAGAACACTTCATATAAGATATTTCGATTAATGCTAAAGCCGAAAGTGTTTTGTTTTTTATTCATAGACTCATATCATATGAAATAAATAATAGCTGTTATAATTACTTAAATAATTGTAGAATAATTTAGAATGTTCTCACACAAATCAGACTACAGCAGACTTAACGAAACCAACTCAGCAGAAACCTGTACAACATCCATCAATTGACATGTTATAATTGTCTACACTAGAAAACATTATGACAAAAGAGAAATTATTTGTCAGGATTTTCTGATGTTGCGATGTTATTTAAAGTTATAAGTCATCTGCATGTGGGATATGGTTAAAAACTAATACTTGCTTGTACAAAGAGGTTTGGGGCACAAACGTTTAATATCATGACAAATGATAGTATGATGTAATTCCTAAAAAGAAAATATTTTTGGAAATTAAGAAAATAATCATTATGAGCATATTCTCATTTTCCAAAAATGTTCAAGGAATGCCTCTCTTTATTTAATCTCTTGCCATAAAAAAACATTTGAGACTTTTTTTATGAGATATTTCTCCTTCCCTACAATTATTCAATTATTCTAATTTAACCTACTACGTAAAAGTAATTTGTATTTGTTTGGAACGTAGTGACAAACACATTTAGTACTAGTTATACATGTAAATAATTTTTAGATTATATGTTATATAACCCTCACACATACAGACGCTTTCTTAAGGCTTCTAAAAACAATAGTGCAAATGGAGAACATGCTCAAATTGAGCAATTTCTCATTTTGCCACATTGTCGTTGACAATGTTTTCAACTCTATTCAATAATTTTACTTAACCCTTTCCCACATACAACAAAATCAGCAGCATACGACTTTGAAAACATGCCTACATAAATGAGAAAAATCTCTATAAAGGGAAGTGTTATTGTTAAATGTGGTTGAAAACATTTGGCCAAATCATGGAGAAATTGCTCATTTATCCATTTGTCAAAATTTTCAAATGTCGTCTGTTGCAGAGTCGTCAGAAAGCGTCTATATGTGGGAAAGGTTTTAATTAATTGAGATTTTCAGTATTTTTGACCAGAGGTTTTCAAAGGGTTGCTGCAGATTTGTTAAATGTTGAAAACATATGAAAATTATGGACAATAGAGAATTGAATTTTGAGATAGAGTATAATATACTAAAAGAGAAGAATAAATTGTTCAATAAAAGCTGTTTTTTACACAACAATGCTTCATATGTTACAAAACTCATCCACATCAAATATATAACAGACCAGTAGGCTGAATTGACAATGAGAGAATAAGATATTATTTTCGTTTTAAATGGTGATACAGATACATACATTTTAGAATAATTTCATTTTTCTTAACCCTTTCTAACATGCAACGAATACGCTGCCGACCACTTTGAAACGGTTAAGACTTTTGAGATAGAGTAAAATACACTAAAAGAAAAAAAAAAGTTCAATAAAAGCAGTTTTTTACAAAATAAGGCTTCAGATGCTACAAAACTCATCCACATCAAATATAAAACAGAACAGTAGGCTAAACTGACAATGAGAGAATAAAATATTATTTTAGTTTTAAATTGTGATACAGATACATATATTTTAGAATAATTTCAGTTTTCTTAACCCTTTCCACATGCATCGAATATGCAGCCGACCACTTTCAAAAAACATTAAGACAAAACTTATCTATATTCATAAGGGTTATTGTTGAATATAGTTGAAAACATGCTGATAAAAGGGAAAATTGCTCATTATGAGCAATATTTCCTTTTTGTTCACACTTTTTTCAAAATGTGTCTGCTGCAGAGGCATCAGATAGCATCTACATGTAGACAACGGTTAACTCTTTATCATTTAACGACTACTACTGTGGTTTTAGACGAAGCGACATGTTAACACATAGTGGGGGAAAAAAACGAAATTTATTATGGTGATTAATTTCTACTTTTAACACTAAGATTTGCATTTAAACTCAGAATTTTACTTTCTTACATTAAGATGTGTCCTGCTTTCCACCAAACTATGTCACTTTCAAAGTAGTCGGATTCAAAATCCTTTTATGTGAGAATGCATACAATATTTAAGACAATTAAAGTTAAGATTTGACTTTTATTGTTACAATTTTTGCTTATTTTTAGATCAACTTCAAGCCGAAGGCTCAATGTTATCTATTGTGATAACTCTCTATATAGGGTACGTCAAATGGTCAAATCTTCTTCTCCTGAACTGGTGGTGTGATGTTAACCAATAAATTTTCGAAGCAATATTAATTGGTAAAAAATATTGCAGCCATGCGGATTCAGGAAAGGGGCAAAATGACACAATTTCATTCATTTGAAGGCCATATCATTTTAATGACACTTCTTGCTGCGTTTCAACATTGCGAAACCTATCCGATAGATTAGAAACGTCTGACATAAGCCTTTCATGTTGAACTTTTAACTCCTTATTTGCGGATTATAAATCACTTACGGTTTCCGATAGTGAATCGAATTTGGCATTTGTAAGACGCACTTCCTTTCGAATATCAATTATAATGGCGGCCGGGGAATAGAAAGGGGTGAACATTGCAAAACTTAAAATTCTTCTCCTCCGAATTCGCTTTCTAAATTCCAAGATAGATAAGTAGAATTGTTCTTTAGGTAACCTTCTTCAAAATTTTCGAAGCCATATTGATTGGTAAAAAATATTGCAGCCATGCGGATTCAGGAAAGGGGCAAAATGACACAATTTCACCCTAATGAAAGTGTTAGTCTGCTTTCAAATAAAGAAGTGGTAATTATCCCTTAGTGCGCCTTTACACAATTAGTAGATTACTGATTGATTGTCCGGTGATTTATGCCATTTTCAATATTGTTAGCTCACCTGAGCATGAAGTGATCATGATGAGTTTTTGTGATCGCCTTTTGTCCGTGGTTTGTCGTCAATATTTTGCTTCTTAACACTCTAGATGCCACTACTATCATCCACTCTTCATGAAACTTATTCAGTTTGTTTATCTTGTTGATTTCTAGGCCAAGTTAGAATATTAGTCATGCCAGGTCAAAAACTAGGTCAATAGGTTAAATTGAAGGAACATTTTGTTATCGCTCTGGTGGTCCAGTTTTTAACTTAAGCATGTTGAAACGTTGGCAAAATAAATGTTTTTATTATATCTTGGCTAAGTTTGAATATATGTCATAACCGGTCAAAAATTAGGTCACTAACCAAAATTGGTGGAAAATCTTGTTAACACTCTGGAGGCCGCATGTTTTGCTTCAGCAGCTTGAAATTTTGTCTTAATGATATCTAGGTCAAGTTCGAATATGGTCATATTGGGTCAGAATCTATGGCACTAGGCCAAATTGAAGGGAAATCTTGTGAACACTCTGGAGGCTGCACTTTTAACTTGAGCCTGATGATATGTAAGCCAAGTTCGAATAATGGTCATGTCTGTTCAAAAACTAGCTCACTAGGCTAAATTGAAGGGAACTTTTCTTAACTCTGTACAAGCCGCATCTTTTGCTTCAGTAGCGTCAAATTTGAGCAGAATGTTTCTCTTACGTCTGAAAGCACTTTATTTTAAACACATTTCATTATAACTTAATCATAAATGTTCTGAAAGTGTTAAGTTTTTGGTTTGTTCGGTAAATTGACCTTTTTCCTGAACAATATATATCTATCTATTAAACTGATCTCGGTGTGTATTCCTCATGCAATAATTCAAAAAAAGGTAAGAAGTTTACATGTTAACTACCTTATCTCTATTATGGGTCACATTTAGGTTCTAGAAAAACAAAATACTTGTATTTATCCAACACTCGACCGAAATTTTTCTCATAACAGACTTTCTTTAAAATTGACATCATATCACTGAACACCTCAATTCATAGGGTTCATGAACAAATGTCAATATCAAGACCATACTAGAAAACGGTTAAACATCACAAGACAAAACCATTTTAGAATATGTCAAATAAAACGGCCAAGAACCATCAGGAATAGCACCTTTATCCAAGATGACGCTTTATCGATCACCGGAGTGAACATTTATTATCAAATGTGTAACTGCTAATTACGGGTGAAATTTGACAGAGCGGGAAATTGACACTGAAAATGAAAACGAGGATCACTAATGGAACATTCTGCTTAACTATCTTGGAATCAAACAAGCGGCTTCATAGGAGAATAATTCTAAAGCTTTGGTATTTGTGTCCATTTCTGATGTCCGACGGACATCACATGATCCTAAAACCTCGCAATGATCGCAATGAAACGCCCACCTGAGTGTAAAGGCGCTGTATCATAAGCTGTACTTTGAATGAATGAATGAATGAATGGTGTTTTAAGGCCCGTCGACAACTAAGGTCATTTTGGGCGCTTAATAATTTACTTAATGTAAAGTGAAATAATCAAACATGATGTATGCAATACCTAGACTAGATATAAAATAACATGTAAGCCAATATAAAATAAGATATAGGCAAACAAGCCCAACATTACTATGTAATACTTAACATAAAGATAAATAATGTCTGAGGAAATGTCGAACAGGATTAGTAAGAGTAATTAATGTGCAAAGAACGATTTAAGAAATAATCATATCTTATTAAAGATATTAATTTCCCTAAGGAAATCAAATAAAAGTTCCGGTTTGACAGACTCAAAGAGCTGACGCATACTTTGAGCCTTGAAAAATCTATCACGTATTGGAGCGAAATCAGCACATTCCAGAAGAATGTGCTGTACTGAAAGTTGTGTAAAACATGGAATACATTGAGGTGCTTCCTCACCTTTCAGTAAGTATGCATGAGTTAACCATGTGTGCCCAATGCGTTAACGAGCAACGACAATTTCTTCTCGGCGATAGGATCTAAAAGCTGGTAGCCACTCACCAAGTACTGACTTGATCGAGTGCAGTTTATTATTTACTTGCTGATTCCAATCACTTTGCCACTCATCGTAAAGTAAAACATGTATTAAAGGTTTAAAATCGGAATAAGGTATTTTAAAAGGTAAAATATCTTGTGAAAGAGCAGACTTGGCAGCCAAGTCAGCATATTCGTTATCGTGAATGCCCATATGACTGGGGATCCAGCAACATACTACATGTGCTGTTGCACAAATACGCGATAGCTTAGAAAGGAGGTTAACAATAATAGGGTTCTCTATTTTGTCATTCTGAAGTGCCTGCATAGCAGACAATGAGTCAGTAAAAATAATATATCGCCAATAACCGTCGGATTCAATATGGTCCAAAGCCAAATGAATTGCCTTTAACTCGGCAGAAAATATAGAAGCACCATTTGGAAACCGAAATGTTATCACATCGTCATCATGAACTGCAGCGGCAGCAGCCTTTTTTCCATCCTTAGAACCATCAGTATAAATACGCTCAAAGTTATAATATGTATTTTTAATTTCAATATACTTGAATTTAAAAACAATAGGATCTGTGCAAGCCTTTTTATCGGTAGCAAGATCATAAATGAAGGATGGACTATCTAGAGTCCAAGGTGGAGAATCTGAAATCTCCTGCCTCGCGATGTCCTCAAGATCAACATCAAGCCTAGCGACTTCAGGACCGATATTACCCGTTCCTTCTTTAAAAATAATTCCTTGTATAAAGGGTTGAAAACAACTCTATGAGTGGGATTTGAGGGATTAGACTTAAGTTTTAAGAAATACTGCATAGCTAGTATTTTTCGGCGTAAATTTAACGATGGTTCATTGGCTTCTACGTAGAGACTTTTGACAGGCGATGTTCGAAAAGCGCCCAATGCTAGCCGTACACCCTGATGGTGAATGGTATCAAGTTTTGCAATGTATGACTTTCGTGCTGAGCCATAAACAATACATGCGTAGTCTAATTTAGATCGTATTAATGACCTGTAAAGTCTTAAGAGGGCTTTACGGTCAGCACCCCAATCCATGTGGGAAACAACGCGTAAAAGATTTAATGCTTTCTGGCATTTATTTCTAAGATATTTAATATGAAGAACAAAAGTCAGTTTCGGATCGAATAATAGACCAAGGAATTAAATTCAGACACAACGTCAATACGAGTGCCATCTAGTGTTAAATCTGTACTTTGAACATGTAATTCATAAATATATAGCCAAAGACCCAACATGACCAACATTCAAGCGACATTTCAAGTGTGAGAAATAATATTCAGGATCGAGTAAAGAATGTGGCCTCTAGAGAATATACAATGATTTCTCTTACAGTTGACCCTATTACGTGACATGACCCACATTCAGACATGCCCTAAATATCTCTTAAACATACAGAGTAAGAAATGTAACATTTGGCTGTATCATAATCAGCATATACATCATCAATACAAATACTCTGAAAACAGTTTCACCATTCTCAAAAACAAAATGCAAGCGTTAGAGTTTTCAGAAAAGCTAAACAATTACAAAAAAACACTAAAACCTATAGTTATCTTCATTGTGAGGCAGGTAGCCAAAGTTGATCTGTTGGTTCACACTTTCGTGTTCAAATAAATTAGAATTTCAACACCGTGCAATAATTGACTGCCTAGTGTAAATTGTTCTAATATGAAATGAACTCAAAATTGTTCATGAAAACAATTAGTTAAATTAAATTAATCAATTACTTATTATAAATCTGCTTTACGAAAATGTGTATTACCTAAGATTTCTGTTTCAATTTTGCCAGCTTCTCTTCGTGTTGTTTATTGCTCAATACAAATCGTTGGTGGGGGTTTATAAGCATATAGCAATTTAAATTCCATTATGCTCAGTGAATTATACTATAATTTGGCAAACGTTTACAAACGTTTCCAGGTTAGGTGTTTCTTCTATATTCCTGTTGAAATTTGGCTAAGTGTGTACGACATGTATACAATGTCTTTAAAAGATAAAATACATTGAATTAAAAGATGTATATAGAAATAATTAACTGATGCAAATCAGTTGAATAATTAACATAAATTTGTTCTCCAATGCTTCGTTTTACCTTAGCTGTCTGTGTCTGCTATAAGTCTTCTTTCACGAAAACCCTACCTCTCTCGCTGAAGTCTGGAATAATCTTGCCGAACGAATAATCAACACTTTCAATTTACATAAACATTTAATTAGCTGACCTTGATGTGTATTATTTATTCAACACTTTAATCTAAACGGAAAGTACTGTTTCCTTTTGGGTATAATTCGGCCGATATTGTTCAATGTTTTTAAAAAGAGAAATTGCGCCTCGACCTTTTAAGACAGAAACGAGTGTCATTATTACAAACTTAGATACATATTCGCAAGTCCTTTATGATGTTTTGAGCTACATGAGCATAAACTAGTTTGTATACAATAATTAAGTAATTAATTTTGTATTGCTTCTACATATTGATGAATGAATGAATGAATGGTGTTTTAAGGCCCGTCGACAACTAAGGTCATTTTGGGCGCTTAATAATTTACTTAATGTAAAGTGAAATAATCAAACATGATGAATCCGATACCTAAAATAGATATAAAATAACATGTAAGCCAATATAAAATAAGATATAGGCAAACAAGCCCAACATTACTATGTAATACTTAACATAAAGATAAATAATATCTGAGGAAATGTGGAACAGGATCAGTAAGAGTAATGAATGTGCAAAAGCACGATTTAAGAAATAATCATATCTTATTAAAAATATTAATTTCCCTAAGGAAATCAAATAAAAGTTCCGGTTTGACAGACTCAAAGAGCTGACGCATACTTTGAGCCTTGAACAATCTATCACGTATTGGAGCGAAATCGGTACTGAAAGTCGTGTAAAACATGGAATACATTGAGGTGCTTCCTCACCCTTCAGTAAGTATGCATGAGTTAACCATGTGTGCCCAATGCGTAAACGAGCAAGAACAATTTCTTCTCGGCGACAGGATCTAAAAGCTGGTAGCCACTCACCAAGTACTGACTTGATCGAGTGCAGTTTATTATTTACTTGCTCATTCCAATCACTTTGCCACTCATCGTAAAGTAAAACATGTATTACATGTGCTGTTGCACAAATACGCGATAGCTTAGAAAGGAGGTTAACAATAATAGGGTTCTCTATTTTGTCATTCTGAAGTGCCTGCATAGCAGACAATGAGTCAGTAAAAATAATATATCGCCAATAACCGTCAGATTCAATATGGTCCAAAGCCAAATGAATTGCCTTTAATTAACTCGGCAGAAAATATAGAAGAATTATTTGGCAACCGAAATGTTATCACATCGTCATCATGAACTGCAGCGGCAGCAGCCCTTTTTCCATCCTTAGAACCATCTGTATAAATACGCTCAAAGTTATAATATGTATTTTTAATTTCAATATACTTGGATTTAAAAACAATAGGATCTGTGCAGGCCTTTTTATCGGTCGCAAGATCATAAATGAAGGATGGACTATTTAGAGTCCAATGTGGAGAATCTAAAATCTCCTGCCTCGCGATGTCCTCAAGATCAACATCATGCTTAGCGACTTCAGGACCGTAACGGATACTAAAAGGCGGTATTACCAGTTCCTTCTTTAAGAATAATTTATTGTATAAAGGTTTAAAAACAACCCTATGAGTGGGATTTGAAGGGTTAAACTTAAGTTTTAAAACATACTGCATAGCTAGTTTCTGTCAGCGTAAATGTAAGGGTGGTTCATTAGCTTCCACATAGAGACTTGTGACGGGCGAAGTTCGAAAAGCGCCCAGAGCTCGTAAACCCTGATGGTGAATGGAATCAAGTGTTGCAATGTATGATTTTCGTGCCGAGCCATAAACAATACATGCGTAGTCTAATTTAGATCGTATTAATGACCTGTAAAGTCTCAACAGGACTTTACGGTCAGCTACCCAATCCATATGGGATACAACGCGTAAAAGATTTAATGCTTTCTGGCATTTATTTCTAAGATATTTAATATGAGGAATAAATGTCAGTTTTGGGTCAAACAATATACCAAGGAATTTAAATTCAGGCACAACTTCAATACGAGTGCCTACTAGTGTTAAATTTGGATTTAGGTGGTGTTTACGAAGTTTACAAAAGTTCATACATTTGGTCTTGCTTTTAGAAAATTTAAAAGCGTTTTCGTTTGACCAATTTTGTAAATTATTCAAAACTTATTGCAATTGTCTTTTAATTTTATGCATATGTTTTTATCTGTAACAAATACAGAAATCATCAACATATAAAAAGCGTTTAACTCCAGGGTTAACAGATTTAATAATGTTATTAATTTTAACACTAAAAAGTGTAGCAGAAAGAATACATCACTGGGGAACACCAATTTCCTGTTCGTGTGGTTCAGAAAAAGTATCACCATCACGAACTTTGAACTGACGGTCAGTTAAAAATGCAGAAATAAAATAAGCAAGGCGACCTCTTATGCCGACAGCATAGAGGTCATTCATAATTCCATACTTCCAAGTCGTGTCATATGCACTTTCTAAGTCAAAGAAGACGGAGACTACATGCTCCTTTTTTATAAAAGCTTCACGGATAAAAGATTCAAAACGGATCAAATGATCCATTGTGCTTCTATGTTTACGAAAACCAGACCGGACAGTTGTGATAAGTTTGTTCTTTTCAAGAAACCAAACAAGTCTGTCGTTGACCATTCTTTCCATGGTTTTACATATGCAGCTGGTTAGGGCTATGGGGCGATAACTACCAGGATTAGTTGTATCTTTACCAGGTTTGGGAATTGGAATATCGATGGCCTCTTTCCAAGAACCCGGGAGACTTCCCGTTCGCCAAACCTGATTATAAACGTCAAGTAAACAAGAAAGGGACCGAAAAGGTAAATGTTTAAGTAATTGATAGTGTATATCATCTGAACCCGGAGCGGTATCATGGCACTTTTTCAGAGCTGTTTTTAATTCTTGTAACGTAAAAAGTTTATTGTAGGCCTCTTTATTCTTTGATTTAAAATTAAGTTTTTGTTTCTCCTTCTGTTGTTGAAATTTTTGAAACTTTGGAGTTTGAAGAGGACGACTTTTGCGCAAAGGAATCTGCCAAAGTATCAGCAATATCCTTCTTTGAAGAAGCGACACCGTCTGGAATGTTCAGGTGATTTACACCAATCGAGCTACTCTTGCCATTAATTTTCCTTATCATATCCCATGTCTTTTTGACGGATGATCTAGAATTTAACCTAAATCATGGTTTTCATGGGTTGGCCTCAGGTCGAATTGTCTGAGAGCCGATTTGCGAAAATTATTCGGAGTAATGGATTCGTCACATCGCATCTGGAATAAATTCCAGTTCGCTTTGTGAAGCCTCCATCGACGCGGACGCTCCTAGACAGAGCGTCCAGTTTCAGTAATAATTAAAGGGAAATGATCACTTCCATGAAGGTCGTCTGAGACCTGCCATGAGAAATCAACAAATATATCAGGGCTAGAAACAGCAAGATCAAGAGATGAGTAAGAACCAGTAGCAGGGTGCAAGTATGTATATGCTTTTTCATTTAAAAGACAATGATCTTGTTTAAAAATAAATTCTTCTAACTTTCGACGCTTTATATTGGTGTCGTTACATCCCCACAATGTATTGTGGCAATTGAAATCCCCCATTAAAATGAAGGGTTTGGGGAGTTGAGAGATAAGGTTGTTTAGTTTATCTATTTCTAGTGGCATACTTGGTGGGAGATACAATGAACACAAAGTCACTGCTTTGTTAATAGAAATTATAACAGCAGTTGCTTGCAATGTTGTATCAAGATTTATTAGCTTATGAGGGACTGAGTTGTTAACAACTACAGCAACCCACCACACACACGGTCACCAGCCCGAGAGGCTGTGTGATAACAAGAGTGATACTTTAGTGTAAATTTGTCAGAATCTTTCAGGAAAGTTTCCTGAAGACAAAGTGATACTGGTTTATTGTCATTGATAAGTAAGGATAATTCTTCAAAGTTAGAATTTAAACCTCGACAATTCCATTGTAAAATAGTGTTACTCATTATCATTGAATACATGAGTAAAACAGAACACAGAATAGGAAGTATGGATTTAATCATTTTGTAAAGGTAATCTTATAATTTTACCTTGCTTATTATTATCTGCAATAGTATCTTCTGCTTCCATGTCTTCACCAAGACACTGGTAGCGGTTATGGTTTTTAATTTGGTCATCGGATCCCTTGGGAATACGATCCGACGCAACCACTTTACATGAACTTTTGTTTTTATTTGGTCTCGGGACTCTTTTGAGTTTGTTTTGAGCTAGAAGGGTTTTTTACCTTGCTTATCATTATCTGTAATAGTATTTTCTGCTTCAGTGTCTTCACCAAGACACTGGTAGCGGTTATGGTTTTTAATTGGGTCATCGGATCCTTTGGGAATACGATCCGACGCTACCACTTTATTTGGACTTTTATTTGTATTGGGTCTCGGACTCTTTTGAGCTAGAGGTTGATGTTTGTGGCTAGACTTTTTGTTTTCTATGGGATCAATTTGCATTGGTTCAATAACTTTAAGAGGTTCAACAACTGTATTAGCTTCAATAACTGTAATGGGTTCGGTTTGAACAGCTACATCAGTCTGGGTGATAGCATCTTTCCTTTCCACGGGCTTAGAAGTGTTGTTTTTGGTGACATTAGCATATGAAACGGTCAAATTGAATCGGGATTCAACAATTTGCTTCGCCTCAGGAAAAGAAAGACCTTCTTTGCATTTGATGGTAACAATTTCCTTCTCCGTCTGCCTAAATATAATATATGACCAGCCGTTTGCACTAGACCGGGCCCATCTAGGCTCCCGTTTACACCGAAGCTGAGGCCAAAGCAGTGTGTTGGAAAGCCGGAGATCCGTGCGCTTCCCTCAACTGCCAGGATCCTCGTTTCCTGCTTACGAGTATCCACCCACGGCAAACAGGCGGGTCCATTAGGGGACTTCTACCCCTTGTAGGACGGACAGCCGGCGTATTCTAACCCCACCGGCAGGGGGATCTACATATTGATAGCATACATATAAAATAAACATACAGCAATGATAAAACAGCAATGATAATACAGAAATCAAAAACATAATATTTAATATCATAAGATATATGCATATATGCATTTGGTGTACAAATGTATGCCTCAGGGAGTCAATGGATGAAATAATATAAGCTAATGCTATGTGATTTGTAATCGTGTTGTGCAATTGTGAATGCATGTATGTATATGTACATACATGCACACACATATTTGTATATGTATCCACATAACACATACACACACACTTAGGTGCCAAGTTTTGATGTACAACCTTGTCAAATTGAAAGTCAATAAAAGTCGACGTAGTGATCACGTGTTAAACCGTAAGTATCAAACCTTTTCGAGTTAGGATTCAACATAGGACATGATAACATTCATTCGTTTGGAAATGCGTGATTTTATATATGGAAACATCAAATAAAAGACATACTTACAAGTGAATAGTATAAACAAACATGCAAGAATACAATTGATATGTACATGTATATCACTCTACTATGAACATATACATAAACACATGAAAGTGAATTAAAAAGGTAAATATTCAGTTTTCTCTGCTTTGAAAATTTCAAATCAGTTAATTATGCAATTCATTATATGGTTATAATGTATCTAAAGTGGTGCTTTGGTGTCATAAAGATAAGGACACGAACAGCAGACTTTAACATAATGTATGAACTTACTTTAAACCAATTTCAAAACAGAAAACCCTGGAGTTATTAACCAGTCTAAATGAGATGCAACCAACTCCAAAAGGGGGTATACATTTAGGTGTTTTCCTGGTGCATTACGATTTTTTTGTAAGAATCACTTTTGTTTATTGTACTTACACATGCGCACTATTGGTTTGTATTGGTCCATTTCTGAGATATATTATAGAAAAATAAGTGAGTGGTTTAATTTGCTATGAAACTGATTTTGCGCTAACATTATCTATTTACTGTCTAAATATTGTACTGAATAAATGTTGACGGTAAAAGAAGGGATACTATCAACAAAATGAATGTACATGTTTATATGTGTTACATAATCATAGCTGAAAAAGTATTCAACCACTAAGGTTATGTGAAATGTCAATTCGTTTATAGACAAAAGACTTTACGCAAAAGATGTACACGCATTTAAAAAGTAATGGAATGTATTCATATTATTTGCACATATTGGAAATATATTGTCATTTATAAAGACACAAATATTTTAGATACGACTCTTCTATAAAGAGTAACATGTATATGCATATATTTAGTATTAAATAAGTCTAAGAGCTATACTGTTATTTTGGTATACCCAATATTCAGAAAGAAAACAAGATTATTTAGTAAGGTTTTCATCTTAGATACCCAAGTATTAACACCCAAAAAACTTTAATATAATTAATTTCCATATATTGTTGTAAGTATAATATTCTTAGTGTGAAGTAAATTTATCAAATACTTTATTATTAGAACGTATGTGGTGATATATAATGGGAATCGGCCAAGTTCTCCATACCATTGCTGTATTGCTAGAGCTTGCCTTAGCGCCGATAATTTGTTCACATAATTTAAGATGTACTCGTTCCAGGTCCTTTGATTTACTGAATCCCCAAAAAGGACTCCCTTAGTTCAGAGTTAACAAGCATCAACAATATGAAATGAGATTTATCTAACTCGACTATCCTGATATCTAAAAGTTAAAAAAATCATTCGTGGCGTTTAAGGAATTCCCAATAATGTATTGATTATTTAATTCAAATGAGACTGTGTGGTATAAAACAGTTCCTAAATAATTGAAGTCATTATCCACTTATAAAACTTGGCCATTATAATTCCACTGTTCAGAGGAGGGTAAAGGATCTCTTTTGCGAAATACTACACATCTAAGTGAATTCTATGTTTATCTCTAAGCCCCAATACTGTCAATATTCATATAGCTGATTAAGATTATTTAAGATATATTTTAAAAGCTCAACATGAGCACGAAGTAAATGTAGATCATGATTGCATCAGTTATTTTATACAAAGGTACATTGCTGTGTTTTTAAAAGTAAGGCGCCATTGACTGGCTTATAACTCATCACCAAGAGTCATTCGCAATACACAGATGGATGGACAACACATGAATTATCGCAATAAATGATCCGAATGAGACATGCATTAGTGAACTAAATGTGTATAGTGATTGTCAAAAATTATCATTTAGTATTCAGTAACATATTTCATATTGTTATGCCTTGTTTGTGTTCTTTAATTTGTATCTGTAGTGATATATATATATTTAAATTAGTTGGTCGGATATAATGGTTTCTTGTTCTTGTAAACTGAAATCTGAAATAATAATTATAATTGTATTACCACCTATAACCAATAACAGTCGTGTAATTCTTTGAACTGGAACGACATAGTATAAAACTAAGTTCAACTGAACTTTCAATTAATTATTCGATATGTTTATATTATTGATTATTGGTCTTTAAAACCTATTTTATTGCAAGATATACTTTAATCAAAGCAGAAGCTTTCGTCACGTATGTTCATCTATCATTTTCATCCTAAATAATTTCATTTCCTCTAATGGACCGGAAGGTATAAAGAATGTGTTGGCTTGTGTTTCCTTTGTTTTCGCTACAAGATGTGGTTGGATTGAGTAGAGTGCGGTGTATCTTTTTGTAAATTTATGTCTGATAAACCTCTAACTCTCTTATCGCCTGGACACTGTTTTCCCCTTATGACAGGGTATGTTTCTTTTCCCTTTCCAACTGTGTTGTCATTGAGTTGCCGAGTTTGTGGATCGCTTGCGGTTTTTGCTATTCAGTTTCTTCGACGTCACTGACTTCATCTATTGAATCTAAAGTTGTCATAGGGCTTGGTTCAAACAGTGGCTTTTCATAACTTTCGTGGCCTCTGACAAAGCTTGTCATTGGATGCCTAACAAATTGAAATATTTTTCTGACTGAAGATTGCATGAAAAATAGCATCCTCTGATACAACGGCAGGCCTGTGTGAAAATACAGAAGAAATAGTATTAACTTACATATTATTAAAAGCTACCCGGCAAAGTTGATTAAATTTCCTATGCACCGAGGACTTATGAACTAAATGAACACACTTATTTGTAAATATATTTCTTTTGTTGCATTAGTGTGAAATAAACTTAATTCGGTTAGTGTACTAGGTACCTTAAACAAGACGACCATTGTCGCCCTGAAAGGGTCAGCTGAGTATCATGACTCAGTATGATAAAGTGTTCATATTAATATTTAACCCTTTCCCTCATATGACAATTCTGCAGCAGACGACTTTGAACGTATTTTGTCAAAACATAGAAAATCTCCATAATTGAATGGATAACCTATGACTAAAAGTGGAAAACATTTTGACAAAAGGAGAAAGTCCACGTTTTGTGCAATTTCTTCTTTTGTCACTATGTTTTCAAAAAGCCGTCTGCTGCAGGCGTCGGAAAGCGTCTATATGAGGTAAAGGGTTAAAGAAGTAAGTTATAAACTTAATAGAAAAACAACCAACATGACCTACATGCAAACTTGTATAAATATTTTAACAAATATTCATCATATCGAGTAAAGAAGTTAACAATGACTTTATTACCTAATGACTCGACATGACCCATATTCAGACTTGCTGTAGATATCATGAAAACTAACAGTCTAATAGTTATTCATAAAGATAGAGTAAACAATGTGTCATTTCACTTAATTTACCATAATGACACAGTTCTTCATCATACATAGGGTATATTCTAAATAAGTCTAAATCAAGCCAAATATTCTTAAAAAGTTTAAACATTCTCATATAAAATGTTACCTTTCGAGTGCCGACAATATTTATATAACTTAATCCTAGTGTCACCTTGTTCTTGACCCGATATGAAGTTTGTTCACACTTAGCCGATATATTATCAGACAAATATTCTGGCAAATGTAAAATACACTTAAGTAAAAGGGACGTGCTTTAGACTATCCGCATGGGTTATTGTCAATTTACCCAGTGACTTAGTGTGAACATCGACATGATTAATATTCGTCAGACATTGTGATACTATTTCAACATGTTCAATTGAAAGTCCGGCCTGTAGAGTGTCCAACAGATATGTCTTAAATTTGGACTAGTAACCTAGGAATTTGACCCAACATTACTAATAATCGATCTTAGCTTCGATATCAGTAGACAAACATTCAGACAAAGTGATCTACCTTTTGCAGTTCATTGTCTATGTTATGTTTGGCCTAGATATCAGTAAGATTAACAAACTGAAACCAATTGATGAAGATTAGTTGAAAACTATAGTTCCACAAGTAACGAAAATATTTTACGCACGAAATACTGACGAACGGGGAGAACGAAAGGTTCAGATGAGCTAAATACTTGGTACAATTCCTTTACAACCCATGACAGCGTTTCCATACAATATCATAGTTTATACTCTGACACTAATTTACACCTTTTACATGTCCTATTACTATACTTCTGTTTTTCCAATTACGGGCGCTGAAAAAGTGCATACCTATTAACGAGTTAAATGTCCTATATCTACAATATCTAGTATCTTTCGAATATTGTGTAATATTTTCTTTCACTTGCAAGCATCAGGGTCAAGTTTATCCTTGGGTACATAGTTCTTATGTTTAAATAAACAAGCATTCCAACGATATACACTGATTATGTTAATTGTATCAATTGTTCAACATTTTTATTTTTAATCTTAGTAGTTGTGAAAGAAATGAATAACATCGCTTAAAAGTAAAATACAGATTGAAACCATAGATGTATGTCTATGAAAACAATTAATTAATTAAAATAAGTTGAATGTTTATTATAAATCTGCTTTCCATACTTGAGAATTACCTAAGGTTTCTGTGTCCTTTTCGCAAGCTTCACCGAACTCTGTTAGTTCCTCAATCTTTGAACGAGGTATGTCATCACCTAGCAGAACAAGAAGGCACAGATATTCCTATATCGATCACATGAGTGTTGGTTTAGTAGCAAATGTTTAACAGCTAAAATCGGAGAAAATTTTGTCAAGAGTTGGATCAGAATGGAGTGAAAACACTGTAACTGAATCAGCTAATTAGAAAAGGGCCTTTGAAGTAAGCCACTTTCGAAACTGAAACGTATTTTTGCCCCTTTTCCTTAATCAGGCATGTTGATTCAGATGAGAACGATTTTAAAGCTAGGACATCTGATGCCGCTGAATCCGATGTTCAACATATAACTTTAATTTCTGAACAAGAGGACCACCAAGCTACATTATTATGAACGTTTGCGAAAATTGATCCCTTGGTATAAGAGATGACATTTCAAGCCTAATGTTAACGACGGACGACGGATAAAGGACACATACTCATCAGATTGAGGGATCGGCGCAGGTGATCTAAAATGAATAATTAGTCATACATAAGCCTTATGAATTTAGTGATTGGGCTGACGTTCCCTATGAGAAACGCATCTTGAAATGTCCGTTGTTTTTAAAAACTTTCCTGTGCATAACAAACTGCTAATTAGACGCAAAGTACTCACTACCCTTTCAAGTTATGAACTTCATAATTGTTTTACACAACAGGTGTATCCACGAATCACACACTACCTCTGGCAAAGCTTAATAGTGTTAAAGATAAATAATTTCCAGACCTTATGATTACGATTTTAGCTGTCATAAATAAAAAGTCAAACTCGTATGACATGGTTTATTTAACAAAATATAATTCCGGAAAAGATAATGTGGTGATATATGTAACCACAAAACTAAGTCTTTTGACTGCATTTCTGTCGCCTAAATTTTGGTTTTGCGCGGTAGGCAATATAAAGGTTTCTTCTTCATGTGCAGTTTTCATCCAAACGAAATATACGGGTTAAACGATGAAACTACGTTAATATATTCGGTTTATTTTAATAATGCACGTATAAAGAACAAACTGTTGGTTGGAATAATATGTTACTGTCGTAGAAACTAAAGATGATTAACTGGTTTACTTAGAAGTAATGTTAATAACAACATACCAATTGACCGCAACCTTTCTCCCACGTAGCGTAATCTTTTTGACTCTTCCGCTGTAATTAAAAACCTTGTCGATTTGTTATAATAAAACAGACATATATAGATTAAATACATGTTGATTTGTTATAATCAACCTGACATATATATATATATAGATTAATAGATAAAATGATGAAAGGTATTGGATACGCATAATACATTGCAACTTGTTTAACTTAATTTTGCGTGTATGAGTACCAATATCATTAATATAACTTTTCAGTTGACATTGATAAGACTTTACAAAAAATATGGGAAGTGGAAAATGAAGGTTTGACAGAGGGAGACAACTTATCACTAAAAGATAGAGATACCCTTTCACAAACAGAAAAATCAATTCAGTATAAAGACAATCATTATGAAGTAGCTTTACCATGGAAAGAAACTAAACTTCAATTATCAGACAATTACGATATGGCCATGAAACGTCTAGAAAATACAGAGAAGAGACTAAAGAAAGAACCAGTTATAAAAGAGATGTATGAAAACACCATGAAAAGTTACATTGATAAAAAACTATGTAGAAAAAGTGCAAGTTAGTACACCAAGTGAGGAAAGATGGTTTTTGCCTCACTTCCCTGTAATAAGAATGAAAAGAGGAACAACGAAAGTACGAATAGTGTTTGATGCGTCAGCTTGACATAATGTTGTTAGTCTAAACGATGTCTTGGAACAAGGACCAAAACCCCAAAACAGTCTGTTTGATGAACTTATAAGATATAGAAACAAAGTAGCTTTAGGTTGTGACATTCAAGCAATGTATCTTAGAGTAGGCATCTCACCTCCAGACAGAAGGTACTAACGATTCTGGTGGAGGACATCAGGAGAAGAAAATGCAGAGCAGTATGAGTTCAAAAGAGTAGTGTTTGGTGTATCGTCCTCACCGTTTTTGGCGCAACTCGTATCACAGCACAATGCCAAACTGTATAGTACTGAATATCCACATCCATCAGAGACTGTACTTAAGTCGACATATATGGATTACAGCATGGACTCTGTCAAAACTGACAGATTAGCCATATCATTGTATGAAGAACTCACACTATTGTGGGGAAAGGCTGGATGTGTGCTCACAAATAGATATCCAACTCAAAGAATGTTCTTGAGCAGATACCAGTGGAGAAAAGAGCCTATAAAGTTGATCTGACCAAAGATGAATTACCTAAAATAAAGACATTAGGTGTACTGTGGGAAGCAGACAAAGACATTTTCAAGTTTGAGTATCAGCCAGTGGAAACTAATAGTTACATGACAAAGATAACTTATTTACAAAAGATAGCATAATTGTTTGACCCTTTAGGATTCTTATCACCATATAATATTAGGGCAAACATATTAATGCAAACATTTGGTTTTCAGGTATTGACTGGGATGACAATATATCAGATGATATCATAGAGAACATAGCAAGCTGGTCTCGAGAACTGTCAGACGTTTCTGAAATTCATCTTCCAAGATATTTACAGCTATCAAATGAATGTAAACAATTACAGCTTATGGGTCGGTAGTATATGCTAGAAGTGAAGAAGCCAATGGAGAAGTGTCAGTTAGGTTAATAGCAGCGACAAGTAAAATAAAACCACTAAGTTCCATAAGCATTACAAGATTAGAGTTAATGACTGCAGTTTTGAGTTCAGATTTCACAAAAACAGTAACAAATGTATTAGATATAAACCTAAATGAGTGTACGTTTTGGACTGATAGTATGGACGTGGTGTATTGGTTAAGAAATCAGAGCCACTTAACACATAGTGACGCGTTCAGGAAATTATGAGACATTTTTAACAGCGATGGCTAAAAGAAGGGCCGCCAAATTTAGTTAAACGCAAAGAGTGGTACCACGAACAACCCATTAGGGCGCATTCTCAGAGTTTCTCGCGAAATAGATTGACATATTCTCTCAGAAGCAATATTAGTTGGTGGAAAAGAAATTAACAGACCAATAACCAAGATTTGCCCATTTTAGTGTTATAAAGAATAAACAGAATAGTTGTGTATAAAAAGAGTAAACTAATAAGTAAACTAAATACCAGATTATGTCAATATTGAAAATAGCACTGTGTTCGGGCATAATAATCCCGTGCTATTGAAGTAATAATGAATTCATGAATAATTTAATTGAAAATTCAAGAATAATTTATAGAAAATTCAAGAATAATTTATAGAAAATTCAAGACTAATGTAGAGTATTTCAAGAATATTAGAATAAAAGACACGATGAAAAACTATCTATAAGAAGACACAAACAGAGGATAACTATTTCATAAACTGTGCCAAAACAAAGTTACAGACCAAAGGCCAAGAAGATTACAGAACAGCTTCTGAATTATCAACACCAAATCATGTACACAGAGAATAGAAATTATTTTTGTTAAATCAGATACAGTATCACACTACATTTGTAAACAGAATAAAAATAGGTTATCAAACGTCAGTCCATCATGGATGATTAATAAGATTCATAAATGAGTCAATCAAATAAGCTAGACTTAGGCTGTTCTTAAAGTTTTAAGAATATTCTAATTCTAAAATATAAATAGAAAATAGAAAAAAGTAACAAAATGGTTATAGTATTTATAGAACTTCGTATTCATATTAGTGTAATGCTTCATTTCTTTTAGTTGCTTTAGAATATAGAGAACATTTACTTTATAGATGAGCATATTAATTTGCCCAAAACTAGCTAATAGTAGAAACTTTTTCTGTTCATATTTCTAGGTAGAGATATTGGATTTCAGAAGTTTCAAAAGGGATATACATGTATTGAACTTGTGAAAACATCTTGTTGTAATCATTTTATTGTAATTTGATATACTAAGTATCAGTTCAAAGAAGCATGTATATAGCTGAAGTTGACATTCTTTTAAATGACTTCTAAATCAGTTTATATTATAGGTATTGTCATATAAGTTAAAGCAGGTGTAACAGTATTACACATGATAGTTGGAAAAAGTTAAATTTGGAAAAGTGTACAGCTCATAGAATTATGACAAGTAGACAATTCTTCAAAATATAGTATGCAAAAATGTTTGAGCAAAACATTTCATCAAAAGTCAAAGTTTGTAAAGATATCAAAAGTCAAAGGTTGTAAAGATAGATTAAAGATAGTTTAATGTATATTTTAATACATTATGTTTAGTTGTTTCAAATACATCATTATATTTGTACTGTGTTGCTATAAACTGAAAATAGTGTTGTCTTTAATATGGCTTGGTTTTATTATGAAGTTAATAAGACGGTGTCTTATTAAGGAGGGGAATATGTTCTGAAGAGGGACTTAAATTATATTTTGAAAACATAATGGCAGAAAGAGCCTTTGTTTTTTTGTATTTGATTATAAACAAGTAGTTTGAATATAATAGTTTTAAAAGTTTAATACATTGAAAATATCTTGAGTAAATGTAATAACTTGAAGCTTATCAGAATTAAATGGAACATGTGGCATAATGATTAAAGCGAAAATTGCTAATTTTAGTATTTTCTACTTTTCCCACAATGCTACATTTTACGTTTCTTCAAGTGTGTCAACAGTTAGCAATTATACACAATAGTAAGTTTCACGGTAAAATGATTCTAACGATTCTCCGTCTAGCTTGTAACAGCAGCATAACCACGTTGCTCGTTGCTGATTAAATGAATGAATGAATGAATGGTGTTTTAAGGCCCGTCGACAACTAAGGTCATCTTGGGCGCTTAATGATTTACTTAATGTAAAGTGAAATAATCAAACATGATGTATGCGTTACCTAAACTAGATTTAAAATAACATGTAAGCCAATATTAAATAAGATATAGGCAAACAAGCCCAACATTACTATGTAATACTTAACATCAAGATAAATAATATCTGAGGAAATGTGGAACAGGATCAGTAAAGAGTAATGAATGTGCAAAAGCACGATTTAAGAAATAATCATATCTTATTAAAAATATTAATTTCCCTAAGGAAATCAAATAAACGTTCAGGGTTGACAGACTCAAAGAGCTGACGCATACTTTGAGCCTTGAAACATCTATCACGTATTGGAGCGAAATCAGCACATTCCAGAAGAATGTGCTGTACTGAAAGTTGTGTAAAACATGCAATGCATTGAGGTGCTTCCTCACCTTTCAGTAAGTATGCATGAGTTAACCATGTGTGCCCAATGCGTAAACGAGCTACATGTAGGATAATTTCTTCTCGGCGACAGGATCTAAAAGCTGGTAGCCACTCACCAAGTACCGACTTGATTGGGTGCAGTTTATTATTTACTTGCTCATTCCAATCACTTTGCCACTTATCGTAAAGTAAAACATTTATTAAAGGTTTAAAATCGGAATAAGGCATTCTAAAAGGTAAAATATCTTGTGAAAGAGCAGACTTGGCTGCCAAGTCAGCATGTTCGTTACCGTGAATGTCCATATGACTGGGGATCCAGCAAAATACTACATGTGCTGTTGCACAAATACGCGTTAGCTTAGAAAGGAGGTTAACAATAATAGGGTTCTCTATTTTGCCATTCTGAAGTGCCTGCATAGCAGACAATGAGTCAGTAAAAATAATATATCGCCAATAACCGTCGGATGCAATATGGTCCAAAGCCAAATGAATTGCCTTTAACTCGGCAGAAAATATAGAAGCATTATTTGGCAACTGAAATGTTATCACATCGCCATCATGAACTGCAGCGGCAGCAGCCTTTTTCCATCCTTAGAACCATCTGTATAAATACGCTCAAAGTTATAATATGTATTTTTAATTTCAATATACTTGGATTTAAAAACAATAGGATCTGTGCATGCCTTTTTATCGGTCGCAAGATCATAAATGAAGGATGGACTATTTAGTGTCCAAGGTAGAGAATCTGAAATCTCCTGCCACGCGATGTCCTCAAGATCAACATCAAGCTTAGCGACTTCAGGACCGTAACGGATACCAAAAGGCGGTATTACCCGTTCCTTTTTTAAAAAATAATTCCTTGTATAAAGGTTTAAAAACAACTCTATGAGTGGGATTTGAAGGGTTAGACCTAAGTTTTAAAAAATACTGCATAGCTAGTTTTTGTCGGCGTAAATATAAGGGTGGTTCATTGGCTTCCACATAGAGACTTTTGACGGGCGAAGTTCGAAAAGCGCCCAGGGCTAGCCGTAAACCCTGACGATGAATGGAATCAAGTGTTGCAATGTATGATTTTCGTGCCGAGCCATAAACAATACATGCGTAGTCTAATTTAAATCGTATTAATGACCTGTAAAGTCTCAACAGGACTTTAAGGTCAGCTCCCTAATCCATATGGGATACAACGCGTAACATATTTAATGCTTTCTGGCATTTATTTCTAAGATATTTAATATGAGGAATAAATGTCAGTTTTGGGTCAAACAATAGACCAAGGAATTTAAATTCAGGCACAACTTCAATACGAGTGCCATCTAGTGTTAAATTTGGATTTAGGTGGTGTTTACGAAGTTGACAAAAGTGCATACATTTGGTCTTGCTTTTAGAAAATTTAAAGCCATTTTCGTTTGACCATTTTTGTAAATTATTCAAAACTTGTTGCAATTGTCTTTCAATTGTATGAATATTTTTTGATCTGTAACAAATACAGAAATCATCAACATATAAAAAGCATTCAACTCCAGGGTTAACAGTTTTAATAATGTTATTAATTTTAACACTAAAAAGTGTAACAGAAAGAATACATCCCTGGGGAACACCCATTTCCTGTTCGTATGGTTCAGAACAAGTATCACCAACACGAACTTTGAACCGACGGTCAGTTAAAAATGCAGAAATAAAATAAGCAAGGCGACCTCTTATGCCGAAAGCATAGAGGTCATTCATAATTCCATACTTCCAAGTCGTGTCATATGCACTTTCTAAGTCAAAGGAGACGGAGACTACAAGCTCCTTTTGTATAAAAGCTTCACGGATAAAAGTTTCAAAACGGATCAAATGATCCATTGTGCTTCTTTGTTTACGAAAACCAGACTGGACAGTTGTGATAAGTTTGTTCTTTTCAAGAAACCAAACAAGTCTGTCGTTGACTATTCTTTCCATGGTTTTGCCAAAGTATCAGCAATATCCTTTTTTGAAGAAGCGACACCGTCTGGAGTGTCCAGGTGATTTACACCAATCGAGCTACTCTTGCCATTACTTTTTCTTATCATATCCCATGTCTTTTTGACGGATGATCTAGAATTTAACCTAGATACATACCGTCGCCAAGACGCACGTTTACTTTGTTTAATAGTTTTGCGAGCTTTTGCTCGAGCTATTTTAAATTTTTCATGGTTTTCATGGGTTGGCCTCAGGTCAAATTGTCTGAGAGCCGAATTGCGTGTACCTATAGCCTTTTTGCAATCCTCATCAAACCAAGGTTTGTGAGGGCGCTTTGGAGT
Source organism: Serripes groenlandicus (assembly GCA_031761405.1). Taxonomy (NCBI): domain Eukaryota; kingdom Metazoa; phylum Mollusca; class Bivalvia; order Cardiida; family Cardiidae; genus Serripes; species Serripes groenlandicus. The sequence goes on along the minus strand of JASEVX010000001.1, from coordinate 231,974,183 downwards.
TGTCGAAGTTCGTGGTATTGCTTCTTCAGCTGCCTCATAAATTAATGAAGTAAAAAGTTGTGTAGGATTATCACAATCCAAAAAATCATTCGGAGTAATGGATTCCTCACATCGCATCTGGAATAAATTCCAGTTCGCTTTGTGAAGCCTCCATCGACGCGGACGCTCCTGGACAGAGCGTCCAGTTTCAGTAATAATTAAAGGGAAATGATCACTTCCATGAAGGTCGTCTGAGACCTTCCATGAGAAATCAACAAATATATCAAGGCTACAAACAGCAAGATCAAGAGATGAGTAAGAACTAGTAGCAGGATGCAAGTATGTATATGATTTTTCATTTAAAAGACAAAGATCTTGTTTAAAAATAAATTCTTCTAACTTTCGACCCTTTAAATTGGTGTCGTTACATCCCCACAATGTATTGTGGCAATTGAAATCCCCCATTAAAATGAAGGGTTTGGGGAGTTGAGATATAAGGTTGTTTAGTTTATCTATATCTAGTGGCATACTTGGTGGGAGATACAATGAACACAAAGTCACTGCTTTGTTAATAGAAATTCTAACAGCAGTTGCCTGCAATGTTGTATCTAGATTTATTAGCTTATGAGGGACTGACTTGTTAACAACTACAGTAACCCCACCACACACACGGTCACCAGCCTGAGAGGCTGTGTGATAACAAGAGTGATATTTTAGTGTAAATTTGTCAGAATCTTTCAGGAAAGTTTCCTGTAAGCAAAGTGCTACTGGTTTATATTCATTGATAAGTAAGGATAATTCTTCAAAATTAGAATTTAAACCTCGACAATTCCATTGTAAAATAGTGTTACTCATCATCATTGTATATATGAGTAAGACAGAACACAGACTAGGAAGTATGGATTGAATCATTTTGTAAAGGTAATCTTATAATTTTACCTTGCTTATTATTATCTGCAATAGTATCTTCTGCTTCCATGTCTTCACCAAGACACTGGTAGCGGTTATGTTTTTTTATTTGGTCATCGGATCCCTTGGGAATACGATCCGACGCAACCACTTTACTTGAACTTTTGTTTTTATTTGGTCTCGGACTCTTTTGAGTTTGTTTTGAGCTAGAAGTTGATGTTTTGGGGCTAGACTTTTTATTTTCAGTGACAACTTTAATTTGTTCAATAACTTTAAGAGGTTCGGCAACTGTATTAGCTTCAATAACTTTAATGGGTTCGGTTTGAACAGCTACATCAGTCTGGGTGATAGCATCTTTTCTTTCCACGGGCTTAGAAGAGTTGTTTTTGGTGACATTAGCATATGAAACGGTCAAATTGAATCTGGCTTCAACAATTTTCTTCGCCTCAGGAAAAGAAAGACCTTCTTTGCATTTGATGGTAACAATTTCCTTCTCCCGTTTACACACAAGGCAGGAGCGGGAGGTAGCGGGAGGTAGAATAATGCTCACCATCACAGTTTGAACATTTAAGTGTATTCTTACAGTCATTAACATCTGCATCATGTTCTGAACATAATGCAGTGCAACGACGGCAAATCTTTTCTTCTGTAAATTTTCGACATTTGGATTCATGGTGGCCATACTTATAACAGGTGTAACATTGCAGTGGGTTAGGGATGTACATGTCAACAGGGACATTCAAGTATCACACTTTAAGGGATCTTGGCAAAATAGCTGTATTGAATGTTAGCACCAAGGTGTTTGTTGGTCTCTTGATACTGTCCCTGTAGGTGGTCATCCTTCTGACATGGACGACCAGTTGGTCGGCCAGTTCAGAAGCAATTTCCTCCTCAGAAACTCCTGCAAGATCTGGGCATCTTATAATTCATTTTGAAGTATTGAGAGTATTATGGGCGGAGCACTTTGCAGAGATATTGAAAAAGGTTTTTAATTTTAAAAGATTGTCGGCATGTGCTTTCTTCTCAACTTCAATGAAGAGAGCACCTGAATTTAATTTTTTGACAGACTTAGGTGAACCAGCAAGAGAAACAAGGCATTTCTGAATGACGAAAGGTGAAAGGGAAGATATAGGCTGAAAAGGTAGGTTTGAAGCGTTGCCATTAGGTTTGTCGATATCGGAGTCCGAGTCCATTTGAGTACGTGTGCGTTTTTTGGTTTGAGGATCCATGTTTAAGTTTTTTTTGTTCGTCAACCGCGGCCCCCACCCGCCACGGAGTCCAACAAGAGAACACGATATATGGAGCGGAAATCCAGCTCCTCGTGTCAGGGGTACACAGATGGTATACTTAGATACCGCGAATAAGTTAGTGGGACAAGGAAGAACATGGATGTGTCCCCCATATCAGGGATTCGCCATGCAAGTCAGTGCCCCCGACCAAAACGACCGCGCCACCCAATTAGCCCATTAGCCTATAATAGACGAGGCACAATAACGTGTAAACTTTATGCAAATTAAATATGACACATATAATATAAAGTTGGTCTATATGAAATGAAAGAAACGATCGGATGGAATATTTTCAAGTGAAAAAGAACAAAACTTATACGTAGATACATGCACAGATATTTATGACATTTTAACACCATTACAGTTAACATACATGTATTTGTAAAAAAGAAAAAGTATGCTTAAATCTAATATATGACCAGCCGTTTGCACTAGACCGGGCCCATCTAGGCTCCCGTTTACACCGAAGCAGAGGCCAAAGCAGTGTGTTGGAAAGCCGGAGATCCCTGCGCTTCCCTCAACTGCCAGGATCCTCGTTTCCTGCTTACGAGTATCCACCCACGGCAAACAGGCGGGTCCATTAGGGGACTTCTACCCCTTGTAGGACGGACAGCCGGCGTATTCTAACCCCCACCGGCAGGGGGATCAACAACATAGACGACAGAAGCAATCGAACGACGGCGATGTAAAGATACCCTCATTTACTGGAAAGGAGGATTGGACGGTTTGGAATAACAGACTCGAAGTTATAGCAGAGAGGTATCAGTGGGAAGAAGACGAATTAATTGATCACCTTTTACCCAAGTTACAGGGCCATGCGGGGGACTTTGTATTCACGAAGCTCCCAAGGTGGAAACTCTTCGATTACGGGGCACTTAAAAATGAACTGGATAGCCATTCAAGAAAATAGAAACACACAGGTCAATGGCTTCAACATTTAGTAAAAGGGATCAGAAAAACGGAGAAACCGCGGAGGAATATGCTGCTGAACTTAAAAGCCTCTACGCAAAAGCATATCAAACAAGGGATAGTATTATTAAACAGGAAGATCTGGTACGTTTTCTGGAAGGGTTAAGAGACAGTGAAGCAAGGTTTGAAGTCGAGTACCATAAGGATCCGCAAACAATAGATGAGGCAGTTTTTCAGGTAGTGCGTTTCATGCAGACCAGACAAGGCAGAGATAGCGAACCATATAGTGAAAGAAAAATTAAGAAATTTACCAGACAAGCGTATGAAGAAGAACAATTCGATGATCGCTCAGGATCAGACGAAGATCATTTTGACGAGAATGATGTGGAGGCTAGAGTATGTAGGGACAATGTTAGACCGACAAACCAAGTGAAAGTTGATAAGCCAACCGAACCGATAGAGCAGCCAACAAATACAATGCAAGCTGTTTTGATGGAAGTACTGGCGAAATTAAACCAACTTGCTGGAGCTGAGGTAAAAAAAAAAGAAAAAAGACGGAATATGTCTGCTACTTCTGGGGTGAGGCTGGACACTTCATTAGAGATTGCCCAAAGAAATCCGAACAAACAAGACAAGACAGGAGTGCCAAGTACAACAATGGAAGACGTCAGTCAAAATATCAGCACCAACAATAAAAGGACCATTTAAACTATTAGGGGCCGAACCTAATGGTCAAGGTGAGGCCCACTCGGACTTTAAAGACCAAAGTCAAGACAATTCTAAGACAGAAACAATCAGGAGAAAACAACCTGTAACTAACAGCCTCTACTCTACGTCAAGGGATTTATAGAGGACAAGCCTGTACTATTAACAACAGATACCGGAGCTACCAAAACTGTGATATCAAGGAAAATATATGAACAGCTGAATCCTGACAACAGACCATACCTGAGAATATCATCAAATCTGGTTAGTGCTAATGGGACACCTATCAAGGAGATGGGAAAAGGGGTGTTTGAAATCAGCCTGGGCCCAGTCAAGCTCCTAATGATAAGCCTTTGTTCCCAAAGTAACTTTACACTGACATGAACGAACAGAAAGTTCCAAGTTCTATCGTCAAGCTCTTTTCTACTACGAGAAATGTTTCACGAACAGTCTAGTTTACCGATACACATATCATTTCTAACCAAAAGTGCGTTACATCTAAATATCAAGAAAAAAGTTTCTTCTTGTAATATACCTTTATTGCTTACGTACAGTCCAAGCAAGTGTTTATAATTGTTTTCAAAAACTGAAAGTTTGGTAACATGTCTTGGACATGTCAACCCTCAACAATGACGGTAACCAAAAAATAAATATGTCCACAGTTAACAACGGTTAAACATCAGAAAATGTCTTTGATGAAGTATCCTGTGTATCAAAATTAAATTTTATCGGAAAATTCATCGCCTGAACTATTTAAAAACAAAGACTTTCAAATCCAACACAACAATGCATTTCTCAAACTACGGCGGTTGTGCTAACATGTTGACATATCGTTTGTATAGAAGCGTTGGTCAATTCGCAATACTTTCACATTTTCTAAGTATGTGTTTGAGTTTATATCGCCATAAAAAGGATTTGGGACACAAGTATAAAGAGTTTGGCGACGTCATTCTCTTCGGATGGAGATTTTTAGTTGTCTGTTTTAGTTTTGTATGTATTTTCTTTAGCGAGTTAACATAAACGTTATTACAAAAATGTTGATGGTTGCAACATCAATAGAATATTACGTTATTGACTTCCGAAAAGAACTTGTCTGACTAGAATTGGAGAACAACTTTTTAAAACCTCGTAAGATAAATTTCATATCAGCAGTCAAAAAGATAATATTTTTTATGTTTGCAAGTCGAATAAATAGTTTGACAAATGTTTGGTTTGTGAATAACGCTTCAACGCTTCAGTAAGCAAAATGCACGAGTTGACACAGTGGAATTGCTTTGTAGTCCGCCATGTCATCATAATATTTGAGCCGCATGTTCGGATTTGGTGTCTCTATAATGCTGCGATATTTCTCAACAAAGAATCACCATAGATGAAAATGGTTTATTGACAAAAAAAAACAAGGATGTGCCATTTCGTTATTAAATGATAAAATAACCACAATTACAGCCTTTACAATGGTAAAATAGAAAAAAAGTAGCCATTAAGCACTATTGGATTTTGTCAGTAGTTTCTCTATTTGCACTACTTGCGCGGATTTGGATATCATGGTGATTATATGAAAGCTGTACCCTCTTATGTATTTACAAGCGAATTGTTAGAGACTGACAAAATTCTGACGCAGGGATGAAGAATGAATGGTTCAGATCAACTTAACACGAGTTAAAATTCCTTAACAACCAATGGCAGCGTGTCCATACAATATCATATTCTACAATCTAATACTGATTAAATCTTTTTACCTTTCCTATTTCTATATTTCTTTTTTTTAAATCACAGGCGCTTAAAGAGTGCATACCTAAGTTCATCAGTTGATACATAGTTCTTATGTTGATATAAAGAAGCGTTTCAACGATGTGCACATATTATACACAAGTAGTGTCAATTGATCAACATGGAGTTTAAAATTTAGTAGTTGTGTGTAAAATATACAACATAATGTGTAAGCAAAAATACAACTTGAACCAAAAGATGTCAATGGAAACAATTAATTCACTGAAATATGTTTAATATTTGTTATAAATCTGTTTTCCAAACGTGAGTACTAACTAACGGTTCTGTGTCAGTTTTACAAGCTCCACCACGCTTTGTTTCTTCATCTATTAACATATTTGAACGATGTACGGCATCACCCAGAACAAGAAGGCAAAGATAACCCTAAATAGATAACCTGGGTAGCAAATGTTTAATTGCTAGTATAAGGGAAAATATGATCAAGAGTGGGAATGGAAGAGCACGGAGTGGACACTGTAACTGAAACAGTTTTTTTAGAAAATGACATTTGAAGTAAGCCATTATATTTTTGAACTATTTTGAAAGCTGATATCCAAAGGAACGTTCTTGTGACGTTTGTTTGATATTAGTCAAGTGGTTTAGAAGAGTTGTCTTTTGAAGCTAAACGTTCTATTTGCCCATTTTCCTATGCCGCCTAGAGAAGTGAACAAGTGTATCGAATTATCCTAGAATCGGGCAAGTTGATTCAGTGGAAATTTCTTTTTTAAAGTTAGAACATTCCCGCGTTCTTTTTACGCATAAACCAAAGTTTAACATAGACGGATAAAGGACAGAGAGTGATCAGAATATATTACATTCATCTATAGGTTCAGATCGCCTCTCTGTTATATTCGTTTCGGGTGCGGTAGGCCGCGGGTTCGATCCCCGGCCGGGTATTACAAAGACAATAGTTGTACTGGCTGCCTTTCTTAGCGCTCAGGGTTTGGGGGCTTAGCATTACAAATGACTGGCTGGTGTCAAGCTAAATGGACCAGTAGTCCTAGTAGCTTACCAAGAAAAAGCAATGATATAACTGAGACATTATTGAAAGCAGCGTAAAACAACAAACATTCAAAAGTAATCGGCTCATTGATCTGAAAATGCATGGATTAGGCAAACATATGTAAATCCTTATAAATTTGGTGATTGGGCTGACATTTACCCTATGAGAAACATTTGTTGAAATGTCCGTTGTTTTAAAACCTATATAGGTGTATTACAAACTGCTAATTAGACGCAAAGTACTCACTACCCTTTCAAATTACGAACTTCATCAATAATTTTACACAAGGGGTGTAGACACAAATCACATAATATCTCTGGCAAAGGTTAATAGTTTTACACATACATAATTTCCCGACATTATGATTACGATGTTTTGCTATCATAAATTAAAATAAAACGTCAAACTCGTATGGCGGCAAGGTTTTTTTAATAAAATAAATTCCGGAAAAGATAATAACTAAGTCTCTAAAAACATTTCTGTCGCCTCAATTTTGGTTTTGCGCGGTAGGCAATATAAAGTTCTCTGAATAATGCTACATCTACATTGTTCATCAAAACGAAATGCACGGTTTGGACGATGTAAATACCTTAATATATTCGATTCATCATAATCATGCAAAGATAAAGAACACACTATTGCTTGGTGTTATATGTTACCGTCTTAAAATCTCAAGATTTGATGCTGAGTGTTATGAAGCGAAACGATTATACAAACAATACTTTAACGCGTTCAGTGTAAATGACACGTATAGAAATAGGATTGAACTTTGTAAATTTTAAAAGATATATAAACATCTAGTTCGCAAAAGGAAACACGCTTACAAGCGGTAAAAAAACAGGGAACGTATTGATTTAAAGAAACGCATGCATCGAGATTTCTGGAAGCATTTTAGCAAAAGTAAAAGCGCTTCTGCATCTGATATTCATATTAACCATTGTCAGCAGCATGTATCCGATGTCTACAGTGATATACGCACTTCGCATTTAGATTATGTTGAACCGTTTATTAAGCACGGATATTTCATTATCGAGACTTCTACATGCTATGCCTTAAATATAGCTATGACTTATAACGTACTCATTTAATATGAATACAGGTATATATACATGAACTATCAAATAAGGTTTATATAGTTTTCAACAGCATAAAACTAGTATATAAAGCTTTTAGTAGCAGTAAATGTATATGAACGTAAAGGTATATATTGCGATGATGTTGAAGACCATATCAATCCGTGTTGATAGTTAATGTGTAGAGACATGTGTTCATATTTAACGAGGGTATATTGTTGGTAACAGTTAATGAATAGAGGTTATGAAATACATTCATAATTGAAGACTCGGGCGTAAATATTAGAAGTAATACATCTGCATATTAAGTAAAGACGTTAACTGTTTTCGCATGCATATATCGAACTTATTTCCATTACATAATGTTAAATGTTTGTGTTGTGTTTTATTACAGCCTATTTTTCTTTTTCCGTATGATTCTCTTAAACACAAGTTCGACTGATCAATCAACGAAATAGTCATCATTTCCTCTTCCCTGTTATTAGCAAAGTTCTAATCATAGTAGTTTATCCTCCAAAACAACTGATTTCAAATTAATATGACCATGACAATACGTCATTATTTGTTTGTATTACAATTCAATATATGTCTATGTCATAACGTTACATCGTTCAACATAGCAGATTGCAGGAGTCAGCTATGCCATCATGAATTTTGAGCAGCATACACTTATATTTCCAAACATGGAATAACCAAATAGAACAAATAATTCTCGTTAAAACAACAAAGATATGAATTTAAGTTACTGTCTAGAAACAATAATTACTATAAGAGTTTTCACAGTGGGAAATTTAATAATAATTTAACATAAACATTATTGCATCATGTCGACCGAATCTCTTTTTGAGCAACTTGTGCAGATTTGAGTTTCAAGAAAATAACGTGTTATGCTTAACCCAACAAACAAAAGATACGCTTTTCGTTAGAGACATTTTTCTGTAACCATTTTTACATGACATCACTGATTACCTATATAGGTAAATAAAGAAAATGTCAAAATAAAGAATACACTTTTGCTACGTGAAAAATATTACCGTCTTTCAAACTCAAGATGTTTAACTGATTTAGATTTATAAGTAAAATCAACTTACAAAGTCGTGAAGGTTTCTTTCCTTTTTTTGGCTTTTCAACTAAAACTGAAATGAAAACAATTGTGTCAAATTATTATAATAAATAATACAAAATCAATACAATACAATACAAAAGTTTATTTGTAAAAAGAGGTTTCCAGCTCATAATTCAATTTACAAAAAAAAATAACATCAAATTTTGTTCATAAAAATAAATCTTCAAAATCTACAGTAAGAAGAATATGACTAGTATTTAATTAATTTACTAGTTGCAATGCTTTTTAACATGTTTAACCCAACCAGTAAATTTTAAGAAATGTTAATATCATTCTAAATACTTTTAATGGCTTTTGTAATGGATGCCACGTCTTAACAAGACTTATTGTGTTTTTAAACCATGGAATGCTTTTCAAAATATAACAATACAACTAGAATAAGCAACCATAAAGCGTTCATTTAGTTTTAACTTTGGGTGTATTTATACAAATGATTCTACGGATGGCAAAAGGGCTGCTACCGCAGTTCCTGATGGCGATGTGATAACATTTCGGCTACCAGATAATTCTTCTGTTTTGTCCGCGCTATTAAAGGCAATACAGTTAGCTTTTTAAATGTATTCACGGTATATTATTTTTACCGACTCATTGTCTGTTATACAGGCACTTCACAATGAGAAAATTAAAATTTCTCTTGTTGTTAATCTCCTGTCTACACTATAACATATTTGTGCTTCATCGAATGTTGTATTTTGCTGGATCCCAAGTCATATGGGTATTATAGGTAATGAGAAATCAGACAGGGCTGCAAAATCTGCTCTTTTACATCATATATTACCTTTTGAAATACCTTATTTTGATGTTAAACCTTAATTCAATGTTTCAATTCAAGATTATTGACAAAGTGACTGAAATGATCAAGTTAATAACAAACTCAGCTGATTTAAGCCTGTGTTTGGTGAGTGGCTGCCAGCTTTGAGACCCTTTCGTCGTGAAAAAATATTTTTCGGCCGTTTACGCATTGGGAAACATGGTTAACGCATGCATACTTACTGACATGAGAGGAAGCCCCTCAAAGTATTCCATGTTTTACTCAACTTTCAGTACAACACATTATTCTTGAGTGTGCCGATTTCGCCCAATACGTGACAGGTTTTTCAAGGCTCAAAGTATGCGTTAGCTCTTTGAGTCTGTCAAACCTGAACTTGTATTTGAATTCCTAAGGGAAATTAATATTTTTAATAAAATTTGAGGATGTCTTATTTTGCTTTTGCATATTAATTGCACTTACTGATCCTGTTTTACATTTTCTCATACACTTTCTATCTTTATGTTAAGTATCACATACTCATGTTTGGCTTTTTGGACTAATATGTTTGCTTATATCCTATTTTTCATTGGCCTAAATGTTGGATGTTATTAATGTTAACTATCACATACATCATGTTAAATTATTTTGTCTAATATTCTTGTTGTTTATGTTTGAATATCACATTTTATTATTTCATTATTTACAGTTGTAAACAAATTTTAATGAGCACCCAAAATGACCTTAGATGTCGACGGGCCTTAACATCTCGTTCATTCATTCGTTCGTTTAGTTGTTCATAGGCTGAATCCCACTGAGAATCTTTCAAAATTTGCAATATGTCGAATATGACTAGTATTTACTTCTATACCCTAAATTTATATTCCACTTACACTGTTTATTGAAATGTATAGCCAGAAAAGTAACTTTTAATAAGTCTAAAGTCATTCTAAAATCGTAAAAATATTATGCTTTCATCAGCAAATTAGCTGATCCTTGCACTTCAAGCTTATAGATAACTTTAATATATGTTTATTTAATTTCTGTTTTATTCGTATTTTTGTCGAGTAATTGGTTATTTTTAAACACTGTTAAGCAATTGAAAAATATAACAATAATACTATCATTACCATCCATATAACGTTCATTGTGATGTTCCGAGTCTATATCGCCCTGTGAGTCATACATGCTATCAAAATCTGCAATTAAAATCACATGACTTGTATTTAATTCGTTATCCTAAGTTATCCATTAATTAGGATTCACTAGGTATATCTGATTGTCAGGCTGTTCCGTGTGTGTGTGTGGGGGGGGGGGGGGGGGGGGGGGGGGGGGGGGGAGTGTGTGTGTGTGTCCAGATGTTTTTAAAGCGACGCTCCACATCCCAAACCGACTTGCCGATTCCGATGAAACTTGGTGAATAAGTGCCATAGTGGCTGAGGGTGTGCGCGTTTGCGTTTCGTTGCTAAGGACCCATCCGTTGCTATGCAACTAGCAAAAAAACGCTTTTAAAACCCAAACCATTTGTCTATCTTCTCCTACAGTTTTGATTTTTGAGAGCTGAAACTTCGGTTATATATACTTCGAGCTATTTACAAAAAAACGTATCCGTTACAATTTTTGATTTAGAACTTTGTTTCCAAATAGTAGCTTTTCAAAGATAGGGTTTCTATTTCACCTAATTACTGCGTTATTACCCTTTGCTACTTTTTCTTGTCCGGAGAATAATTGCATAACTTCGAGTTGGAATCTAATAAAACTTCATACATTGGTAAAGCACAATGAGAGAAAGTACAGTGCATAAAAACCATAACTCTAAATTAGCTAATTATAACCCTCTGTTACTTGTTCTTGTGCGTAGAATAACTTTAAAACTACAAGATGGAATTAAATAAAACTTTAAACAATGATACAACACGTTGAGTGGAAATGCAGTGTACAGGAACCATAACTATATTTTACCTATTCACAGAGTTATTGACCTGTCTTACCTTTTATTATGCGTAGAATAACTTTAAAACTACTAAATGGAATCTAACAAAACTTCATACAATTGTAAAGCACAATAAGAGGAAGTGCAGTGTATAGGAACCATAACCATGCAATGGCGATTATCACCAAGGCGAATCCCACGTCGCCTACCGGCTTGTTGGGATTCGCTAGGTATCCCTCATTGACAGGCTTTTCCGTCTGTCTGTGTATGTGTGTGTGTCTGTCCAAATGTTTGTAAAGCACAGCTCCACAGCCCAAACCGACGGGCTGATTCCGGTGAAACCTAGTGAACATGTGCCAAATGAGCTCATGTGTGCACTTTCGACTAAGGACCCACCCGTTGCTATGCAGATAGTAAAGAACCGCGTGTTAAGAATAAAAATCATTTTTCTATCTTCTCTTCCATTTTTAAATGTGGAGAGCTGAAACTTCGGTTATAGATACTTCGAGATATTTAAAAAAAACGTATTCGTTACGATGTTTGATTTAGGCCTTTGTTTCCAAATGCTAGCCTTTCAAATATAGCCTTTGCTATGCAGCTAGCAAAAAACAGCCTTTTAAGAACCCAAACAATTTGTTTATCTTCTCCTACAGTTTCGAATGTGGGGATCTGGTACTTCGGTTATAGATACTTCGAGATATTTGAAAAAAAAAATCCATTACGATTTTTGATTTAGGCCTTTGTTTCCAAATGGTAGCCTTTCAAAGATAGGGTATCTTTTAAAAGTCGTTTTTGACTTCAATCGCCCATAGCGATTTTATTGCACTATCTAATAGAGCTATTCAAAAGCTACAAACACCTTTGTTCGTGACTGACCACCTACCTCGGGTTTCCGAGCTAGAGCCGGAAGTTTGAAAAATATGCAAAGGCGAAAATCACCAAGGCAAATCCCACGTCGCCTACCGGCTTGTGTTCTTATTACTCTGTTTATGAACATGTTTAGACAAACCCGTATATATAATCATATTTACAACGTGTCTGGCTTTAAGCGTAATTCAAAGACTGCATCGTCACACTAGGTGCAAGACAACATACATTTTATCAGCTGTCTGCTGGTCCTTGTAATTGAACTAATATATGACTTATAAATCTTCAACATACTTTAAATCTTCTTATTTTGTAATTTCAGTAAAATATCATCTCTCATTTAAACAAGGTAATGCTGTTAGAATTATTACAACAAAACTTAAATAACCATCCATATGTGGTTCATGTTATTGTTTCCAGTATGTTTCCCTCTGTGAATCATTGATACTGTTAAAATCTGCAATGAGAAGCATATGTCTAGAATTTATGTTAATACCTAAAATGATCTTGTTGTTTGTATGGTGTATAACGTCACTTTTAACACTTTTCAGTTATATCACGGCACTTCATGGGTAATGCACCAGTACTATTGGTTAATTAGGTCTGACACAAGCGAGTCAGACGTTATTTTAACCACACAGTCCTGAGCACCAAGGACGTAAAGAAATTGCTACAATTTAAAAGGTTTTGGAATATCTAAGCCCCCTAAATAATCAATACATGTTCTTATTACACGGCATTCTGACATATTTATCCAAAAACGTAATACCTAATTAACGTTCTTATTTATTTAAATACGTGCTATGGCTTAAAGCGTAATTGGAAGAGGTCCGACACTTTTGTTTCTATTATCAGCTATCAGCTTATCCATATTATTAAACTGATATATATAGTTGAGTTACATGAGTTGTCATTTCATATAAAGTTTTATTAAACGAGTTCAAGAAATTTGTTATTAAGCGACCGTTGGCTTTATGAAATGACAACGAATGTCAGATTGTTTTTATCACATGACGAAACACAAAAAGAAAATTGAGTTTTCGCTTTCAGAAAATAGTCTAATATGTAATATTTAATAAACTGTTAACTAATCACACACAACATATTGTTATGACCAATAATGGTCCCTTTGCCTCGTTCATCCATCGTGGCGTTTGTGTGTACCGGATACACGTTCTCAGCCATTGTGTAAACATTCACGGAAGAATACAAAAAAGTGATTCGGTTATGCTATATTACATACGTTACATATAAAGAAATACGTAATGGGTATATTAGATCGGATAAAATCATTGTATACACCTCAAATATATTTTAAACGTTGATTTATTATTTTAGTTTAAATGGATTCGTGTCTAAGATTTTTTTTAAACACTTTTGTTATGTTGGAAGTATGACAAAATAACTAAAATTACCATCCATATAGCCTTCATTTTGTTGTACCAAGTCTGTATCTTCCTGTGAGTCATTGTAACCTTCGAAATCTGCAATTAAAAGTATATTACTATAATTAAATCCAGTACCCTAAGTGATCAATTCATGTTTTATAAACCAAACCAGTAACTTTAATAAATGTTATTATTATTCTAAAAACATGTTATGGCTTTAAACGTAGTTTAAATTCTGCAACGTCACTATAGCTGCAAGAAAATCTGTTCTATGTCAGCTAGCTGCTGATCTTGATTATAGAACAAATATTCCAGTCATAAATCTTAAAAATATTTTGAACGTTCTTTTATTATTTTACTTTTAAACCTATCACACAAACTATTGTTATGACCAATAATGGTCCCTTTACCTCGTCCATCTATCGTGACGTTTGTGTGTACCGGATACACGTTCTCAGCCATTTTGTAAACATTCATGGAAGAATACAAACAAAGTGGTTCGGCCATGCTATATTACACACCTTACATATAAAGAAATACGTTTTGTTTTGTTTGTTTGGAGTTTAACGCCGCTTTCAACAGCTTTGGTCATATCACGGCGGTCAGTGCACCTACCCATGTTTTCCTGGCTTTCCCACACCAGTACTTACACAACATTCTTTCGAAGCCACTGACTACTTTCTCACATAGATCAGAGGTGAGAGGCAATGGAAAAGAAATACGTAATGGGTATATTATATCGGATAAAATCATTGTATACACCTCAAATATATTTTAAACGTTTATTCATTATTTTAGTTTAAATGGATTCGTGTCTTAAGATTTTTTTAAATACTTTTGTTATGTTGGAAGTATGACAAACCAACTAAAATTACCATCCATATAGCCTTCATTTTGTTGTACCAAGTCTGTATCTTCCTGTGAGTCATTGTAATCTTCGAAATCTGCAATTTAAAGCATATTACTATAATTAAATCCAGTACCCTAAGCGATCAATTCATGTTTTTATAAGCCAAACCAGTAACTTTAATAAATGTTATTATTATTCTAAAAACGTGTTATGGCTTTAAACGTAGTTTAAGGTCTGCAACGTCACAATAAATGCAAGAAAACCTGTTCTATGTCAGCTAGCTGCTGATCTTGATTATAGAACAAACATTTCAGTCATAAATCTTAAAAATATTTTGAACGTTCTTTTATTAGTTTACTTTTAAACCTATCACACAAAATATTGTTATGACCAATAATGGTCCCTTTACCTCGTCCATCTATCGTGACGTTTGTGTTTACCGGATACACGTTCTCAGCCATTTTGTAATCATTCACGGATGAATAAAAAAAAAATTGATTCGGTCATGTTATATTACACACGTTACATATACAGACATACGTAATGGGTATATTATATCGGATACAATCATTTTCATGAGATAAATACTTATACAACTCAAATATATTTTAAACGTTTATTTATTATTTTGGTTTAAATCGATTCGTGCCGAAGATTGTTTTTAAACATTTTTATGCTGTTTGAAGTATAACAATTCAACTAGAATTACCATCCATATAGCCTTCATTTTGTTGTACCCAGTCTGTATCTTCCTGTGAGTTATTGTAACCTTCGAAATCTACAATTAATAGCATATTACTATAATTAAGTCCAGTACACTAAGCGATCAATTCATGACTTTATAAGCCAAACCAGTAAATTTAAGAAATGTTATTATTATTCTAAAAACGCGTTATGGCTTTAACTAGGATAATCATCTATATAGCATTTATTTAGTTGTTCCCAGACTGTATCACCCTAATTTCTAAAATTTGCAATATGTCGAGTGACTAGTTTCTTACTAGTATTTATTTGTATACCCTTTGTTTCGAAAGAATATTTTACTTACACTTTTTATTTGGAATCCTTAGCCAGAACCATAACTTCAATTAATGGTACAGTCATTCTTTAAACGTTGTATGATTTTAAACGTTATTGAAATACTACAACAAAACTTTATGTGATAGAAATATTGCGCTTTTAACAGCAATCAGCCGATCATGAAATGTTGAACTTTTACATAACTCATTAAATACATTTTATATAAGAATTTCTACTCATATATTGTTTGTTGTGTTGTTCTTCGTATATACATGTATAAGAGAAAACTGAAACAGATAGTGACAGAGTGCAACATGTGCTTACACTGATAGAAGCAAAACACAAAATTGAAAATACCTTTTACATAACTCATTAAATACATTTTATATAAGAATTTCTACTCATATATTGTTTGTTGTGTTGTTCTTCGTATATACATGTATAAGAGAAAACTGAAACAGATAGTGACAGAGTGCAACATGTGCTTACACTGATAGAAGCAAAACACAAAATTGAAAATACCTGAACGGACATTAAGTTGCATAGAGCCCACAGGATAGGACCTTTCAATGTAGACAAAATATGCCCCATTGTCACTTAATTTGTGTATTATCCGGACAGGGAAAGGGTGCTACGTAGTGCAGATAAACTGTCATATCCCTAAGGAACAAGTCAGCAATTTCCTCAGTAAGTTGTCCAAACACGGAAAAAATGTATCCGATAATGAAAGAAGCACGAAAAAGAAAGAAAATCCCATTATGTGTTGAAGCGTCTATGTATTGACGGCAAGTTGTACAGCGAACCTACAACCAAGGAGGAAACCCATTAGGAAAATAGGGGAAATATTGTAAGGTGCTTAATATGGAACATAAAGGGATAAAAAGCAAGGCGTTGTAGCGGAGGGTTTTACTGTATGCAAGAGACAAATTTGCATATGGAGTAAAATCAATCCGAAAAAATGTAGACTGTATACAATTTTTTAAGCTAGATTGAACTATTTTAAATACCCCTGAACATAGCTATTTATGTTCATATGTTTCACCAGATGGATCGCCAGTCAATGAAAAGTTGATTTTTATATATTTGACAACTATTGGTTCTGATGTTAGACATTTTCATAATGTAGGGTATAAAGTGTCTGTATTAGGCGATTTATATGCACGTTTTGGGTTTAAATCAGATTATATTTTCATTAACCCGATTCCTCGCGCTGCATGCGATTGGAGCTAGAACCGGTATGAGTCGACAAATATAGCAACCTTGGTAATGGTGAAAGTAAAGTCGATTATGTGTTGACTAGGTATGCCCGTTTTGATATTTTATCAGAGTTCCATGTATACGGTTTTAACGTTCATTCCAACCATGCTCCAGTTACTATTGATTTAAGACTTAATACGTTATGTACAAAATATTGTAAAGGTTGATGGAAGGTGTGTGTATAAATGGAGCACCGTACATAGGGATCAATGTGTACAAAACGTTTCATCATCGATCGATGTTTTGTGTAGTACTTTACACAACAGCATGTCACATGCCTGTGATCCATGGGAATGGTCAGTTTATTCACGGATATTCTAACTGATTTTGAAAATAGTTATTTAGAAAAACATGTTAAATATAAATATAAAAAAAAATAAGCCTTTTGTAACGATTCTGATTCCCCCATGAAAGTTTGGTTTGATAATACATGCAAACATAAAAACATGCTTATGAAGAAACTTTGCAAAACTAAAATTTTGTTAAAGTTTTATTATGAAAACAGACAAATTTTCTTACGTCAAAAAAGGACTATAAATATAATTGTAGATTAGCTAATAAATGTAAACATAACCGTACAATGGCAAATTATTTTAAAAATTTAAATATAAAAAACCTACAGACTTTTGGAAATTATTTATGCAAAAGAGGGAACAAAACATTGCATCACATATAGAACTCTTAAAATTGTTGAACCATTTTAAAACGTTGTCGTCTGATATCAGAATTAGAGAAGACTTTGAATGTGAAGATTTTTTATCCGACTTTAACCATACTGGATATAATGAATGTATATACGAGGAATTAGATTCGCCTTTGGCACTAATGGAAATAAGGACAATGTGTTTAAACGTTAAGTACAAATAAATCACCATCGTTTGACAATATTATTTATGAGTAATTTAAGGAAGGTATCTATTAGCTCGACAAACCTCTTGAAACATTATTTAATTATATTTTAGATAAGAAAACCTTCAACAAATCGCGGTCAAGGGGAGTAATCGTATCTGTACATATAAACCCGGTAATTATAGATGTATCACCCTGAAAGGCTTAAAGCATAGTCCGATAAATATGACATTTTGCGCAGTTCGGCTTTAAATCTGGATTTAGAACAATCGATGATGCAATATTCATACTAAATTCATTTATTCAAAAACAACTTTCTTACAAAAAAAGCTGTACAGCCCTGTGTTCCATAGTCACCAAACCCAAAACCTGTTTTGCGAAACCTATATAGGTTTCGTCGATAATCCGTGCATTTGTCGGTAAACCAAACCTGTTTGACGGGAGTACATGCATAATACAGGTAGGTTTCGTTCCGCTCCATAGACAAAACGTGTTTACGTTGTGTTTACTATGGAACACAGGGCTGTTGTTTTATTGACTTGCGAAACTGATTTGACTCTATTTATCGAAATGATTTACGGTATAAGATCATTAAACACAATGTAAGTGAAAGTTATTTAGTATCATACACTCATTGTACAATGATAGTAAACTCTGTGTAAACACATGAACCCATTTACTGTAACGCTGGATTATTGCAAGGTGAGATTATCTCACCAATTTTACTTTCACTGTTTGTTAATGACATAAAACATTTTTTTACTAGAAAATACGGATGAATATAACTTTAGATCTATTATCTATATATTGACCCCATTTTGCAGATAATTCTGCCTTAATCGCCGATTTTGAGGCAGGATTATAAGACTAAATAATGGCTTTGAAAAGTATTGTAAAAGATGGAATCGAACAGTCAATGTAGATAAAACCAAAACAGTTATATTTCAAAAGGGTACAAATGTTCATAGTACATTTACATATTCTGGGATTAAAACTGCGGTATTGAATACTTTTAATTGTTTAGGTATAGTGTTCTCCAGTAACGGGTCATTTTATAATGCCAGTAGAACTTTAACGAGTAAAGCTATGTAACTCACGCCATGGACCAATTATTTGCGCTAACAAAACATAAGGATGTATTAAAAATTATGATCGTTTTTACTCTTTCGTTGCATCAATATTATACTACTCTTTTGAGGTTTGGTGCTTTAACACAATTGATATTGTCGAAAAAAGTATTACTCTCAAAATATTAGTATGTTACAATTGATTCAGTTGTTAAACAGTTTAAATATAAAAAATATTAAATTGTATTGGAATATACTACATAAAAGCTAATGAACGAAAAAACAAATTAAACGATATTAATGTATAAGAAGAAAGTAGCATAAATCATCATCTTAAGCATTATTTCGGCAAAATGCATTTTCAGTATCTGTATATTATCCTATGTATGTTATTTATATTAATAAAATTGTTGTATCTGTGTTTTACACTATATATGTTGTTTAACTATATATATATAAATATATGTGTATTAGCCTATACATGTTATTTATAGAAATATGTGTACACATATATTTTCCTATTTATTATATCTATCTTAATATATGTAAATATGTATTTTCCTATTTGTGTTATTTACATTTTCATCAACAGAGAGTGTTAATAACTTTGTATTTATCTTCCTTTATTGTGTATGTCCATACTCATGTTTGTTTAAATATGTTGTATTTTGACGATGAACCATATGTGTTCAAGTCATTATTCTTGAATAAAGTTTTGTTTTGTTCTTTTCTATATATATCTCCTTGAATCAAAGTCAACATCTACAATTTAAAGCATATGACTAGACTATATTTCGAGTCGCCAAATTATCCATTAATGTTTTAATTATACCTTTTATAAACATGTTTAGTCAAACCTGCATCATTAAAGGAATAGTATAATCATTCTGAATACGTTGATGGGTTTTAAGCGTCATTTAAAGACTGCAACGTCACAAAAGGTGCGAGAAAAATATTTTGTATCAGCTATCAGCTAGATCTTATAATTTAACTAATATACGACTTATAAATCTTCAAGATATTTAAAAACTGCTATTGTAATTTCTTAAAATGAGGTAATGCTGTTGACATTATTACAATAAAGAACTGCAATTACTATTCATTTAGTTGTTCCCAGTCTGTTATACTTCCTTATGCTTGTTATACAGTATATTTTGCAAAGTTAGGGAAAACATAATGAACTCTTTAAATATATTTTCTGGTTACTGTAAGAAGAGGAAGGCTCAGATACATTATGATTAATGCTTTTCTTTCGAAACAGAGAGATTACATATAAATACATTGATTAACATGCTATTGATAGTGTTGATTAATTTAATTACTTAGGTATTATATTTCAAAACATAGAACATTAAAATCTGCAAAATGCCATTGAACAAGCTTGGGAAACGATCTTTCGCATTTTTTAGTAAAATACTAATTATAAATTTATCTATTGAATATCAGCTTCAATTGATCATACAGTTGTCGCAGTCTTACTGTTTTGATGTGAAGTTCCGGGATTTGGAGATATATCTAGTGTTAAAAAAGTTCATACCGAACTTACTTGTTAGAGGGACTACCATGGTGCCAATTTGATTTCAATTTGGGCAGGGACATTCGGACAAAAAGATTTTTTAAGTTTTCACTATACATACATATAAGGAAACAAAGCCATGCCCCATTGGCGGCCATGTTTTTCAACCTCTCGGATTAATTTGAACAATCTTGGTAGATTATCACCCGCGGAACATTTGTGCCAGATATTTTTAAAATCGGGCCAGAATATTTGGACAAGAAGATTTTAAGTTAGCAATATATGTAAAAATAACTTGTAAGGAAAAAAATCAAGCCAAATGGCGGCAATTTTTTTCAACGGATCGAAATAACAATCTTGGAAGAGGACTACACAAGGAACATGTGTGCCAAAAATCAAGCCAAATGGCGGCAATTGTTTTCAACGGATCGAAATAACAATCTTGGAAGAGGACTACACAAGGAACATGTGTGCCAAATTATTATCTAATCGGGCCAGTTCGTTTGAACAAGAAGATTTTTTTAAGTTTTTAACTATATATCATACAAGGGAAACAAGCGCCTCCCCCTGGCAGCAATGTTTTTCAAACGAAATAATTTGAATAATGGTAGAGGGTTATTCAATGAATATTTATTGTGCCAAACTATTTTTCAATCTGGCTATGTCTATTTACGAAAATAGACCTTACAAATTAAAATAAATTCACTTCTAACTATTTCCTGAAAAGAATTGGCTGATTTACTCTCCGTTATTGTACGCCCTTCGATTTTCTTAAGAACATTATACAACGCGAATCTAGGAACTAACTTGAAACGCATCGTATGACACTTGAACAGGGAAGTGAAACTCGCACTTAAATCGGCACTCTACTACCACGGTAGTGTATCGGTAGAGCGTCCACGGGTGCATGATGTCGCAGGGTTGATCCCAGGCCGGGTCATAATAAATACTTTAAAAATGATAGTAATGGTAGCCCTCCTTGGCGCTCAGGGTTACGGGGTTGTGTCAGGATAAATGGACTGGTAGTACTGGTAACTTGAAAGCTGCCTAAAACACCAAACAATCAATCAATCAGTAATGGATGTACTGACCTTGCTGACTAATGGGATCACTTACAACAGTCAAGTGTTCTTCTATTTGTTCCAAGCGGGAATTCAAATCTTCAACTAAAATGCAAATATAAATATAATATTTAAAAGTACATAATAGGATATACTATGAATATGAAAACGGCATAAGAAGCATCATGCTGTAAAGCAACCGTCTTTCAATATAAATCCAAAACAAAACTTAATACGGGATGAATAGTAAATAAGCTTTACTTTGACGATATTCATTCCTCTAATTACAAGCACCGAAATATCAAATCAGAGTTTGGGAACATTCATTTAAATCAGTAATTGATTGACTGACCTGGCTTACTTAAAACGTCATTAACACCAGTCACCTGTTCTTGTAATCGTTCCAAGCGGGAATTAAGATCTTCAACTACAATGTAAATAACAGTAAAATACGTTTTTGATCTACTATTTTAATGAACACAACATAAGATGCATTGGATCGTAAATTAAATTTTATATCGATATACATTCAAAACAAAACTTATTACCGTGTAAGTAGTATCATATCTTTATTTTGGCGATATTGATACTACTCATTGAAACCGCCAACTATAAATACAGACAAAACAAAGCGTTGTTTAAACGGCGAGGTACATTTTATTAGTTATCTGTTTATCTTTTGATTTTGTTCGCGATTGTAAGACACTGACAGTTCAAATAAAATAACGCCATAATTTTGCATCGCTGATGTGATTTTCCAAACAGAAAGATTTACACAATAAACAAATGCTTATACCACTGCTTATGAACTAGAAAAATCTTGATTAAGGAACTATAAGTGTATACACGTACATAGTGGTCTTGTAAAGCAAAGATCCATTTAACAACTGGAAATTATGTTCTATATTATAATGTAAAAACATAGTCTTACTTATCTTAAGTTTACAACGGGAAACTTCTTTCTTTTTCAGCACGATGTCAAACTCTAATATGTCACATCCGAGATGCTTCCGGTAAACGTCTCTAATTTTTGACATTGCCTTAACAACTGTGCCATCTGTACATCCCTTCCAAAACCCAAATAAAGATTCCATTGATGGACAGCCGACTTTAAGAATAATGCTTCCTTTACCAATTTCTTTGATGGCACAGCCGGCTGTCAAATTTTCGAAATACTCTCTGGCGCCAGTATTTTCCAACACATGGTTATTTTGGTCGAATGACGTCATCGTATGTTGCAATCTTTCAATTTGAGCTTTACGAACAAAACACGGCTGTACCTCAACTAATGTTTCTGAAAAAGTAACATAATTGATAGAGAAAACGATCTCCGCATGATCACTGTGTTTAGGTCTATATTTAGGCGGACGAGACTGAGGGGTTGGACATACATAGTAATTTGAAACAAAGTCGTATTTTTCAATCCACCTTATTGTATAGATTTCTCGATTATACATTTCAAAATCCTTAATATATTACCATGAATCTCATTTGCTCCCTCTGACATTTCATCAAGGTCAGTTCTTTCTGAAAAAAGAGAAAGTAAAACAAACTTGAACAAGACACACAATTGATTAAGATGGCATGACTTAAGAGGTTCGATAGAATCGAGGACGAATATCATAGTATATGACGTGTGCACAATTTGAAAAAACACGAAATAGTATTACAAAACACATCCATACATCGGACCAACGGGCCGAAATGTCTTCTTAAAAACTCCCGAAAGAAAGATTATACACATGCATACCACATAGCACATATACTGAGACAGTGCACTTTAATAATTAGGATATATTTTATAACTTCACAAACATTGTTTTAAATCAAACCATATGTTTACACGTTTTGTTTGTCACTGGCATATTTAAAGTCAGCCCCAATGTCCTGATCATGAGAACATTCAAACAGGAAATGGGTTTCAGACTTAATTCAGTCGTCTTCACAGAAACTACAATACCTAATTAAGTCAATACGATGAATATTACGATCATGTTTTGCGTGCAATAAATATAAAAACGTTTAACATTTTATTTATCAAATACTTACCAGTTCGCAGAAGCTTTTCAACCCTAGATAGTCTTGGTTGCAAATCTTGAGGTATTTGGGATTTAACCATAGATAGTTGAGCTTCGAAATCTTTAATCCTTTGGTAAAGCTTTGCATCTGTCTCTGCTTGGAAACTTCTGTCTAAAATTGAAGTGAATCATTCCGTATGATACATATGGAATTATAACTCCCATCCAATTCATATTGAATTTTATGTTTGATTACTTCATTTCAAATGTAGCATTTGATCAGATCTTCGAAAAACAAGGTCAAAGTTTTGCAAACAATCCCAGATAATTTTACTACAAAATACATGTGTATTAGATTGCGTATTTCTGTTGACCTAAATGATACATTTGATTATCAAGTTCAGGACAACAAAAGGTCAGTCAGTTTTGCTTTTACCGGGATTTTAAGATATAAACTTCACATGTGTATTGATGGTAAATTTGTATGATGTCTATTCAAGTAGTAATCTGACATGATATGATATGTTTTAGTTTCATGTCACTTATTGACAGGGTATCTTAATTTTTTTTATTCCATTGTTGCATCAACTAGCGTTTAACATTGCTTTGAGTCGAGGATTGCTGTCATACAGACAATTCTAGAAATTAAAATTAGCTGTAAATATACAATAAATGTATGTGCATTGTCTCAATGTGATGGTCGCATTTTGCTTTGGAAGAAAGTTGTACTAACGTTAGAAGGCCATTATTATATGCGTATATTAATTGCCACAATGAGATATGACTATTGAACATTGTAGACAACGATAGTTGAGACGTTTCAGACCTTTACCTATGCCTTTATCGACATATCGTACTTTTCCCAAACCGCTCCTTATAAGAAATTCAAAAGATATTTGATAAATATGGTTAATCGACTTTGCAAACCTTAAATGGATAAGAATGTTAACTTACATCTTGTTTCACCTTCCTTTTCATCGTCACGTCGCCAGGACTGCAGGGCGTTATTGGCATGAAACATGTCAGTCACTGAGTGTTCCCTTTCGAATATATCATCTTTCATCGGTTTATCAAAACAATTCAAAATATTCGAAAGTTTGACTTTGTCAACTCCAGAAGGATCATCTAGCAATGTATCACGTAACACCTTTGTATTTTTAATAAATAAAACAACCCTGTTCTCTAATGGTTTATGTAGCTTTATGTTTAATACAAAACAACAAAGGTATATATCCCACGTTTTAATGTCCACAGGAGAGCCGAATGAAGGGAAAAGCATTTCTCTGTGGCCTTTCGATAAATCATTGACCTCGTCATGAAGTTCCAGGTGTTTAGTGAATGTTTCAACCGTCCAATCATCTGATTTGGTACGTTCGGGTTTCAGACGTTGAACATGTTCTACGATAAGTCGGTAAAGGCACTTTTTACATCCTTCAACGAAGATGGGTATGAGGCTTGTCCCGATAGCTATATATCAACAGAGAAATCACCGACTCTAGTTTAGTAGCTCACGCTTGCTGATCAACTAATCAAATTGCATCTTCATGATAGAGGCTGAATTTGATTGGTTATTTAACAACCGTGAGCTATCAAACTGTTTCACCTAAGTGAGGGCTGTATTCGTTTAACAAGTTTTTCTAAATTACATCTAACTACAACATAACAATTTGTATAAGTTGGTTGATAGCCCAAAACACTTGTCAATAGTACTTCAGTTGGTTTTAATTGAACACGTACTCCCTATGTAACTGGCTTTCTATTATCCTAGACATCATATCCTTTGATGGGAAAAGAGTTACCTTACTCACATTAACTTATGTCATCTTGAAGTCAGAATGGCCGCGCAGGTATTCGGGATACTGCTCTACGAAAGAGTGCTCTGAATATGGGGTGTTTATCATGGTCTATTATCCTTTTTGACGCTCAAAACCTATGTTGATGGTGCTCGAAAGTACATATTCTTGACAAGTAAGGTAGAGTTAGATTGGAAAATGAAGATATAAAGTGTGGAAAAAGAGCTATGTGAGAAACATTAAAAATTGTTGTCATGCTAATGGATGATATTTCTTTTGACAACTGTTTTTTTTTTTACCCTTATCCTTTTCACGGTAAATTGTGCTTTGTCATTTCGATACCTCTCAAATCAGCAAATTATGGATAATATTTCAGAATAAAATGAGAGTTTTAAAAATTCTCAAATCATATCAATAATTAATTTTATTTTATTAATTTGACGAACTAGCAGACAGAAAGTACGCTATTTTGCAATTGGTAAAAATGACAATTGCCTGTACATGTATGTTTCATGTGTTTGATTTGGGAATTGTTTATGAACAAAAATCAGTAGGAATTAATAGCACTCTTAGCGATTTTTTTTTATAATAGTTTTAGCCTAATGAGAAAAGTGCACTTGAATAATTGGTTAAAATGAAGTAAGTCATAAATGCCTTTTCCTGTCGTGAAAAGTATTTCAAATATGTATGTAAACTATGCTTTTAGGATGAATCTTTGCAGACGTAATACCTGTCTTTGTAGAAATTCGGAAGGTACTCACAAGCTCAAATAAAAAATCTCAAAATATATATTTTAGCATAATAAGTATATGTTAGGGGACAATATTCATCAAACGAATAATGAGTCAAACTCTTAATTGAAGATATGCAATTCTAAGATAATAATGTTGTTTATTATACCTATCTTATCATCATGACTTTTTCACATCGATTGTGAAATACATGAATTTATTTACAAACTAAATCAACTTTGCATGATGTCTGAGTACTATTAAGGAATCAAGAATGTGTGCAATGATGTGGGAGAACTCCAGAGGCTGGCCTCAATGTAACAAAAATGATTTTGAGCCCTCTGAATACGGTGTTCTACCTCATAGTCACTGTATTTCATATAAATGAAACTTCAAATGAAACAAATGCAATATTATAATACCCTTTTTTGTTTCGTCCTTAATGTACATCAAAATTCGCTCTGCCTCGTCCCATAACTTTTTCTTCATTCCTTCAATTACAGCATCGGTCAACCCTTGATATCTTGCTGCCTGTTGTTTAAGCTTGACAATATCCTCTGTAGTGATTGATAATGGTGTATCTCTGACCTATAAAATATTGAAAATGAAAACATATTTGATTTTGGCATTTTGATGTATATAATAAATGATCTGAAAATTCATGTTTCTCAAGGAATTAAACCTGATGTATGCGACTTTTGATGATATAGACTAATGTTAGCCTGTATGTATACACTCTGTTGTTGCCATTCGCCTGTATCGTGCAAATCCAATGCTATTCAGGATTGATCTGGTTAAATAAATATGGTTCAAATTATTTCCGTTTTTTTTGCTACATGGTTTAATTATGTTCATACTACATATATTTTAGGTATAATTACGTTGCATTTGTATTACGAATGCTTGAAACAACGCAAGGGAAAACCGAACGTCTACACTAAGCAAGCAGTGAAAACTCAGATTACCCATATGCACAAGTACAGTCGGTGTCACACATCCTTAAAGTTTCCGGACAATAAAGACCAACATATATGAGTAAACAACTATATGTTAATCTATGTTGATAGTTATTATGTCGGGTTTACAGATGCGTGTCTCAAAGTGTCAACAATTACCTTCTCAATCTTCTCCACACATTTTGCGCTGTCTCTGCCGATCAGATTTACGATTTCAATGAAAATGTCACAGTGCCGGTTCAATTTGGTATCTGTTGATTGGTACGATCTTGAGTGCATGGTCTCGTTTCTTGCATCCCGTCCCTTATGATAGTGCAAATGGAAACATGCTTTGTAATTAGACACTCGTGAAGTTTTGTCGACACAAATCTTGCTTTTTTAAGAGCACTTTCATTTTCTATAGTATCTTTAAACTGTGCAATAATCTTAATTTTTTTTTGTATTCCCTCATTTCCCACATACTACAGATCTGGAGCAGACAACATGTAGGTAAACATATTGAACATAATTCAAATGAAAGCTCTGTTATTGAGTAAAGTTAAATACGTTATATAACAGGTGAATTTGCTCAAAATAAGCAATTGCACATGTACCATAGTGTCTGTTGTGGTAGATGCGATAGGTAGCTGCAAGTGAAAAAGACTTTGAAGCCATGGATCTACTTTAACAAGTTAGTAAACCTTTTTTATAAAACCTTATTCCACTGAAATGTATAGCACCTGAATTGTTTAAAGTCTATTCGTATTTATGGACTAGCCTCTATTAAATATTAATGAATTGGTAGCTAATAATGTAGACAAATATTAAACTGCACTCACATATACAATCATATCTTTTTAGACATTGTTCAGAATTTTAGATTTAAGTAGTGGATATCAAATTATACGTAGATTGGGTATTTATTCGTGTACAGTTGGATAATGTTGCAGAACTGTACGCGTCTTTAACACCACACATAAGATGACCACGTGAGGTGTAACTGTCCTATTTCCCCCCTTGAACTACAGGAGAGTCCAATATAGAAGAATAATATAAATATCTAGAAAGAACTCAAATTATAAATAGTTCCTAAACACATTGAACGTGTATTAATGATGTAAAGGTTGACAGCAAAACAAAAGGATGGTTTCCATTGAAAAGTAGATTATAAAGAATGTTAATTACTAAGTTTTGCAAAGGTGTATTGCAGTGCATTTTGTTTTAATAAATACCTGACAGAAAATATTGCTTTCATCGGTCATATCCACAGCTGTTATCAGTCTTTCGAAGCGTGTATTGTTGATTACAACGTTGAGTACGCTTGGGAAATCTATTTCTGAGCACGGCTTTCCTTCCAAATCCTTGCTTCTGGACATGTAACATTTTGCTATTTCAATTGGATCAGACAACCATTGTGTAATGTGCGAGTTCTTGTAGCAAGGCTCTTTGAAACGATGGGCCGATTCAATTTGTAACGTTATGTCACTGCATTTACCTGAAGGGCAATGTTTCGCTTTAAACGACGTACAATTACCACATAGAGATCCATGTCTAAAGTTTGATTTGATGTCATTATGGAACGTCTTAATTTCTTGTTCTACAAATGGTCTTATAGCCTCGTCGGTGATCTCCATGACCAGAACACCCTTTAACCAATTAACCTTGTTGGGGTTAGTCAATATATAATCGATGTCCGCGCCCGCCATTATACCTGGAATATATAAGAAGGGTTCCGAGAGATTCATGAAGAGATATTTCGAAATGTGCTGAATTGAAATAGATTTAAAGCAGCAGCATCCACAGTCTGACCGTCAATCCTTTTCCAGATGCATATTCTTTACCAGTTGATATGTGCTGAATTAAACTTAATATATCTCACGCTTTTTTGCTACCATTATCGCCCGCGTAATACCCATTAGTTATTTAAGAAATAAACTATCAACAACCGTGGGTTATTGGCGAATAACAAATGGTTTGTCGTTCTAATGCGTTGTAATTAACCACTCAGGCCGTAGGCCTTCGTGGTTAATTCCTGCGCATCCGAACTCCGAACCATTGGTTATTCGCCAATAACCCACGGTTGTTGATAGTTTCATTTCGATTCTAACTTGACCCGACACATTAACAAAGGGAAACAAATGCACTATTTAGCAAACCAGTTTACCCACCAGTTTTACTTCCCTTAGAATGCGAGGACACATGTGTGCTGTTCCATCAATTGTGACTACCCACTGCATTATACGCATAACTGCAGAAAAACGACAAAGAGCAACAAAACAATGTTATTTTAATTATTTAATTAATTATTTAGTTTTCATTTGTACCACACAAGTTAACAATATGTATAGAACTGTTCTAAAAATAGAACTTGAATACACTTCAGTTCCGTCAATACACAGCGACATACAACACATGTTTTATTCAACTGCGGATTTTGTGATTATTTGGCATTTTAAACATTAAGAGTGACGTTACTGTTGGATATAGCACCAGTAAACATGTGCATAGCCCTGCTTTCGTGTAGACTTATGTCTAGATTAGATTCTGTAGGACAACGTGAGGGTGATGTGACAATGGGTGGGGTAATTACAGCCTCGTGTTTGTTGGTAGCTGATGCAACGCCAGAGAGACACTGAGATGGTGTTTTATGCGAGTTTTCGTTTGTGACAGTGAATGGACATAGTGCCCTGCTAAGACTCTCTCGTTCATCCTCGCTGGGTTTAATGTACGAGGCTAGACTAGCTACATTCCTGTGGCCTGTTACAGACATGATGGCCCTGCTAGAGAACCCCTGTGAATGAAGAGTGCTGGTGACATTGGCTCTGATGCAATGGTTAGTATACCTGTTACTTAACCCTGCCTCATTAGACATTCTTGCCATGAATGAAGATAACATATTGACTCCAACAGCCTTATTATAATACCCAATGTCCGTGTTTTCTTGTACATTTTTAAGTGGCCTTTGACAAAAAGTTCTTTGACATTCAATAGTTCAAATTCTTTGTTCAGATAGTGTGCCTCATTCATCCAGTCTAAAAGCAAAGAAGAACACAGTATAAACATTACAACAAACAATGCTACAATGTTGTTTATTTTATAAATTACATTTGGTATATATAAATGGGTTACTTCTTGATTTGGATAACAAATAAGTGACACAAAGTGACAGTTTATTTTCAAAGATTAAGTGTTTTCCAGATTTGTTTAATATTGACTTTAACCTAAATATTTCTAACAAATTGCATTACATTTTCAAAATGCAAATAAGTTATTTAAACTATATTCTAACATGACGTTGTTTGTCTTGCCTATAAAGTGCAAAGAAAAATAACCGTTGTTTATTTGCCGATAAACAACGATAAATAATATGACGTCATGTACCCAGTTAAACGTCATCAAAATGACGCCATGGATGCCACAAAAAGAAATAACGTTTTTGTGTCAAAATACACATGAATGTCATGTTAGATTTATAAAAAAAAAGTCGTAGCATAGTTTGCTGTAGAATTAACAACTATCGTCGTTTTCATGCGTGTAATTCTGGCCACTCGAGCTGACGCCCTTGTGGCCAAATTACTGCGCATCTAAACTCCAACCGTTAAAATTCAACGACAAACAATGCTACGTCGTTTATTTTATAATTTTGCTATTAAATCTTAAAATTTGTTGTGCTAAAGAAAGACTACAGGAATATATTGTGTTTGTTCAATACTGAGCCTTTGACGTTTTCTTTTCATCTAATTTCTAAGCATCAGAACTCCAAAATAATGTTAATTTGCAAATAAAAACACTTTTTTAAAAGCTTGCTTCTCATTATATTTATATAATGCACACATTTTAATGTGGCTAACTGTGAATAAGTTTAAATTTTGGGAAATTTTAACCGCATACTCTCATTTATAGTGATCAGTATGATTTTTTTGTTTGGCCGGATTGCTCTAGCAAAATCAGGTCTATAGATTGGCGATGTCCGTCTGTCTGTCTGTCTGTCCGTCAACATTTGGTTAAAGTTTTTGGTTGAGGCACAATCTCCGCAATGGAAAGGGGTACTGGTTTGCTAAATAGTGCATTTATTTCCCTTTGTTAAGGTGTCGGGTCGAGAATAAAACTATCAAAAACCGTGGTTTATTGGCGAATAAACAATGGTTTGTCGTTTTGATGCGTTGTAATTAACCACGAAGGCCGCAGGCCTGAGTGGTTAATTCCTGCGCATCAGAACTCCAAACCATTGTTTATTCGCCAATAAACCACGGTTTTTGATAGTTTATTTCTTAAGTAACTTTGACCTTGTTATTGTTAGTCAAGGTCAAATTGCGACAATCCGGCCATACTGTGACAGTGTCTTCAGTGGTTTCTTGTGTATTTTTACAACATACATTTTTTTCTTTCTATGTCTATGAAAAGCATCCAAACGAAGATCTAAATATTAAATTCAAGAATCTCTCAGTTTTCAATGTTTTTCATGGTAAGCCTGAAACTGTTAAAAATATATCTACCTTTAAGCAGTTTAACAGCCCATTTGGTCTGTTTCTCAGTGTTTCTTTCTGAGTTTTGTGCCATCAGATGGTTGATGTCGTGGTCAGATACGCTTTTGAAGCGCTTACTTGGTGGCTCTTGTCCATTACTAGACATATTTTCATTTTCTTGAATCAAGGTATTATCAGGGAGGTTTTCTATGTCAAATGATTCATCCAGATATGCCAAGTCCTCCTGACTTAGGCCAGAAACACTCATCAAAAAGTCATTTATTTCTGCGTAAGTGCAGCTGGATAGCTCTGTGATTTCAAAGGTAAATCGTGTGGCCACCTGTTTAGTAGGGCCCATTGACTGTAATACGCATTTTCTCACACAAGTCCATCAGAGACATGTTCAATAATTCTCCATTGCCCATCTAATCGCCTGGCTGTACAAATAGCCCCAATAGGTGGCTTGTACGGTAGATTTATCGAGTCGGCCATTGCAGACGACGTTGTATACTATACATGTATGTTTCATTACGTCACGTCACGTCACGCTGAATGACAGGCTTATACGCGGGGGATAACTGGAATAGCCAATGTGAAAAGTAGTGCATTTCCATTGGTTATGTTCGATACCGGTTGCGGCGACATTCTTTCGGGCGATGTTTTCCATTGCCTCTCACCTTTGATCTATGTGAGAAAGTAGTCAGTGGCTTCGAAAGAATGTTGTGTAAGTACTGGTGTGGGAAAGCCAGAAAAACATGGGTAGGTGCACTGACCGCCGTGATATGACCAAAGCTGTTGAAAGCGGCGTTAAACTCCAAACAAACAAACAAACAAACCCATTAGTTATTGACAAATAATCAACGGTTATTTTCTTCGCTCTCTATAGGCAAGGAAAACAACGTCATGTTAGAATGATACTTAACAAATCAGTCATACCTATTTTATCATAAAACAATGTATTGTGTACTATAATATTGCTCCCTCTATTTACTTTGATATTGCACACGGTGGTACCGCACTCATATCTATTTCACGTGCTTCTAAGGACGGAACTATTTATATACAGTTACGTTACAAAGCGCTCCCATTAAACTATTGATGCATTTGAATACCAACCCTCAAAGTTAAAATAGTTTGACATATACACATAGCACACACGGTGAGAAGTCGTTAGGCATTCAAATACTCAATCAGGTCTATTAATAGCGCTAGTGATACATACGTACATTTTGACGTGAAAATGTGATATGTAGATCAATGACATCGCTGTTTTAAGATCCCAAATCGCCAGAATTCACGTTTTGCTGCGTACATGTTATATAAACCTGCATACATCCGATGACTAAGAGTCTATGCCACCAGTTGTACGCCAGTTTTACTTTATCTTATTCTATTTCGGAGATTGTCTCATATCCCAAATCGCCATACCCCCATTATCTGTAGCTCTAGGTGTACATATTATTTATGACATACATGTATATGTAAGTGTAGCACTTCGGCTTTATAGTGATACCGTCATGTACGACCCAATTTTATAATAACGGCTCAAAATTATGCTATAGGTTTGATTCAGTGAGGTGTTACGCTGTTTTCCACGCTTTTTTTCACTTACGTCCCGGAGACATTTATGATAAACCGGTACAAGGCTATGAATTATTCCATGTCTAAATGTACACAATCATGACCGCCGCGAATGGAGATAGATCCCTCCTCCCAAAAGCTCAATACTAAACACTCTGCCCCGTAAACATGCGATAATTGATATATCCTGAAGAAGGCATAGCACTGACCATTCGGAATAAAACAGTTTTATTGTTTTCATCAATCAAATACATTTCCTTTTGTTTTATACTGATTAATTATGTAGTGTTACAACGTCTCAAATGTATTTCTGTTATATATCACGTCGGCCCGTCACCTAATGTGTATTTCCTGGCGTTTTCCACCTGTACTTCACACACCATCACCAATCCACATTGTGGAAGACGAATGACGCAATTCACAATGGTTTTGTCAATAATGAATGGCCAAGTCCGGGTTTGGTGTCACGACCCAGAGCTCTCTCGTTCTTACCGACTAAGCTTTAACAAAAAAACATACACTCCAAAGCTGGTTGCCATGAAAGTACAAACAAACGGTTGATATCTAAATCAAATAAACATAGACTAATCATTTTTGGGAATGTCTTAATTATCGAAGCGAAACCCCATTAAACCTTAGCCACATTTAGATGCAATATTGGGCAATTGCAGCAGACGAATCGTGAAAAATTGTGGCAAAAAAAGAAAACACTCGTTATATAACGAGCATGTTCTCCTTTTGAAATCTGTTTTTCTTCAACTACATGAAATAAATATGATTATTTCTTTAGGTATTTTCAATAATTTGTCTAGATATTTCAAGGCGTCTGCAGTATATTAATTTCATCAGGGAATGTGTTAAGTGTGAACAATCAACCAAAGACAATGTTTTCCTTACTTCTTCAATAAGCAGCCTTCGTTCATAGAAACTGAATGTGTACCGTTTGACGTGAAAACCCATATATCGTACAGGTGAAACGACGTCGGGTTCAACGACAATTTAAAAAGAACATACTTAACTTCGCGGAAACATGTTTCTGTTTCATTGTCTAGTGAACGAAGCTCATATCTTGTACGGACTAATTGCATACCAAGATTTATAAATTCGAAGTTTTAACATTTTTCTATCTAATGTTGTGTGATAGTTGTTTACAACATATTTACGTCAAGTATATACCGTTTGTTACATGTATGTCATGATTATCCGATTTAAATTTCCAACTTCTTATCAAGCAAATAACAAAACAAAATAATTGTGTGTACACTACTACAAATACAATTAAGTAATCGATATTGTGATGGCATACATCAAACAAATGTGAATCAGCAATACAACGTTTTGGTTGGAGATAATGTTGAATTGAATGAAATTACCTTTGTTTATACTGTTACGATTTATTCCATAAGATTAGAACACATTTTTTCAAAAAATTGAAAAAAAGCTTAAGCCAAAAAATAACTAAATTGAAACAAAAAAAGACATCCACAATCCTTTACGACACCTCTCTAACTTATTTAACTATCGATTATATCTATAATTAAACCTACTCAAATTACAGAACATAAAGACAAAAGACCTAAAGCATATACGCCGCGTCCAGCGATTGTGGGTCTTAATTGTTCTGCGAACTGTGAAGACTGAGGCGAGCCTGTAAACCAAGACAGTCCCTTCAGAGCTTTCGATATCCGTCTACACCTAATTGATAATTAGTCCTAGATGCATCTGTTGGACACAACTAGAAACGTAGTTCCGTCGGGTGTTTACCAATGTACCTTAATATGATCGCCTTTTAACGGAGAGTCATGAAGACGTACAATCTAGAGATGTGGCCTCATAAATTTACGTCAATGAACCTTTACATGACCCCGTTACGGAGAGACAACGAGACTCCTATTCGAAAGACATGGATTATGTTCTAGTATTCACCTGATTATTTGACACAGTATATTATTCTTTTTATCAGTTGGGCCTATGTATTAATGCCGCGTTCGATATTCAATAATACAGTTGAGTGATCTCCTTTACATTCGTGTTTATCCAATACAGTAGCGTTAACCCTTTCCGACATGTGACACATATGTAGCAGTCAACTTTGAAAACCTTTTTGGCAAATCTATAGAAAGTCGTTTTAAACAAACGTCTAAGTATTGAACAGGGTTGGTTTTATTTTTTGATAAAGGAAACAATTACTGATTATGAGTATTTCATTTCTCCCGTTGCCACAATCTTTGCAAACGTCATCTGCTTCAGATGCGTAACATTGCCTCTGTATTTCGATATTGTTTGGTATGAAAACCGTTTACAGGTTCGATAAATATTTCTACGTGTGTAATTCCGCAATAGAAGTTCTTCATTGAATTCTTAAGAAATTACATATCTCACCCGTGTTAGGTATGTAACGAGAATATCTATTTTACATGTATATGAGCGAAATCACCTACCTATATTTAAGTACAAATATGCTGACAATTTACCAATCGTCTTATGTTGACCTTCCTTGGAGTGGTGATAAAACTACATATTTATTTATAAATATTATAATGTAATACAAGCTAAAGTATATTATATTCGGAAAAATCCACATACGTTTAATTAATAAATAATTCTCCTATGCATGATTTTCCCCGTAAGTAAACCCCAACAATTTGTTTATGTGGAGTCTAGGCTACGAAACGTTCCTTGTCCTAGAGCACTAAACCGCGACTGCTGTGAATGGAATTCGAACCATAAAGTCCTAGTCCCACATTCACCACGCTAACCACTAGGCTACGTTAGTTGATTTTATAGAAGTGAAATATACTAAAAGAAACGCACCACCTATGATTTCATGATTTGTTCCCAATTTGCGCTTTAGTTTTATTCTTTCACATTGTTTGTCTTAACCTACCTTATTAGCAAATAAATTACTCATAACGCATGGTCAGTCTATAAATACCTGTTTGGCTCGTGTATAGATATTCGACGATTTTAGAGAATTGCGGAAGCAATTGCATAAAAGAAACTCAGAAATATAGACTATATACCAGAAGGAATCTAGTATTGCAGGCCTGTGTCAGAACCTGCGTTGTGTATGCTACGCGCAAGACTTTCAAAACGAAATTTGGCCAACAACTTTAATTGTCACAACAGAACAATAGTTCGTTTACACCAACGGTTTCTTGAAAAATATTATTTGCTGATTAGGAACATACTTCTAGGTTTACAACACCAGACTACTTTTTTTTTATAAACATGTAACCTCTGCGAGACCATTTTAAAAGTGCAACGTCAACTGCCGGCGATGAGATACGTTCGGACGCAACTAATGTGTCATCAGTACCCATACTATGTGCAGACTTCTAGCTAAGAGCGAGATTAATACACGACGTCCTTATGATGGCCCTGTTAAAGCCTAACATCACAGATGTCAACGACTTCAATGTTCAAGAGAACATTTGTATTGGACACGGCAGCGTTCGAGTTGGGTATTGTTTTCTCCCGACTTTTAAAACTAAGGTTTGTGTTTATTAAATGCTCCATGTGACGTCACTGTTGAACTAAACGAACTACATATTTAAATGACCTTATTCACAATGGATCATTTAAACCTTATCAATAAAGTTTTATTTATTTGATGTCTGTATTTACTCGAATTTCTCAGTCATATCACGGCGGATCATCATCACCTACCCAAAAGAAAATTTATGTTAAAATATATGAATTACATGATTAAAATATAAAATGTATTTCTACACATTCAACATACTTGATCGAGTGCAAAGGTCATGGATGATTCCTAAATATTGTAAATCGAGTGGAGTAAAGGCAGATTTCGATTCCGACAGAAAAACAATTTCAGGTAATCGAGTCCCAATTGTAACATATATACTCAAAACATATAATTATTGAAATGATAATAAAATAAATAGTTGACAACATATAACAAATACGGTGAATTAGTAAGTTAGCCTAGGCGCCGAAATTTCCAAAAATCCTTTCGAATAACGTTTATCAGGAATCTAAGTACTAGAGTATTTCATTCTAGATTCCTGCGTAAATACCTCAGATTCTCAACTGAAAACCCCAGGAGACGGAATAAGATATTCAAGTCCAAGTGATAAGATATACTCCTAAAGATAATTAAATTATTAGATGATAGTTGTTTTTTATAAAGATAAAACGCTTCAATTATAAATGATTCGCTAGCTTTTTTTATTTATAAATAAACATTTTTGAATGTGAAAGTTCTGCTAACGTAACGGTTAGCAACTTCGCTTGTCACGCGGGAGATCAGGGTTCGATTCACGTTTTGCAGATTTATTTTTAAATAAAAATATATAATAATTATCTTTTTCATTTTTGTCTTATAAATTGAAAAAGATAAGTATTATATAATTTTTATTTAAACAAAAATGCATATGACACCGCTGCAATTGTCATTTGACACCGCTGCAACAACTCCTTAACACTCTTGGGATTTAAAATGAATTAAAAAGCAATGCATTAAAACTTTTCACCTATGCGTCGTGAAATACTTTAAGAAATTGATTAATTTGTTTGTATGATGTTTTACGTCGCTATCAACAATATTTCAGTTATATCACGCTGAAGAAAATGTAGATAACACAAGATTCTTTTTCTGCTTTGATAGTAGAATTGGACTATCAATATATTTATCATTGTTAGGCAATTGTGATGTTGATATGACATGTATATGTGTTAATTGCAAAAATACAAAAACAACGGCGAAAATCAAATTGTGAACCAGGAAGTGTGCTTAGCAGAAACTATCCAGATAACAGATTCACATATGTATGTCAAGTTTTAGTATATCGATAGTTCGCGTCACAGAGGGTCAGTGAAATAGGTAGGATGTTGCGAGATGTGTTTCTTGTTAACACTTTCCCCTTACATCCTGAAGGATTTAATTTCCTCTAATGAGATTGGATTTTTAACCAATGTGCTGAATAGTTTTCACAATTCATAATTTATCTCGTTATCATTTTTTTTCTTTTAAACTATATTCCCTACGTTTCAGTAACAGAATGTCACTTTATCCACTGTATCAAGAAAAATGTGATGTGATTTGTTTCGTGTAATATCATCGCCGTCATCATTGAGAAATTCTTTTTCCTCGAACGATCGGTTTTAAAATCAGGCATCGACATCATCGCTTACAATAACGCTTTCTTCTCCATTTGCGTCCTTTTTGATGGTTGATTCGCTGAGGATCGTGGTGGCTTGTTGTCTTAGTCGTTCAACTACATTGATTGTAGTGTCTTCAGTAATGGCAAATGTCGTTTTTGCAGCGATCTTTTCAAACAGTGACTTTTCCTCACTATTAGTGCCTTTGTCAAGGCTTGCAACTGTCTGCCTAGCAAGTGTAACCATTTTGCTGGCTACTTCTTGCATGAACTGTTTCATCACTTTCGTTATTGACTTGTTTGAGATATCGCTGTATTTTTTTTATTTTTTTTTATGTATTTTGACTATTTTCAACTTCATAGTTCGTTTATTGTTAAGCGTATATAATGAAAAGTATGAGCAAACAAAACTGCTGCTACATTGTTTTCAAAAGACTTGCGTTCCAGGCAATGGTTCAAGCTGAACGCAAAATTCGAAATTATGATGTTCCGGGTAATGCGCGCCCACCGTATTAGGAAACAGATTGCACGTCCTAAATGTTTTCCTGCTATCAAATGTTAACCCTTTTCCACATACAGACGCTTTCTGGCACCTCTGCAGCAGGTAACTTTTAAAAACATCGTAGCAAAAGAATGAATTGCTTATAATGAGCAAATTTTCCTTTTGCCACCATGTTTGCAACTCTATTCGATAATAAAACATTCATTTAAATTTATGTTATTTTGTTTATCTGTGTCTTTGTTTTCAAAGGTCGACTGCTGTATATTTGATGTATGTGGAAAAGGGCTAAGAGACAAACGATTTGTAGCATCCGGGAAATTGGAAATAACATTTTGACACATTTTGTTTTAAGCAGTTTTTCCTTTATCAACAATGTTTTAAAATATCATCTGCTACAGAGGCTTCCGAAGTCTGTATCATGAACAGCAGGACCGGTGATAATGCTACATGCACACATTATGAATTAAACTCAATCTACGTACGTACATGTACATGTAGGTTGATTTCATGTTCATAAACAGAGGACTTAAGATTGTCACAGGTTTCTGAATAAAAAGTGGAGCTGCTATATAACGAGATGTTAGAGTTAAAAAAATTAAAATTGCGTTGGAATTGGACCTTGAGTCAACGATAAGCATTAAAACCCTCACAAGATACATGCCTCGGCAAGCTTACACGATACTTGTCAATCTCCACATTTAAACTGTCGGTAATGGCGATGGTATATGAGTGTACTATAGTTTAGAGCAGGCCAGAATATGGTATCTACGTGTTTATATTTTTGATGTATTACGGATATAATTCTCACTTAAATTTCAAAATTGGCTAATATACAGGAGAGGGTTGTAAAACAAACTCATTCCAGCCGCCAATTGCAAGTCGTCTACTGCTCTTCTTGTTTCCCATAGACAATCAAACAAATGCCGGTTAGTTTATTAATTTACATTTATTTCAGTAGCAACATTTTTTTCCTAGCGCAAACGACTTGACGCAGATGTAGCAGACATATTTTGAAAACATTGTGAGAAAAGGAGAAATTGAAATGCCTTCTTTTCTTACATTTGTTTCTACTCTTTGGAAAGTACACGTATTTATCGCTCTTATACCTCGCAAACGACTTTTGATGCAGTTGTAACAAACAGCTTTTGAAACATTGTGAGAAAAGACGAAACTGATCGTAATCAGCAGTGTCTCTTTTCCTTACACTTTTTTCTACTTTTCAAGGTTATTAAACATAGGAAAATAATTCTCAAACCATTCAAATTCCCATTTATTCAGAATCAAATTATCCAGTTTCTTAGAAAATGTGTTTCTAAATCCTTTTTACAAATAAATTTCAGTCGACGATTTTGAAAACACCTTTTCAAACTGTTGACAAACTCTTCAAATGAAGGTTTAATGAATAAATAAACTTTAAAACGTCATAGTAAAAGGAAAAGTTTTTTTCAATATCTCCTTTTCTGCAAATAGGCAATTGTCAAATAAATTGAGCGACCTGGATTTTCCGTAAATCATTTACCTTGGAGAATATTGCAGCAAACCTATGTTTTCCAACAAACGAGCCATGTCATACAACAAAGACATTTGGGTCTCTGCGACTAGCATATAAGCCTGTGCATCTTTGACTCTACACGGGATAAAACAAGACGGTCGTTAATAAGATTATCCTTCAATTTGACCTAATGACATTGGTTTTGATAAAACATGACACTTGGTCTAGATATCATCAAGAAAATTGTTCTGTTAAACTGTCAACATGCTCAATGTAAAAATACGGCTTTCAGAATGTTATGGTAACAAGGTTTTCCTTTGATTTTGTATAGTGACCTAGTTTTTGACCAGACATGACGTATTTTCAAACTTACCCTAGATATCATTAAGACAATTAGCCGGACAAGATTTCCACATTCTCAAGCTAGAAATGGGATCTCCAGAGTGTTAACCAGATTTTCCTTCTTTTTGGTATAGTGACCTATTATTTTACCGGACATCACCCATATTCAAACTTGGTCTTGATATTATCAAACGAACATTCTGACACAGTTTCAAGCTGCTGATGCAAACAGTGCCGACTTTAGAGTGTTAACAAGATGTTCCTTCAATTTGGCCTAGTGACCTAGAATTTGACCAGACATGAACCCTATTCAAACTTGCTCTAGATATCATTAAGACAAACGCTCCGGTTTTTTTTAAGCTGCTGAAGCAAAAAACGAGGCCAGACTTGTTCTCACCAAACCCATCGAAATTGTCATCGCTGACATCTTGTTCAGCTGGGATAGCATTACCAATGCACTTTCTCCAACAATGCTAAATGCAACATTCAGACAAAGTTTCAAGCTGCTGAAGCAAACAATGCCGACCTCAGAGTGTTAACAATATTTTATTTCAATTTGGCCTAGTGACATAGAATTTGATCCGACATGACCCATATTCAAACTTGGTTTAGATATCATTAGGATAACACTCTGAGGCAAACATGAGGGCAATTATTGGACATATATATCTTATCTACGTTCCTGACCCATAAACATTCCTAGCAAGCTAGATAAACAGTGGTTAATAACTGTTCAATATGACAGTGTACAATTGTTGAGGATGCCACACGCCTGCCTGCCCTTCCTTGGAGGTCCTGTAACGTATTCCTTTCTAGAATGTCAAAATAATATCTAACTTTATAATTTCACAACTCACAATGTGGATTCATTTATAATTTTAAACATAGATGAACACACATTACGTCAGGTGGGCGATTTATTCAAGGGTCCAGGTGTTTTATTTAAAGGGCCCGGTGAGTCTGACTTAGCCAAATGATGTCCGTGCTTTTCCCACATTTCTATTGCCTTACTGGTCAGAATATCACCACTGTCTTCAGGTATCTAGAGGAAAAATTAAGTCAAGGGAGATAACTAATACATTTGTTTAATTATATGTACACAAAGTATCAAGATTTGTCTCCCATGTTTAATCCATAACCTTATTTTTCAGTTATTTGTTCTGACAAAATCTAGGTCAAACTTTAAAAACACATAAAGTTACCTTTTGAAAAGTGTGTGTGGAGTACTGGTCAGATAGCGACAGGAAACACATGTTTTGGTGAATTGACCTCTGAAATACAACTAAAATACTGCGGGAAAATGAGTTCAACTTGTATTTAACAACTAAAATACCTAAACAATGCATTACTTCCAATAGTTTAGACTTTAAACTTTAACCCTTCCCTAATGCAGACAAGTTTTGAAATTGTAATACAGTCCCCGTTAAAGCATTAAGTATTCGTACTTGAATGTGTAACAATAGCAAAACCCTATCTTAGCCAGATAATCCATCATTTCTTCTAAGCAACATACACCATTATCATGACAGAACCCCCAAGAACAATATCGCCAATCCTATAATAGAGAATATGAGACTATTTTACTATACACAAAATACTTCCCACTTGCAGTCGCATTTTGATGCATCTGTAGCAAACAAATTTTGAAAACATTGTGGTAAAAAGAGAAATTGCTCATACATGTATATACTACAAATCTCCAGCAGATAAGTTAACAAACATGTTTTACATAATCATCTTGCTGAGACTCTGACCATCCTATATGCAATTGACATGATCTGCACTCAAATAGTATGTGAGAAAATCTGTTTGTTTTTTACTGGAACTTGTATGCGTCTATAGTTGACTGCATTAAATATGTGAATGTTTACAGGCTGCGAGCATGTATACATATGAATTGAAGTGAAAGTGTTTGTATTGCAGTTAAACGAGATTTTGAAGTTAGGCAGAGGTCCAGATAAAGAGGGGTATTCAGCTCTTTTCCCCACAATATCTCTCGTATTATCCAACTAATCCTTATACTGTGAGACGATTCTTTTGAGTACGGACAACATAGGGTTTAACCCTTTCCTACATACACATAATCAGCAGCAAACGACTTCGAAAACGTCTAGGCAAAAGCACAGAAAATCCCTTAAAATGAGCGAACAACAATTGAACAGAAATGAAGTCATGGTGACAAAATAAGAAATTGCTCATTTTGAGCAATTTCTTATTTTGTTGCAATGTTTTCAAGAATATGTCTGCTACAGATGCGTCAGAAAGCGTCTATATGAGGGAAAGCGTTAAGGGTCAAATAACAGTTTTAGAACATGCAAAACGCCTCTTATCTAGAGCTCTAAAAGGAGGGACAGGGTGAACCGTATAGTGATTAATTGGGATTTAACGCCATTTCAACAATTTTTCTGTCATTTCACGGCGGCCAGTTCACCTACTCATGTGTTTCCTGGCTTTTTCACAGTACTCCACAAAACATAATTTCCATGCAAGTTGCTGCTTTTCCACATTGTTGGAAGACGAATGACACTTGACACAGTGAATTTTATCAAAGGTGAAAATTGGATGACCATTTGACTAGTTTCTAAAAAGGGGTGTCTGTATTACGTGACAAATTATTTCTTATAAAACAATAACCCCTCAGTAAGACGATCCTTTTCAGTACAACACATTGCAGGGGTTTTAACATTATTTCAGAGAAAGACCAGTTTACCTCCTGGACCTGATATAAGCCTCTAGTTAAACCTTTCCTATATACAGACGTTTCCGATGCTTCTGTAGCAGACAACCTTTGACAACATTGTGGCAAAAATAGAAATTGCTCATAATTACCAATTTATCTTTATGCCATGATGTTTTTCACCATTTCATATAACAGTTCTTTCCTTTTAATAGGTTTTTCCACATTTGTGCCCAGATGTTTCAAAAGTTTTCTGCAACAGATTTGTTGTATGTGGAAAAAGGGTTAACAGGAAATAAAATAACAAACCTTTGAAAAGATGTATCTTGAAGAATACATGCATAGCAACATTCAAACCATTTAATGTAAGTGGGACTACTCCACACTTCCTGTGTTGTCAGTTTGTTGTACAGTTTCTGGTCTGCATCCTCTTTCTTTAGTAAATCCTTCACTTAATCAGACTGAGATCGGACATAAGAGATACTATTTAACAGGTTAACCCTCTCCCTAATATAGACGCTTTCTGACGCATCTACAGCAGACGGATTTTTGAAAACATAGTTACAAAAGTAGAAATTGCTCAAAACGAGCCAATTTTTCCATTTGCCACAAAGTTTCCACTTTTAGTCATATGTTATCCATTCAATTATAGAGATTTTCTATGTGTTGACAAAATATGTTCAAAGTCGTCTGCTGCAGAATTGTCGTATGAGGGAAAGGGTTAAAACAAAGCAAATAAATGATACTACACGTTTTTTTTTATTTCACAAAACTAAAATGAAGGTATTGTTTCATTATTGCAAAAAAATGTGCAAAAAGCAGAAAATTGTAGAATGAGGATAGGAACTTAGATGAGATGTTCTTGTAAAAACATTGTATCTACATATTTATTTATAATAATTCAATATGCCTTTCCCACATACAACTCATCTGCGGCAGATATCTTTGAAACCGTCTAGGAAAGAATTAGGAAAATAAAACATAAATTGCATAATAACAATCCAATACAGTTAAAACCCAATGTAGCCAACGGAGTACATGTATTTGTTCATATTGACCAAGTAATGAGATTTTTCCTTTTGCCATAATGATTTCGAAATTCGTATGCTGCAGATGAGTCAAAATGCATAGACCTGCATTTTAGAAAGGATTATATAAGCAAGATAGTGTAAATCATAGTGTGTGCACCAACTGAGAGCTTAAACCCACTCACACATGCAGGCACAACATTTATTTTTTTCTACAATGTTTTGAACTCTGTTTAATATTTGTACCTACATTTATAGAAATTGTCCACATGTTTGCGAGAAAATTGAAAATTTGAAAACAAGCTGCTATAGCTTGGTTTGTAAAAATGAAGGCTAACAATGCAGAGGTCGCAAGTTAAAATCCCAGCTCTGTCTTTAGTTCTTTAAATGAATAAATGAAAAAGCTTTTGAGACTAACATCATTGTTCTTTCACCAATGCTAAATAAGGGATATCTTGGAAGGTAGCAAGTTCCTTTGGAAGACTGTTGTGTGGACTACTGGTTAAAAACGGTCAATAATCAAATGGTGATTTGAACTATTGTAAAACTGTTTAAAATGGCGTTAAAAACCTATCAATTATTTCATTCAACGTTCTACCTGATTTTAAACAAGAGAGCGTTCGTCTGTTTTTTCCTGAGTTAAGAAGGGGCATTTCTAAATAATTATTGGAGTCAGAGTTATGCGACTTGGTAAAGTTTAGACATGTGTATTGTTCCTAGGAACATGTGTACCAAGTGTCATTTGAAAATGATGAATGTTTTTTAAGTTATGAGGTGAGATTAAAGCGGTGTGGCACAGACGCAGACGACACCAAGGGTATCACAATAGCCCGACTTTTTAATTTACTACTTCGCAGTCCTACCTGGATAGACAATGTTTGACTCCTGTGG
Source organism: Serripes groenlandicus (assembly GCA_031761405.1). Taxonomy (NCBI): domain Eukaryota; kingdom Metazoa; phylum Mollusca; class Bivalvia; order Cardiida; family Cardiidae; genus Serripes; species Serripes groenlandicus. The sequence goes on along the minus strand of JASEVX010000001.1, from coordinate 231,929,285 downwards.
ATTTTCTGTTTCAGGAATCATTACTCTATACCTCTACCCCTCTGAGACGGAATGTGTCGGTCCGGATTCATCTACAATTATTGATCAGAGTTTAAGAAAGCTTTGCAAAAGTAGAGGTTTCTCATGATGAAAACATTGCTCATCATGAGCAATTCCTTCCTTTGTCACAATGTTTGCAAAAGTCGACTGCCACAGATGTGTCAAAATAATTATGCAAGTGGTGAAGGGTCAATTAGCTTTTTAAGGACTCGATATGAAGTCATTTGTCTGTTAAAAAAGCCAGTTAAGTGTAATTGAAAAACAGTTTTAAAGGATTTTGCGTATAATTACAAACAACCCCATTTCAGTACTTAATTGTCATTTTCAATTCTTTATGCGCTTTAACAAATTATCAGAACATGAAATTGAAGTCCGGTAATACCTTTGAGGTCAGTTAAGTGGCACAATGCCAGAACGAGCAAATTAACATTTTAGCAGATAATGAATCTCGGTTTGTCAAAATCGGTAGTTGTTAGCAGGATGTCAGAGCAAGCAAATTAACCTATTGGCAGATAATGAATCTCTGTCTGCCATTCAGGGTCGTTGTTAGAAGGATGTCAGAACGAGCAAATTAACTTATTGGCAGATAATGAATCTCTGTCTGCCATTTAGGGTCGTTGTAAGCAGAGTGTCAGAACGAGCAAATTAACTTATTGGCAGATAACGAATCTCGGTCTGCCATTTAGGGAGGTTGTTAGCAGAGTGCCAGAACGAGCATATTAACTTATTGGCAGATATTGAATCTCTGTCTGCAATTTAGGGTGGTTGTTAGAAGGATGCCAGAACGAGCAAATTAACATATTGGCAGATAATGAATCTCTGTCTGCCATTTAGGATAGTTGTTAGCAAAATACCAGAACGAGCTAATTAACATATTTGCAGATAATGAATCTCTGTCTGCCATTTAGGATAGTTGTTAGCAGAATGTTAGAACGAGTTAATTAACATATTGGCAGATAATGAATCTCTGTCTGCCATTTAGGATAGTTGTTAGCAAAATACCAGAACGAGCTAATTAACATATTGGCAGATAATGAATCTCTGTCTGCAATTTAGGGTAGTTGTTAGCAGAATGTTAGAACGAATTAATAAATATATTGGCGGATAATGGATCTCTGTCTGCCATTTAGGGTGGTTGTTAGCAGAATGTTAGAACGAGCTAATTAACATATTGGCAGATAATGAATCTCTGTCTGCCATTTAGGATGGTTGTTAGAAGGATGACAGAACGAGTTAATTAACATATTGGCAGATAATGAATCTCTGTCTGCTATGAAGGATGGCGAGCTAATTAACATATTGTCAGGTGAGGAATCTCTGCCTGCCATTTAGAGTGGTTGTTAGCAGAATGTTAGAACGAGCTAATTAATATATTGGCGGATAATGGATCTCTGTCTGCCATTTAGGGTAGTTGTTAGCAAAATACCAGAACGAGCTAATTAACATATTGGCAGATAATGAATCTCTGTCTGCAATTTAGGGTAGTTGTTAGAAGGATGCCAGAACGAGTTAATTAACATATTGGCAGATAATGAATCTCTGTCTGCTATATAGGATGGCGAGCTAATTAACATATTGTCAGATGAGGAATCTCTGCCTGCCATTTAGGGTGGTTGTTAGCAGAATGTTAGAACGAGCTAATTAATATATTGGCAGATAATGAATCTCTGTCTGCAATTTAGGGTGGTTGTTAGCAGAATGTTAGAACGAGTTAATTAACATATTGGCAGATAATGAATCTCTGTCTGCCATTTAGGGTGGTTGTTAGAAGGATGCCAGAACGAGCAAATTAACATATTGGCAGATAATGAATCTCTGTCTGCCATTTAGGATAGTTGTTAGCAAAATACCAGAACGAGCTAATTAACATATTGGCAGATAATGAATCTCTGTCTGCAATTTAGGGTAGTTGTTAGAAGGATGCCAGAACGAGTTAATTAACATATTGGCAGATAATGAATCTCTGTCTGCTATATAGGATGGCGAGCTAATTAACATATTGGCAGATAATGAATCTCTGTCTGCCATTTAGGGTGGTTGTTAGCAGAATGTTAGAACGAGCTAATTAACATATTGGCAGATACTGAATCTCTGTCTGCCATTTAGGGTGGTTGTTAGCAGAATGTTAGAACGAGCTAATTAACATATTGGCAGATAATGAATCTCTGTCTGCTATATAGGATGGCGAGCTAATTAACATATTGGCAGATAATGAATCTCTGTCTGCAATTTAGGGTAGTTGTTAGAAGGATGCCAGAACGAGTTAATTAACATATTGGCAGATAATGAATCTCTGTCTGCCATTTAGGGTGGTTGTTAGCAGAATGTTAGAACGAGCTAATTAACATATTGGCAGATACTGAATCTCTGTCTGCCATTTAGGGTGGTTGTTAGCAGAATGTTAGAACGAGCTAATTAACATATTGGCAGATAATGAATCTCTGTCTGCTATATAGGATGGCGAGCTAATTAACATATTGGCAGATAATGAATCTCTGTCTGCTATATAGGATGGCGAGCTAATTAACATATTGGCAGATAATGAATCTCTGTCTGCCATTTAGGGTGGGTGTTAGCAGAAGTTAGAACGAGCTAATTAACATATTGGCAGATAATGAATCTCTGTCTGCCATTTAGGGTGGTTGTTAGAAGGATGCCAGAACGAGTTAATTAACATATTGGCAGATAATGAATCTCTGTCTGCCATTTAAGGTGGTTATTAGCAGAATGTTAGAACGAGTTAATTAACATATTGGCAGATAATGAATCTCTGTCTGCTATATGGGATGGCGAGCTAATTAACATATTGGCAGATAATGAATCTCTGTCTGCCATTTAGGGTGGCAGAATGCCAGGACAAGCTAAGTAACATATTGGCACATAGTGAATCTCTGTCTGCCATTCTGAGAGGCTGTTAGCAGGATGCCAGAACGAGGATTGCCTTCACTTCAATATTAAAGGAACCAAATGAATACTAGTTTATACATGTGTTAACGTTTCCGGAACCCTTAGAGTAGTCAATGCACGTTTTCTGTATCTACACTGGTCACACATGTCTTATGGTAAGTTTTCGCAGAGCGCCGCTTATATTCGCTAGCCAAAGGCTGAATATGTACATGGGAATATTTTTTACCAAGCCAGGGAGGAACTTTGCAGATTTAGGATTCACGTGGGCGTGTGGTCCTTTAATAATATATTTACGAAAATATGCAAAATATGAACTCTAAAGAAAGAGTTATTTATAATAGTACTTTAACGAAGGCGTGTAGTGACGCGATGTTGCCTCATCGACGTAGCTACGACGGGAATTTGTTTTCCCGTATAACACTCAGGTCTGAGTTTATAAGTTTTGTATTTAAAACATATTTGAATGGGTTATGTAATAACCAAATGTTTGACTTACCGCCCTTCGGTTCCTGTATAGAGTTGGTTCCCGTAAGTTTAAGAAGGCCCGCTCTGGTTCGGGCAGCGCGCTCGAATTCCGGGGAAGCCAGTCGTGTTTCCACATTGCCCCTCAACATCGTTGATTTGTTCATATGTTTTAGTATTGTTTTACTTAAAACATGTTCGTGACTTCTAAATGCATGTACGAGTTTATAACTGGAAACTAGTCCTGGAAAATAGAATTTGTGGAATAATGGAGATTATTCTTATTTAGGACGGGGTGTTCACGTTTATATGAAGTATTCTAAATGACAGGTTACATCTTAATGTAATGACTGTCTACGATATACGTAACCACCTGTCAAGAGAAGGCTCTATATAAACAAAGGAGTTAGACTATTGTGTAGACCGGCAATGGCCGTCGGCTCGTTACCCTGTCAGAGTTGTATATTAAATATCTTATCAACTAGTTGTGTGTTTTGAGTTATTATACGACAGAGGTCTTTTTGGCGCACGTGATCAGGACCAACACGAAAGAAAACCACTATACGGCTCAACAACAAATAGTAAGTGAATATTTTTGACTATTTCTCTTTATTCTTAGTCAAACAACATGGCAAATGACGGAGATGGAGATGATTTCAAAGTTCTTTTTCAAAACATCTCAGAACAATTAGTAAACTTGGGATTACATGGCGCGACAGATTTTGTTCCTATTTTTGACGGCGAACTTTCTAAATTTCAAAATTGGGTTAAGGCTATAGAGAAATGCGCGTTAGTTAATAACCTTCCGGACCAGAAAAAGAAACTCGTCGCGTATAGGTTTAGCTCGGGAACGGTATCCGATTTCATATTTCGAAATATTCAAGAGTCTCCACACGCGGAGTGGGCACAGCTAAAAACCGCCTTAGCCGACCGTTTTAGCGTAGTTTCCGATGCACACATACATTTCTCTAGGCTTAGGAATATACGTCAGAATAAACTTGAAAGCATACAAGATTTCGCCGAACGTATTCTCGTTTTGGCACAAGACGCGTATGCAGGTTTTGACCAATCACAGCGATTAGTTAACCATCAGACGGTAGGATTTTTTGTCGACGGACTAGCAGACGAATCAATTCGACAAAAATTGACTAGGAAAAACTTCTTTTCAAGACGCGGTAACGTCCGCAATAAATGAGTTCAATATAAGAATTAGATATAAATTACGATCGCATGAGATAAAACAAACTTCTGAACCTAGACAAAACAACGCAAAGCACGAAAATCTAAATTCTGAAAATTCCATCCTAACTAAGCTAATACCAAAGAATCGAGACTTATGGGACGTCATGATTGGGCCCGCTCTGGGAGGATTACGTTTTAACATATCAGAAAGCATGAAACAGAGCCCGTTTTTCCTACTTTACGGAAGAGACGCAATCCTACCTATAGATAACCTATTGGGTCGTAGACTAAAATACTATGGCACCGATTTCCACAAGGAAATGTTAGAACGCAACCATCAAATTTACAGGGACGTTTATAAATCAATTATTAAGTCACGGTCGACCCGAAATACATACGCAAATAAAAGCAGACACGAGGTCGATATACAAATAAACGACGCAGTTTACATAAAAAATCATGTCCGTAAGGGTAAACTGGCCCCACATTGGAAACCATATTTCAGAGTCATTCAAATTAAAGGACCAAAAACCTTAGTAGTTAAAAACCAGTTAGACAATCAACTTATTACAATTAGCAAAGACGATGTTAGACTTGCAAATCTAAATGAATGGGATATCCCCGTTTCAAAAGAGTTGCAACCTAGTCCAATCAGAAATTGTCGATACGTACTCCCACAGCTAACAAGTAGTTCAGAATTAACCGAGACTGTTCAAAACAATAGTAAACCCAATTCCCGCGAGAAAAGGCTCCTCTCACGTACACAACGAGATAAGTTATCGTCTAGAAGCGAATTTTCGCCCGGCGAAGTTTTGCGCCATGAAGTTTCGTACAACGAAACATCACAAAATAGCGAAAATTCAGAAGATAATTTAACTTTATTCCAACTACAAGCAAAGCTTAGGAGACAAAAATACGACAGAGAGCACTATGCTACATCTGACAATTACTCCTTACAGTCAGAAACAGTTAAAGATAATGGAAATAAGTCCCAATATGAAACTTGCGAGAGTTCAATGGAAGTAGAGTAATTAAAATTATTAAGTAAATAATTAAGGAGTTGTTTATAACCCTAGGAATGTTGAATTGAAACTAGAATATGAAATGTCCTGTAAAACCTTTTATAGAAGTTGTATTAGTAAATACATAATAAGGTGTTAAGTAATAGATAGAAATACGTAAGATGTCCTGTGAATCAATGGAAATAAGATTTCATTAAATTATTGTATGAATAATTAAAAGAAGTAATATAACTCAAGGAGTTTTGAATCGAGAATATCGAGAATAGAAAATATAGAGTAGATGTCCTGTGAATCAATTGAAAATAGGATGATTTTCAATAAATTATTGTATGAATAATTACACAAAGTGTGTATTACTCAAGGAGTGTTGAATCGAGAATATCGAGAATAGAACATATAGAGTAACATTTTACAAAGTTAGTATTAATAAATACATAAAAAAGTTAGAAGATAAAGAGAAAGTACAGCACAAGTCTGTAGCCCTTTTACAGAATCTGTAAATGTAGATACATGAACACTATAGTTACCTAATTGCAAATAGGTAAATTTAGTCCAAAGTAAGTTAAAGCGATTAGCATTAATTCACTTACGGGTATAAAAAAAATACCAAAACAACCAAGTATTATGTAATTACGACACGTCTAACCGAAACGACCTCCGCGGTCAATTAAGTTAAAATATAATGGAATAAGGTAATTACAAAACGTTTAACCGAAATGACCTCCGCGGTCAATTAAGGTTAAAATATTATGGAATAAGGCAAATGTGTCACGCACGTGCATTTTTTTGACAAATAAAATCTTTGTATTGATCTGTTCCTACCATTGGTCAATTATGGAAGTCTTTTTCATTGGTTAATTATGTAAGTTCCTCTCATTGGATAATTGCGTAAAATAAAATACCATTGTTTCCACATATGACACCTGTCCTTAATTAAGGACGCGGATGTTTGCTTGAGGCAATTTCCACACAGTTAAAGACATTATCTCCCCCATTTACGCCTATTAAATTTCAATTACGTTTAAAACCGGAGGCAGTTATTTTTAACAGACACGTTTACGGGTAAAGAATGCGATTCCCTTTATCCTTTGCCGCTGCAACCTTACGTCATCCGAAATAAACAACCTTTTACGACGATCCTTTGGTTAAATCAGGGTTTTTATAAACGCGGCCGTAATCCTGTGTTTACATTGTTCACATTTGCTAGTAAGTAAGATAACTATGCATTAATTAAAAGTTTGACTAAAAATAAAGGAATGAATGTCAAATATTCACGAACTAGCAGTGGCCTATGAGAAACATCCAGCCATGAACGAAAACCCATTGAAAGAGAAGGGTAGCAACCAATCTGAACTTTCCACCTTTGACCTTACCAAATGGCGCATATGACAACTATTCATAGAGCTCGGTTCCAACAACAACAACAACAACAAAAACATATTAAGAGGGTAGCGGAACATCGAACGGATCGAACGGGTACCAGACAGCTGCGTAAACAACAACAACAACAAAAACAAATTAAGAGGGTAGCGGAACATCGAACGGATCGAACGGGTACCAGACAGCTACTACGCATGCGCATGTTCGAAACTGCGTGGGCACCAGACAGCTAACACGTTTGTAGCATTACTTCGGAGTAATGTCCCACTATTCTCCAGCCAACCGGCGATCCATAAACTTCAAGTCAAACGTCATAACAAATTTCCCTACGGCACTTTCAAAATATGTTTCACGATCGGACGATGGACGATACAGGGAAGACAGGAACAAAACAACCTGAGGCGATATCAACCAACGATTTTGTGGCAGAATGCACATTATGGAACAATCATTCACCTTAAAGTTGCAGACACTACAGATTCCAAAAAGAGACCTAAAGACACTCATTTATTATTATATTGTAATGACACTCATTTATTATTATATTGTCAATTAATATTGAATACTATGGCTATGTGTATGTTTATTTCTCACCATACGTTGAGTTTTGTGCTTAACGTCAATTCCTTATTAATTCTTTATTTATCATGTGTTATTGTTTGTTAAAATATTATTGTTGATTGGAGGTTTAATGACCTTTCATGTTAGTTCTTAGCCTACGCATAGTGATGGATATTCCTCCTTTTTTCAAATTGACATATGGAGGTGTGGAATAATGGAGATTATTCTTATTTAGGACGGGGTGTTCACGTTTATATGAAGTATTCTAAATGACAGGTTACATCTTAATGTAATGACTGTCTACGATATACGTAACCACCTGTCAAGAGAAGGCTCTATATAAACAAAGGAGTTAGACTATTGTGTAGACCGGCAATGGCCGTCGGCTCGTTACCCTGTCAGAGTTGTATATTAAATATCTTATAAACTAGTTGTGTGTTTTGAGTTATTATACGACAAATTAATACAAGTTAATTAGCCGCGAAAGAAGAAAATGCGTTTAGTTACATCCACGTTTAAACATCTTATAAGGGGATATACTATGATGGCGAAATGGCTTCAATTATCGTATTAGATCAGAAGATAAGAGCCGTTCCACGAGAAAACCAACATTATGAGCTCAGCGTAATGTATCAACCCAGGTCAGCCTGCGCAGTCCGCGCAGGCTAATCCTGGCAGACACATTCCGTCTTAGGGAGAAAGAGGTATAGAGTAATGATTACTGAAACAGAAAACCCACAGAAGGCGAAAATGGTCTGTCCTGGTTAGCCTGCACAGCATGCTAAGGCTGATCCCGGTCGATACTTTACGCAGAGTAAACAATGTTGGTTTTCTGGTGAAATGGCTCATATGACTTTAAAGAGTACCAACCTTTACGTAACTAGTATAGGTATGGAACAATACCTGCATGTGAAGATGCAAATAGACAATGTTTTACAGAAATTACTTGAACCCCTCTATGACTTATTGGCGAAAACGAAGAGTCAGATTAGACTACATGGATACGGTGGCTGATCTGAATCTACAATGGATGAAATGCCAAACGGTTTGTTTAAAATGTTTAAAACAACACATAGCATGTTCCAGCCACGAGATTGTCAACGAGAGATGTAGGTTATAAACATGTTTTACATGTACATTACCAAGAAATCGTCTCAGAGAAATAATAAGGTTTTTTAAATCACACACACACATACAACAAATCTAAAGCAGACGACTTGAAACATATCTATTCAAATATATGGAAACTCTCTATTATTGTAGGTATAATTAATCAACAAATTTGGAAACGTTGTGGCAAAAGCAGAAATTGCTAGTTTTGAGCAAATTCTCCTTTTGTCACAATGTTTTCAAAATTCGTCTGCTGCAGATGCGTCAAAATGAGTCTACAGGTGGAAACGGGTTAAATCACACACATAAAGTGCATGTATCCATTAAACCGCTAGATGCCCTAACCATGAGCCTCTGTATCGGAAAATATCTTCCGATACACATTTTCAATCATTTTTGGTTTTGTTATTTTTTTAACAATTTTCTCTGTTCTTTCCCCCATTTCAAACCACGTGTCTGTATATTTTATAAATATATTTATGTTTGTCAATGACTATGTACTTTGCATACGTAAAAATAATTGATTGATTGGGGTTTAACGCCGTTTTTAACAATTTCTCAGTTATATCACGGCGGCCAGTTCACCTACTCATGCATTTCCTGGTTTTCTCAATCCAGTACTCCACATAACAATCTTCCCTAGCAACTGGCTGCTTTTCCACATAGACTTAGCCCATTGGTGGAAGACGAATGACGCATGTCGCATTGACTTTTGTCAATCCTCGGAAAGAAAGTTGGCCGAGCCGTGATTCGAACTCACATCCCCTGGATTGACAGCCAGCGTCGCACCGACTGAGCTACCGGGGCTCGGCTACGTCAAAATAAACGTTCTGATCTGTTCATAAGAAATTTCTATTTTTGCCACGATGATTTTTATCTCTATTATTAGAGATTTTCCTAAAGTCTGCTACACATTTGTTTTATCTGTGAAAGGGTTAACCTACGTGGATTTTGATTCTCAATACATGCATATTATACTTAAAGTTTACAAAAAGATATCATATGATATGTTATAATATATATATGACCTACACTGTCTGGACATTACCGCTCTATTGTTAAGTCGTCATCTAATCCGTTTAGTGCATATTTCGCCATCAACAATGTATAATTTCTGTATTATTCTCATGTTAAAGTTTGTGATTGATTCTGAGTAATAAAATAATTAAACTTGATAGAGATCTGTTATTTAGATCTCTGATAGAGACGGCTTTATACCGATACCTTACTCTTACTCACCCTCTCTCTTTTCTCTTAATTGTATTTTTTTGCCTATTTACTGCTCTATAGTCTGGTTTCCTTTTGTTTATATTTTGTTATTTAATGAACCTCTTGTCACATTATTATTATGTAATGAGTAAAAAATAAACTTGTAAAACTTTATACATTTTGCGTTATCACTTACTGCTACTAAACAAAATTGATTGATCCTGAGTAATACAATAATTAAACTTGATGGACACCTGTTATTTAGGTCTCTGATTCTCTGATAGAGACGGCTTTATACCGATACATTTTGCGTCATCTCTTACTGCTATATACATGTAGCAGCATGTATCTTTCGGGATTCATTCTGCTTAGCATTTCCATTGAAAAATGAGCCGTTCCACATGAAAACCATTATGGATTCTGCGTAATGTATCGACCCAGATCGGCCTGCGCGGCATGCTTAAGCTGATCCGGGTCGATGCTTTACGAAGAGTCCACAATGTTGGTTTTCTCGTGGGGGGGGGGGGGGGGGGGGCTCAACTATACTTCATATATAACTTAACGATATAAACAGTAATATGCTGTATGTATTCCATCGATCTCAAAAACAAATCTTGCAAACCATCAGCAAGAAAACACAATTCAATCTGAAATCAACATCTGAATGTCAACCATTTTCGATGGTTTATTATGTCTAATCGTTTTCCGTGACCTCATATCACTTGACAAAAGATATTGAACTTGTAAAGTGAGAGCTTTTTGGGACCTTTTGACAGCCACGTTTTTACATCAATCATAACAAATAAATGTATATGACATGATATCATAGAAATACTAAATTTGCCGTTCCACGAGAAGACCAGCATTATCTCAGCATAATGTATCGACCCAAATCAGCCTGCGCAGTCCGCGCATGCTAATCCGGGCCGACACGTTGCGTCTCAGGGTGATAGACATATAGAGTAATGATTCTTGAAACAGAAAATCCACAGGAGGCGAAAAGTGTCTGTACGGGTTAGCCTGCGCGACATGCTTAGACTGATCCGAGTTAATACTTAACGCAGAGTTCACAATGTTGGTTTTCTCTTTAATTCGGCTTCAAATAGTTATATTAATGCCTTAACTACTGATTTAGGATTTGAAACATCTCGTCAGTTCAATAGGGTGTATGATCTACAAATTACCCGGTATCGTTCGGTACCCATTGTGTTAGGTGATTAAATTCCGGTACCCATTGTCCGGACGTTGATTGTCCGGAGATATCTAGATTTTGATACACCATATAATGATTCCTTCCTTTACTGGTCATTTTGATTTCAGTCTGACCTTTTGTAATAGTTACGAGTGATATATCTAGGAAGTCGCGCCTGGTGAAAAGTGAAGACAATTTCTGGCATGTCGAAAGCCGAAAAGGTCCTCGTGGTAGAACATGGGGGCTCTCGTACCACATGTCCCGGGTTCGAATCCCGTGATAAACGGGATCTGTCTGTAAGATTTTTCCACACAAACGGCGCGAGTACTGGTTAAGCAGATCGAGTGTGCATATTGCTGTATGTATGCGAACAGTTGATACTATAGATGAATCTGTGCCTGTGCACGGTTTGTCAGAATATTCACTTATCCTTTATGTATCATACATTATGTCTAAATCCACGTAATCAATGTAGGGTCTAGATGTGGTGGCAAGACATGAGTGGTTGGAGAGCCAGGCAAGTGTTATGGGTTCGAGCCCCACATTGGGCTATAATATTGATCTTGCACTGCACTGTTCTCAAATATGTTGTATATGTATGCAATGATTCGCAAGCCGTTTACTATCTGTACTTGTAATTATTACGTTTAAAGTTGAAGCACCGCTCAGTTATCACTTTCTAACATACGCACTTGGCACCTTTGCAGCAGACGATATTTGAAAACAATGTGACAAGAGGCCACATTGCTCATTTTGAGCTTTTTTGCCTTTTGTCACAATGTTTTCCAAATTCGTCTGCTGCGGAGACGTCGGAAAGCGTCTGTATGTTGGAAACGGTAATTTCAAAAATGGGTACCGTGGAGACTCATCTTAGCCTGTACGCATGCACAGTCTTAGCAGAGTCTTCACTGTGCGTCAATATATGATGCATATTCTGACAAAATGTTAGAAGTGTAGCCTCGCTTATCGATCATCAATGGAACTTTACACTAACAATCGCCGGACGCAGTTCATATAAAAATAGTATTTCTCTTTAAAGTATCCTACCTCGAACTTCGACGTTATCCAACAGGCAACACAAACATGTAATGTTATCGTAAAATAATATTTAAAAAAGATGATTGATTAATTAAAATTTTACATTATATTATGTTGATGTGTTGTAGTGTTTATTGGTGGTTTTAAATCGACTATTATAATTCAAATACAATTGTCAATATATGTATGTACATGTATTCATAAAATTCTACAATGGTTGTATAATCAATATTAATTAATTATCACACATATATCATAAAACGAAAGTACGGCAATTTGTACCAAGACATTTTCAATGAATTTTCTTTGTTCGTTTTTGGTGTGATACGTTTGATATATAAGCCGTTCCACGAGAAAACCAAAATTATGGACTCATGCGCCATCAGCCTGCCCAGTCCGGGCCGACGCATTTCGTCTCAGTGGTGTAGATGTGTAGAATAATGATTTCTGAAACAGAAAATCCACAGGAGGCGAAAAGTGACTGTCCGGGTTAGCGTGCGCGGCATCCTTAGGCTGATCTGGGTCGATGCATTACGCAGAGTCCAAAATGTTATTGTTGTCGTGGGATGGTTCATATAACGCCTGATTGATGATAATTGTCCATTAACTTTTTTCTATTTTTAACTATTTTCAACAAATACCAACTTGCAGACGTCTTAGGTTAGTTTGTATAGTGTTTACGCCTCTTTTTTCAACAAAACATCAGTTATATCACGGCATTTCCTGGCTAAGTTACCAGTACTACTTGTCCATTTATCCTGTCACAAGGGTGTCAGTCGTTATGCTAACCCCACAACCGTTAAGAATGGTAAGCCATTATTACCATTTTGTTTAAATGCATTTGGTATGGCTCGACCGGGGATCGATCTGGCGACCTCAATCATCCGAGGCGGACGAACTACCCCTACACGACTGAAGCAGACGAACTACCACTACACGAAGAAGGGCAGACGTACTACCACCACACGACCGAGGCAGACGAACTACCACTACACGAACGAGGCAGACGTACTACCACTACACGAACGAGGCAGACGTACTACCACTACACGAACGAGGCAGACGTACTACCACCACACGACCGAGGCAGACGAACTACCACTACACGAACGAGGCAGACGTACTACCACTACACGAACGAGGCAGACGTACTACCACTACACGAACGAGGCAGACGTACTACCACCACACGACCGAGGCAGACGAACTACCACTACACGAACGAGGCAGACGAACTACCACTACACGAACGAGGCAGACGTACTAAAACTACACGAACGAGGCAGAGGTACTACCACTACACGAACGAGGCAGACGTACTACCACTACACGACCGAGACAGATGTACTACCACTACACGACCGAGGCAGACGTACTACCACTACACGACCGAGGCAGACGTACTACCACTACACGACCGAGGCAGACGAACTACCACTACACGACCGAGGCAGACGTACTACCACTACACGACCGAGGCAGACGTACTACCACTACACGACCGAGGCAGACGAACTACCACTACAGGAACGAGGCAGACGTACTACCACTTCACGACCGAGGCAGACGTACTACCACTACACGACCGAGGCAGACGTACTACCACTACACGAACGAGGCAGACGAACTACCACTACACCACCGAGGCAGACGTACTACCTCTACACGACCGAGGCAGACGTACTACCACTACACGAACGAGGCAGACGTACTACCACTACACGAACGAGGCAGATGTACTACCACTACACGAACGAGGCAGACGTACTACCACTACACGACCAAGACAGACGTACTACCACTACACGAACGAGGCAGACGTACTACCACTACACGAACGAGGCAGACGTACTACCACTACACGACCGAGGCAGACGTACTACCACTACACGAACGAGGCAGACGTACTACCACTACACGAACGAGGCAGACGTACTACCACTACACGAACGAGGCAGACGAACTACCACTACACTACCGAGGCAGACGTACTACCTCTACACGACCGAGGCAGACGTACTACCTCTACACGACCGAGGCAGACGAACTACCACTACACGAACGAGGCAGACGAACTACCACTACACGAACGAGGCAGACGTACTACCACTACACGAACGAGGCAGACGAACTACCTCTACACGACCGAGGCAGACGTACTACCACTACACGACCGAGGCAGACGTACTACCACTTCGGTCCGAAGACGACGTAGAAAACATTGAGACACATAACGGAAACTTTCTAAAAACTGAATGTTAACTTCTAGTATTGTAAACATTTGAAAATATTGCTTATTCTGAACAATTTCTCCTAAGCCACAACATTTTCAAATGTAGTCTGTTTTAAAGGCCTAAAAAAGCGTCTGTAAGAGGTATAATGTACATTTCAAATTATTTAACAGCCTACATGTATCTATACGCTTGACAAATAGTCATTGCAACAACATGTGAAATATACAACAAATTAAACAAAAACATATGAAATACATACCAAATAAATGCAAAGATGAACTGCTGGCGGACACAAACTATATCTATAAAATATAATCTACATAATATCGTGTGTTATCCAGTGTATTTGTCACGTCTGATACAAACATGTTGTATGACAATAACAATGTAATTGTAAAGACGTTAATCATAATACTCTTTACACATTTCAATTTCCTTTATGGGACAATCGGCTATCAAATAAATCTACTGGTCAATAACAATAGATGACCTAATACAGACGACAGGTGACGCATCTACATCAAAGTTTGTTTACTTGTATCGTGTTTTTAACAGAATATTGAGCCGTTCCGACAGAAAAGCAGCATTATGGCCTTTCCGTTATGTATTCACCCATATCGGCATGCGCAATACGCGCAGACTGATCCAGGCCGAACATTCCGTCTCAGGGGGATAGAGGTATAGAGTAATGATTTATGAAACAGAAAATCCACATTTTGTCAATCCTCGGAAAGAAAGTTGGCCGAGCCGGGATTCGAACTCACAACCCCTGGATTGACAATGGCGGTCAATCAATCGTGAAATGTCAAATAATATTCAAACAAAATGGAAAGAAGGGCATGAATAACACTTTTGGTAAACTTTGACTTTGTTTTTATTCTGCAGATAATGCTTTTGATAATGAAACCGTTATCGAATTTGATTTATGCCAGAAATAGCTCTCGAGTTATAAATCTATTTTACATACCTGGATATATATTCCGTTACGAGCTATCACAGATATAAACATTACCTAACAAACAACGGAATAAGTGGCGGTAACACATTAGTATAGACCGATATATAAACTATACGTCGTATCGGGTTATATGTCTATAGATGATTCAATCCCTTTCCCTCTATAAACGCTTTCTGACGCCTCTGCAGCGACGGCTTTTTTAAAACATAGTGACAAAAGAAGATATTGCTCAAAACGAGCAATTTCTCCTTTTGCCACAACGTTTTCCACTTTTAGTCATAGGTTATCAATTCAATTATAGAGATTTTCTATTTTTTGACAAAATATGTCCAAAGTCGTCTGCTGCAGAATTGTCCTATGAGTGAAAGGGTTAATCTTCACCAAACATTTGATTCTTGAGCTATTCAACCCTTCTTCCCCAATATAACAAGTCCACATCATATCTAATATCTATTTGTATATCGGTAAAATCCCTGTTCATGAGATAGTAATTATTTGATGGAATTGGAAACATTGTGGCAAAGGGAGAACTTGTTAATTATGAGCAATTTCTCCGTTGCTACGATACTTTCAAAGTTTTTTAGCTGCGCCCGCATGAAGGAGGAAGGGTTAAATCCTTCCAAATCCTTGTTTTCTCTACCCATTAACCAACACAATGCGTTGATCGCTCACCTACGCCCACGAACTGTCACAGCCCCCGCAGACAATGTTTTAAATCTCAACTGAGGATAATTCAACTAAAAATTCAGGACAGATGTTTATATGTTTTCAAAAGTCGCCTGCTCAGGTTTATATACATACGTCTGCCGATGGGAACGTGGAAAGATCAACATGACAATGTGTTCAAATTTAAAAGATTTTAAAGATATTGAAAGAGTGAAAAGCGATTCGTTTAAAGGGTAATTATGAGAAAGTGCACTTACAATTGTTATACATACATTCCATAACCTGATCGAACTGAATTTATTGTAGATCAATCCTACTGTTTTCTATAAATGAGCCAAAATACGAGAAAACCAACATTGTGGACTCTGCGTAAAGTATCGACACGTTTACCCTCTTGTGTTTTTTCTGTTTCGAGAATTCATTACTCTATACCTCTATCCCCTGAGACGGAATGTGTCGGTCCGGATTAGCCTGCGCGGACTGCGAACAGAGAATTGTCCCCACCTTAGGATTTTCTGTTTCAGGGATCATTACTCTATACCCCTCTATCTCACTGAGACGGAATGTGTCGGTCTGGATAAGGTGTCCCGGGTTCGATCCCCAGTCGCGGTACTACGGTCATGGTGGAGTGCCCTTGGGCAAGGCACATTTTCTAGCCTAGTACTGGTTTGTTTACCCAGGGATCATGAATAATTAAATTTAATTGCGCGCTAAATGACCTTAGCTGTCGATGCGCCATAAAACAATATACATTCATTCATTAAACACTTTCCCTCATATAGACGCTATTTGACGCAGACAGCCCAAGACAAGCAATTTCTCCTTTTGCCACAATTTTTGTCATAAGTTATCCATTAAATTATAGAGATTTTCTATTGACAAAATATGTTCAAAGTCGTCTGCTGCATAATTGTCGTATGAAGTAAAGGGTTAAAGACATTTCCAAATGTTTGCCTACATGATTTCAGAGTTGTATGCTGCAAATATATTGTATGGAAGAAAGGGTTTTAGTTATAATTATATATTTAAGTACTATCTAATCAATATCCTGTTATCATCAGACACGCTTTGTTCCAATGACTGACCTATATGTGCAAAGCAATATACCCCCTTATCAATGTTTGCAAAATAATCTGCTGCAGATTTGTTGTATGTGGGAAAGGGTTAAAAAGGAGACATGAATGAAAATACCGTTTTAAAATAAAGTCGAAACTTAATCCTTACATAAAATGATTTCTTCATTCATATAATAATGAGCATGAAAGGTATGTTAATAGAATATCACCAATAAACATAACACCAATTTAACAGTGATTGCACAGGGCACCCCACTGGGTTGATAGATAACATGTATACTGGACATTATTGGTCATTGATAACAGGTAGAGTAATAGTTCACATATTGTTTACCCTTTCACTCATGAGGACTCTTTCTGTAAACTTGACAGCAGATAAACCTTTCTCGTTTTGCCAAGCTATATTCATTTTTTTTTTTTTTTTTTACTTAATATTTTCAACAGGGTTTGCTTTATAATTTCAAAGGTTACCTAAAACTCAGCGCACATACTTTCTTTTGTGTTTGATCATTCATATAAACTGAAAGGAATCCGCTGTGGTCATGAATAATTAAATTTAATTGCGCGCTAAATGACCTTAGCTGTCGATGCGCCGTAAAACAATATACATTCATTCATTCATTCATATAAACTGAAAACAGTTTATAAATAAATGGAAAATAATGCAGTTATCTTGAATATTATAACTTTCCAACAACAAATCTGAGTCAGACGGCTTTGAAAATCAAAGGGCCTGTAGTGGCGATTGTATAGAAAATCCTGAAAAGTAACAAGCAGTATCTCTTTGGTCTTGCGATTTCAATAATAGTGCACTCTGGTGCGGGTTAATTTGAGAAAAGCTGCATCTTTTGACAGTAGAATAATATTAGTTTGCTAGAATGTTGTCTTGGTGATTTTTAAGTAACGTTCTAAATTTGGTCATAATGTGTTCCAAATTAGGCTATTCAAAATTTAAGAAAAATCGAGTTGGTATTCAATAGACTAACATTTTAGCTCATTAGAATGAAAGGGGAGGTGAAAGCGTTTCAACATGTCATAAATAGTGAACGAACTAGAAATTAAGCATAAAACAAATCCATTCATCCTTGTAATAAAAAAAAACCGCTTTGTTTTAATGCTTTTATAAGGCTTTACACTTATCGCAGCTGCGAGGCGAAATAGATTTCTATTTGTCACATGACAAATTCGGGTGTGACGTCATTAAAGACCGTTGCTTTCTAGATTACACTTGTCTTTATATATATATATAGAGAGAGAGATAGAGGGGGGGGGAGACGAATGAGATGCATGTGCACATCGTGATGTATACGCCGAGAAAGAGAGATTGGGAACGAATGAGATGCATGTGCACATCGTGATGAATACGCAGAGAGAGAGAGAGAGGCGGAATGAATGAGATGCATGTGCACATCGTGTGATGAATACGCATGCAAATTTTCGTGCACACTTGTAATAAAACACCAATGTCAATAAATCAAATTTAAATATGAAAAAGCTTGTTAGCATTCACCTTTATCCAGAGGAACTTTTAATTCGATGTTTGATTGTCTGGTATTAAATATTAAATGACAGAAATATACGCATGTACAAACAATTGTGGCATGGAACAAATATTGGAGCTATTTGACTGACATAGCATTGTATAATGATGCTATTTTTAACCAGGTTTTCCGTAGATTCAAGGTCAAGGTCACAATGATAAGAAATATACTTTAATTGAACTTTTCTTGTCTGGACCATAACTGTGTCATGCATAGAGATATTTTCAAATAACTTGGCACAAATATGAACTATATCAATAAAATGCTACATTCGCCAAAGAACGAGGTCCGACGATGATTTCACAGTACAGGGTCAATAACCTTTTTATTGCATACTTTCATATTGTAAACTAAATAGTTTACAATTGTTTTTTTTGCAATTTTATTTAACCAATAATCTTGTACTGAAAGATGTAATTGATTAAGGTATTTTTTCATATGTTTACAGATGGCCATTTATACAAACAGTTTAAAGGACAGGAAGCTGGTGTTAAAGTTATTCTGTCAGGAGAGGATGTTGCAGTGCTGCAGGAGTTCCATGGCAGTTCTCAGGGTGGCCACAGTGGTTTTAACAGGACTTATGATGCAATTAAATTGCGTTATTGGTGGCCCTCCATGTCGGATCGTGTGAGAAACTATGTAAGTTGAACTTTGTCTAAATATCAACAGGAATGATTTCTTTAACCCTTTCCAACATGCTGATGGACTAGGGTGCATCTACAGCAGATTACTGTTGACAATGGGTCAAATTGCCATAATGAATGCTATTTGACAGAGATCTAGCTGTTTAGAAGCTATAATAAATTAAGGGTAGGATACTTAGTGCATGAAGCGTGTGGTAAACTTTAACTGTTGAAATATCTATGTGTAGCTTTGTCTCATGGTCCTCTACTAAGATGGTTTGAATTATGTCCCTGGGGTCATAATTTGCCCAACCCCAGAAGTCATCTGCTTTTCATAGAGATATAAAGGGTATTGCTTTATAATTCTTCTTATCTGAATCAAAAGGCTTATAGCTTAAGATAGTTAGTATGTCTAGTGGTCCTCCTCCAAGACTGTTCAAATTATGCCCTTATCAAAATTGGCACCACCCTGAGGGGAAGAGAGATGTAGGACAAACTTTGAAATCTTCGTATATGAAACAGACATTGGGCCTTTTGTATAAGCTTATATCTGACCCTAAAACAAATCATATTGCATAACTCAGGTAAGCAAGCCAAGGCAGGGCCATCATGACACCCCTTTCATTCAAATTAACCAGTTATTCATGTTTCAAAAAACTTAGGAAAATATTATTAAATTTTCCAGGTGAAGTCTTGTGAGAAGTGTCAGAAGGCAGATCCTTTAAAGCCTGCTAAAAAGCCAGAACTAACACAGACTCATGTAAGCTATATTTGTACTCTGACAACCTCCTTTCTAACCTGACTTTATAAATATTTATAAAGGGTGTCCAGAAATTACCAAATATTGTATAAACTGCTGTTCTAAATGTTTTTACACAATTCATTGGTATAATTACAAAAATGGCAACAATGTTTAAGCTTGACAAAAAAAAAGATATAATCAGAATAGCTGGTATTCAGCATTTCCGTCCATTATTGATTTGTGGCTGTTATCTTGTGTTACAATATAAGCATATTGTATTGATTAAAAAAGAAAAAGTTTATGTTATTATTAGAGTGGATTTACCTTTGGCATACTGTGAGGTTGTGAAATGCATATAAATATAAAAAAAAAGTTGACCCTAACTGGAAAGAGAGGGAAAAATAATATCTCACCTTCAGTCTCTGCTCAGGTGATTTAAAATGTCTGCCAGACTTTTTTGGCAGAAATGTTACTTGAGATACCAAGATTGTTGAAATTATTCCAATCTGTTGATACACATTGTCAACAGAGTGTTTCTAGTCTTATTAATACTTTCCCACATGCGCCAAATATCAGCATACAGCTTTGAATATAAGCAATATTATTGAAAATCTGCCAATTAAATAGAGTTAAAAACCTTGTGACGAAATAGAATTGCTCATCATGAGCAATTTCTTCTTTATTCACACTTTTTAGCATGACTATTCGAAGAATATAAGAGCTATTACAGTCACTTGTGCGTCGGCGTTGCAACATTGGTTAAAGTTTTGTATGCAAGAAATTTTCTCAAAAACCACACATGCCCATAACTCTATATCAGATTCAGTTTTGCATGAAGGCTTTTTCTCGCAAACCACAGATGCTATTGCTTTAAAACTTCACACATTTATTGGAAATCACTTGGACAAGGTTTTTGTGTTCAAGGTCACTGTGACCTTTGACCAAATGACCTCAAAATCAATAGTTCATTTACTGGTCTGGCCCAGCCCCAAAGTCAAGTTTGAGTTCCATAGGTCAAGGCATTGTTGAGTTATCACTCGGACAAGCTATGGTTTACCGACCAACAAGTGCAAAGCAAAGCAATATACCCCTCCTTCGAAGGGGGCATAATTATTCTGCATGTTCCAGCTGTGACAATGGCATATTTTCTTTATAAAACTCACTGAATCAATAAGTTAATTTAATAATACTGCACTAATTTATCTCTTTATAACCCATCATTAAGCTTAAAATGATTACTTTTTATTCTTTTGTTGTAGACTGCTGAATGTCTAGTTAATGACATATGCCTTCCTGGTTGTGCCGGCAGGTCCGTGTTACTCAGTACAGAGAGTATGTAAACCAGAGGCTCCTCCGAGATGGAGAAAGACAGATGGATAAATGCAGTGCATTTAACTGTTTAAAACCACGTGGAAAAAGCAAGTGGTTTGAGTGTGACATTTGTGCCCGTTTAATGCACCAACGTTGCAACTCAAAAGTGTTTGCAGGGGAATTTTTTACATGTGTTATTTGTGACTTACAATATTCTTAGGAAAATAAATTGTTGTATGTATGTTAAGTATTATAATAATCAGGGTTGGCAAAGCATTGACCGCCCGGGTTTTCCCGGGCTGGGCAATACTCCCTGAAATGGGCAATACTGGGTAATATGATTTTTTATCCTTTTTTTTTACAAAGAATAGTTCAGACATGCTATGATTACATTGTATTATTGCTAAATATATACACAGAAACACCCTTAGGGAAAATGGCAGGCACAATTGTATAGATGAAAGGGCTAATTATTGTTAAATAAACATATTTGTTTGACATTTCCTAATCTGTATAACTAGTCATGTACATGTAAGTATCTATGAAGGTGTGAAAACACTTGTTTTACAATTAAACAAAATTTGGTTATAACACATGATTTCATTCAACATGTTCAAGTACAAAAAGTGCATGATTTAGATTTTCTTGACCAATACTCACTAAGATTAATACAGTATCTAATAAGGGCCTTAGGCAGACTTATAAAACACTTCTTTATTGAAGTTTTAACTTTACAAAACAAGTAAAAAATACTATTTCATATTGCCCAGTATTACCCAGTAAAACCCAGTAAAACCCGGGTTTTTGCTAACCCTGATTATAATGATTCACTGTTTTAACCCTTTCCCTCATACGATAATTTTGCAGCAGAACTTATTTTGTCAAAACATAATAACCTATGACAAAAAGTGAAAAACTTTGAGGCAAAAGGAGAAATTGCATGTCACTATGTTTTCAAAAAGCTGTCTGCTGCAGAAGCATCAGAAAGCTTCTATGAGGAAAGGGTTAACACATAATGAGAAAACATTTGTTTTGAAAAAAGCAGGGCTTTAGTGAATTGTGTTTTCAGACAATTTCTTTTTTTTTAAATTTAAGTTACAGGGATAACTTAATTACTACTATCTCGGCCAGGTCGAAACGATAACTAAATTATAAAATATTTTGCGTAACACCGAGCCATGGGACTGACGATCTCTTAACGTTTCTTTTTCTTTTGTTGTCGCTCATTTATTTCAGGATTTTCTTTGTTATCATCGGAGAAAAAACAAAATCCGATTTCACCTTGTAACAGACATGTCAAGAGCTTCACTTGTCGTTCTGAAGAAAATAAATCATATGCGATGCTTCTGATGAAATATTATGACCCCAAGTTGTCCTCAAGTATGTACTCAGATCCGAGTAGTTGATACTCTGTGATATTCCCGAGATATCTCAAATTAACCTTTAACAACACACAACAAACCTGCAGCAGACGACTTCGAAAATGTTTGGAAAACAGGTAATGCTTTATTGTTGTTGTTCCTTGTTTGATCAGGTATTTTCTTTGCTTACTGCGGCATAAATACCCACATTCGATTGCACCTTGTCGCAGTCATGTCAGAATCTTCGCTCGTCGTTTCGAAGAAATTAAATCATATGCGATGCTTCTGATGAACTGTAATGACCACAAGCCTCAAGAATGTATTCAGATCCAATTAGTTGTTCATCTGTAATCTTACGCTAATTATGACGACAAATTAACCGTACTGTATGTTTTCCGATCCGAGTTTTGTAATTGTAAGCAAATTATTGAAAACAATTGAAAACATTGTGGCAAAAGGGACAATTTGTAATTCAGAGGCATTTTTCGTTTTCCACAATGTTCTCAAACATTTCTGCTGCTGATCTGTCAAATGACGTCTGCAAGTGGGTAAGTGTTGACCTTTAACCTGGTATGTCAGGTGATGAGTTGAGTTAAGCCTTAAGCTTTCGAGATGCGATAGCTTAAGCAGTAACGCATATGACATAAACCTAGGGGTCGTGAGTTCGACCACTGTCTCATACATTGTTTTATCCCGATGTTTGCTAGAAATCAATATAAATTAAACCAATCGTCTTCCACAAACAAAAGGCTACGTGTAAAGGCAGCCAAATGCAAAGGTGGAAATGGTGTGATGATAACTGCTGCAATAAAGCCAGAAATTACAAGGTTATGTGAACTGACCGCACAGATAAAGCTGAAACCTGTTGAAAAACGGCGTTAAATTCATATCAATTGAATCAAATCGTCAACCTGCTATACACGACTTAAAATAAAAGTTCCTTATCGGACTTACCATGACCCTGAACATCACTTGAGTCAATCCTTGCGAATAAAAATTGTTTGTTTGGACAACCTTTAAACAACTCTTCAGCTTATTGAATTAGCAAATTTTCATCAAGCTTCATAGGAATGTTTTTTGTGTGGATTTCTTTCAATCTTGTATACATGATTCTACTTTATGCAGAGAAAAGGAAAATTAACCAAAACTTAAAAAAATCTCTTTGTTTGAATGTAGAAGGCCCATGTTTTTGCTATTTAGTATGTAGTATCATCTAGTGGACCTCTTCCAAGATTGTTCAAATACTAGCCCTTGGGTAAAAAATGTCGCCTCAACGGGGGTCATTTGTTTTGCAAAGATTCATATAGGGAAGCAACATTGAAAATCTTCTTGTCTGAAAGGAGTTAGCCCAGACTTTTGATATTTCGTATGTTGTTTCGTCCAGTTGTCCTCTACTAATAGGGATCAAAACGATTAGCCCAGGGTTATGAAATGGCCCCAACCCGGGGGTAACTTCATTTACTTAGACTCATATAGGGAAAAACTATAAAAATGTTCATGTGTAAAAGTAGAAGGCCTTCGGTATTAAGTACGTAGCTTCATCTAGTTGACCTCTACCAAATGTGTTCAAATTAGTTTGATAGGTTGATAAACTAGGCCACCAGGGGGCGTTGCTAGTTTTCCTTATATGTACAGACAAAGAACACTTAAAACTTCATAAGTTTGATTACATCAGGTGAGCGATATAGGACCACCGTGATCCTCTTGTTAAAGAATTATCGTCCATCTTTCGACATTACTGTTTACAGAGTCTCTTGCTGCAGACTTGCTGTATGGAGGGTTAATGGCATAACCACCTTAAATGTTAATATTAAAGTAACTATACCATATTTACGTTTTAATGGAATTGTCTAATATTGTCATTATGCGTGGTAGGCCAAATTGTGGCTATGATGGACAAGGCTTGTCCTCTGCATGCAAGGACAATATTACGCACGAATTATTGCACTTCATGTATGTGCTTAATGTATTTGCTTTATGTAGAAACGGAAATTTGATCAAGATTAAAACAAAAAGCCAAAAATGTGAACCTTCTTTCTTTATTCCTTACCATATAATATTACAAGAAGAATTTTGATGCATTTTGATGCAAAGCATCAAAGACGCCGCGCATGCTTTTGAAGCATGACTTAAAGGAAGCAGAAGCAGTTCAGTACATTTAAATAACCTGTGCAAGCAGACAGGATGTAAACATTTCGAACAAGAAGGCTAAATGTCCCTTATTTCAAACAAAAAGGCCAAGATGTGCCTATATTGCTATCATAGCCTATATAAAAGGTTACCAAGAGCAGAAAGGGTCAATACTGACGTAGGGATTAATCGTTTTACGTGCTACGATCTATGTGATATTCAGCATGTGAAGATTAGTCGTGAAATGACAAGTTTAGTCCTGAAACCATTTGGTTTACGGTTTGCTTAACATTCACTGCAACAATAATGTGTCATACAAGCTGAAGTTTCTCATTTTTCTTTACAAATAAACTGTTTTAAATCCTCTACCTAGATCCATTAGATAAAAACACATAGGTGTTTAAATATTAACATATATTAAGGTGTATTGCCTGTAGTTATAAGTTAAGTGTGAAACAATCTTAGGAAGGAGAGGTGGAAGTCTATTCTCCTTCCAGTGTAGCAGAAGTATGATATCAAATACGGGAGTATATAAACAAAAAATACGAATTAATTAAAAAAGGAAAGAAAGATATGTATGATCAAGATTGAGCATTATGAAAGTTCACATGTATAGTCAACATATAGCAAGAATTATTAAGTCTGTTTTGTTTGTTTGTTAAGTCACTTTAATCGTTCTGAACATGCCAGTAGGAAACTGAAAAATAAACAAATGAAAATGGTCAAGTCAGTTCCCCAAGAGCAAAGAGCGAGAATCAGTTGGTACGAATCGTTCATCTCGAACGAAACATGAAAAACTAAGTACGAATCCAGTGAATTTTATAAATCGGATGAAATCGGATGAAATCGTGAAAACATCGAAGTATTCATAGCAGAAGGAAGCAGAGACAACTTAATTACTCTATGGGAACCGATGACACCTTGTCGTCTATTAAATAAGAATGACAAAAATCGCCAAGCGATGACATGCTGCATGCCTATTGCATAGTTGGGTTAACGTTGTGTTTACAGTTTCTAGAATTATACTGTAATATGTAGTAATTAAAATGAATCATCATTGATTTTTTTTAAAGATTACCCATTTATTTAAAAATCTCAATATCGCAAAAACATCTCCAGAAACTTTTGTCTGAGCTTTGATGAATCGGGTCGTAAACCATAACAAAAACGTAGCCTAGGAAGTTAGGGGAAAGTTATTAAATACTCATTACATGTGTCAAAAGTTTTGTTATAACGGTAGAAGACATACGTATTTTGTATCTTGTTGTTTCTTAAATCATTTTATAAAATTTATTTATTCATAAAGGTTTTGTTTTTTTCAAACATATAACAGAGGTTTTCTTAACAATAATAATGTTGGGTGCTCCCTTTTCGATTACGTCACCCCATGGTACACAAATTAAAACCTATCCCATACTGACGCCCCACCTCCACGCGGCGTCAATGAACATCCTTTTAATTGAAATAATTTTCAACTTCATTAATAATTATTAATTGTACTCGCATTTCAGACACTCTCCATGTTTTAAGGTACATCGATTTCTGTTTACTATACCTATTCGCTGTCACCATTATTAATGTTCCTGCGAAACATCTTTTCACATGATGGACGTCCAAGAATTTACGGATGTACAGTTCAATGTAGGTGTGTCACAGGTCATCACTTTCTGTTGCCGATGGTCGGAATTCAAATTGCGTGGTTCGAATCAGGGACACAAGCGATGTAAGAAACCCTGGTAACATTCCTTTCCATACGCTTAACGATTTATAATTTATAAACGTTTTAAAGATTGTTTCATTTAAACCACGGCAACAATACAGTAATCTATGGTTCTAGGGATAGTTAACTGTTCTTGACTAGGCAATGTGCCTTTCTAAAGAGTATTATACCATGATCTCGCCGAACAGGTTCGCACTCGAGACCGATCTAAAGTCATGCTTACTTACCTACCGGTCATTGCGAACTATGTTGCAATACGTACTGAACTACGACGACAGTCAGTTCAGTTTAGAAAAGAACAGAAAAGAAGCTTGATATATTTAAGAACTACGTACTATTGTTTATTGGTAAAACCACATATATATGTGAGTATAATATCTGCTTAAAGATTAAATGAGAAATAAACACATAGAAAGAAACACTTCTCTCCACTTGATGACTTGCCAAAACAAGAGGGCCATGCTTTTCTGAAATCGCTCACCTAATTAAATAGGTTCAATAGTTGTTTCTCTTTGCATATAAAACGAACCCGCCCACGGGTGACCATACTTTTAAACCGTAATAATTTTGTTTAACAATCTTGTTGATGGTCATCCAACGAATACATGTGACACATCATTTTTAAATCATGCCAGTACTACTGTGGACTAGAATATTATAAGTTTTTTATGTTGCAATGGCAACCAGGTGTTTTCGCGGAATTTAGTTATTATAGCATCTATTAAGATAATTCAATACGATGTTGTTGAAATTGGCCCAAGATTGGTCAAGATTGTGAGGTCATTTTAAGAAAAAGTTGACGGACGACGTGCAACGGTCACCAAACTATCCGAGAAGCAGCTCATCGTGAGCTATTAGTGCTCAAAATAGCTAACAAGACGAATTTTGATGCTAAGCATCAAAGACGCCGCGCATGATTTTAAAGCATGACTTAAAGGGAAGCAGATGCAGTTCAATACATTTAAATAACCTGTGCAAACGGACAGGATGTAAATATTTTGAACAAGAAGGCCAAATGTACCTTTATCTTAAAAACAAGAAGGCCAAGATGTTCCTTTATTGCTCACCTGGATACCATAGTCTATTATAAAATGTTATCAAGAGCAAAAAGGGTCCATTTTGACGTAGGGATTATATACTTTATATGTTATGATCCATGTGATATTCAGCATGTTAAGTTTAGTCGTGAAATGACATTGAGTTAAGTCTTCAAACCATTTGATTTACCGCTTGCCTAACATTGACTGCAACAATAAAGTGTCATACAAGCTGAAGTTTCTTAATTTTAAATCTGCTCTAACTAGATCAATTAGATAAACAAAAAAAATAGATACTGAAATATTAACAGATATTAACCTAAGTGTTAATGCCTCTAGTTATAAGTTAAGTGTGATACAAGCTTTGGAAGGAGAGAGGGAAGTCTATTCTCCTTCCAGTTGATATGATAACAAAAATCGAGAGTATATAAAAAAAAAATACAAATAATTCTAACAAGTTTAAAGATATTTAATATCAAAATTAAACATTTATGAAATTATAAGAAAAAGTTCTCATGTATAGTCAACATATAGCAATAGTACAATGGTCTGAATGAACAACTGTATGGGGAGGAACGTTTTAAGTTTAGTAATACAGAAATAAATAGGAAAAAACATCACCCGAATCTTTTTTCTGAGCTTTGATGAATCGAGTTGTCAGAGCAGTAAACCAAACAATTAAAAAAGCGTAGCCTAGTGAACTCCGTAAACCGACTCATAAAAAAAGCTTAGCCTAGTTAGTTGGGGAATAGTTATTAAAAACAATTTAAATGTGTATTTTGTATCTTGTTGTTTCTTAAGTCAGTAAATACAATTTATTCAATCATAAAGGCTGTTTTTCGAACATATTACAGAGTTTTTCTTTACAATAATATTTGTTGGTTGCTCCCTTTTCGATTACGTCACCCCATGGTACAAAATTAAAACCTATTTCATACTGACCTCGCGCTTCCACGCGGCGTCAATAAGTAAATGTAGATCATAACATTAGCTACTATATACACCGGTACATTTCTGTTATCTTGCAAAAGTTGGACACTATTTACCTTCTCAGAATGTGAACAAGAACAATTTGCAAAAACAACTATTTCTTGTCTGATCAATATTGTTTGGAAGAATTTCTGATTGATTGATTTGGGTTAAACGGCGTTTTCAACAATGTCAGTCATATGATGGAGGCTAGATCACATACCCATATGTTTCCTGACTTTTTACATACCAGTACTCCACAGAGTAGACTTTCCAAGCAGCTGGCTGCTTTTCAATATAGACTGTGAGCCCAATAACGCTTGTCGCAGTGACCTTTGTTGAACGTCGGAACGAATGTTTACCGAATTGGGGTTTGAACCACAACCCATGGATTGACAGCCCGCGTTGCTACCGGGGCTCGGAAATGTTTTATTCTGAAGAAGTTTTGCAAACATATAGGATAAACAGGAGGATGGAAGACACTTGAGTCATCACAATAAGTAACCCAAGTGAGTCATGCTTTACTTATCTAAATGTATGTACATTGATTGTCACACGTTGTTATATAGCATCCAGCAATGTGTTTCATGATTTTAATTCTTGTTTTTGTTCTTTAATACCACTTTTAGCGATATAGATTTAGACTGGATATGATGGTTTCCTGTACATGCAAACTGAAGGATGGAATAACAATTATAATTTCATTCGTAGGTATATCCAATAACAGTCGTGTTATTTCTTTTGAAACAGAAAGTAACTTAAAACATAGTTCCAAGCAAGGGCACTATTATTATTATAATCATTATTAAAATGTATATTTAATTAATTCATCCATACATATACATATTATGCAAACAGACGTTGGAGGATATAGGATAAAATATACGTGCATTTTCACTAATCAAATATGCTTAATCTTTAGTTTTATCGATGTCAGTGTCTTCAGCTATGGTATCGGACGTAGTAACAGCGACCTGTCCAAACAATGACTTTTCTATACTCTCAGTGCCTCTTAAAAGTATTGTTGACTCTCTAAACGTAAGTAGTCCTCTGTTAAAAAATCAAAGAAATAGAGGTGAAGTATAACATAAGTGAGAAATTGAAAATTAGCGAAATGAGTCGAAAGAATCGTAGAAATTTAGTCTGATGATAATGTTTCTAATATCAATATATAGGAATACATTGATTGTTCGGTCAGAAAGCGTCTTATTATGACAACATTGTAGCAAATTGAGACACTGCTGAAAATAATTATTGACAAAGGGTTTTTAAAGTGATCTGCTTGTTGTATGTTGGAAAGGGGTTAACTACACGTTCAAATAACAAGCGCACATCTTTTTATTTGTTCTTTAACCCTTTCCAACATATCATAACTCTGCAGCAGGCTACATTCAAAACATTTAAATAAAACATTATGGAATAGAGATACAAACATTTGACAGAAGGAGAATTTGCTCATGACGGGTATGGTTAATACATGTTTCACGTCACGCCAAAACCGACCTTAGTATATATTGGCATTTATAGAATTTACGATCAAAGAACCTACGTGTATAGTTTGGTTTTGGTCATAACCGTTTTCTCGAGGCTTGTAAGCCTAGATGGTAAGACGATTATATCATGATCTTATTGCGCGGATGCGCATGATGTTATTGTTCTTGCTGAATTACAATACATCGCAGATCCTTTACAACTAAGTTGTATTATGCCGCTGAGCAAAAGACGTCTATTCTTATTAACCATTTTCCACATACAACAACTCAGCAGTAGCCAATTTGAAAACTTACCGGTAAACATATTGTAGCTCTATAAACCAAAGTACAATTATTGAATAAGGTTGAAACCATTGAGACAATTTCGTATGTTGTCACAATGTTTCAAAAGTCGTCAGCTGTGGCTGCGTCAGAAAGCGTCTGTCAGTGAGAAAATGGTTAATATAGAAAACAGACAGACGACAAAAGCAGAATTGAACTTCCTCATGTTTTCCAGTCAGTGTTAGGTTTCATACTTAAATCCGCAACAAAGGCGATTATTATGTAAAGGAAGGATCCTGGTCATTTCTTTAAAAGACGGACGCAGATTAGACTTCTAACAGTGCATCGAACAAACTATTCGAGGAGAGACTGTAGTTCAGTGCAATTCATATAACACTATTTCATATGCAAAATAATCTGCACCAGATAACGTCTTATACTCTACGGCAAAAGTCTAATACTCTACGGCCCATAAATACCAATTTCCGCTCTTACCAAAACATTTCCAACTTATTTCATTGAATATAAATTCATTGTATAGATAAGGGTTTACTGTACAGGCATATTGAATGAAATAACCTAGTATATATCGAGTCAGAATAATTTACTCAAAAATATAATCAAATAGAATCTCAGGTGTCAATCATCGTGATGTCATAAATAAGTAAATGATAAAACTCCGCGGGACGCGGGGTTATGTAGGGGAAACTCCGCAAACAGGTGAGCGAGAACGCCGTGGGGCTGCCTTATCAGCCCGCGGGGATGAGCGTTTATGCTGTACTGTATCCCATTATGCTGTACTGTATATATATAATAAACTGACCTTGATGTGAATTATTCACAAAACACTTCAATATAAACGGACACAACTTCTAACGTACATGTACGCAAACCCCTAACTTTGATTCCTTCAGTGGAACATCAATTGTTTTCCCTATTTGGCCTTCTTGCGTGGATTAAGATGTTAAGAACAAAAAGTGTTTAGACTAACCCAGCGATCCAAATATACATTTCTTGTAATAGACGTTTTCCTGTTAACATTTTGACGTGCCATCACTGATTACCTAAATACATAGGGTTCGTATAACGCATGTAAACATACAAAACATACTATCACTTGACGCAATATGTAACCGTCTTACAAACTCCAGATCGTTCACTGATTTATTTAAAATTTAAATCAACAAATGGTTAAAAGCGACCAAATTTCGTTTGTATTTACAAGTCCGTCATTAGTTTGATATTGTGCCAAAACCTGTTTTAACATTATTTAACGACGTAGATCTTATCTTTGTAAATAATGTCTTAATTTCTAACATGTATTCTATTTCCGCAATTTTAGTCCAAGCAGGAATCAGCTGCTAATCTGTCACTTCTCAATCTTATCACGGTAGAGGTTTTACCTATGGTTTTAAATTATTGTTTATTTTTACACTATTGGCATATAGTATAATGAAGTATGTGTGTTCGATTTTCTTTTAATTAAAAACAAAAAAAAAATTAGAAGCTGATTCTCGGCTCTATGATGTAAATAGTAAGTTCAATGATTGTGCGATATGCTTATATCGCAAGTCTCCTATAATTCTAGTTAGAATGGCCATGTATAGTACTTGTCTTGATTTGTTTGTACATTGTATATGTTTGTATATGACTTTGTTTGTACATGGATGAGACTTAAATAAATAAATGAATAAATAAATATACCAAATACCTCACGTAATTGTTCTGACGTATCTCCAAATACGCGTTTTATTTCAAACCTTTCCTCTGAAATAACTGATGAAAGGTGAATACAATCTTGATTTGACTTAATTTCATTTAAGAAAATAAATCATACTCTACTTAATATAATGGCGGGCTCAATAACCACATGTATCAACAAACGAATTACTCAAAAATGATAGTTCGTCCATAATATCATTCTATGAGAAAACTAAATGCTATTATTGACAAATAATTCCCCGATCTTATTATAACAGGTTACGATAGCACAAATATCTATATCTTAAAAACCCATCGTGTAATCAATATGCTAAAATTGGATTTAAAAAAAAACTTTGGTGAAAAGTGCTCGGTATTGATACGAATAATGAGTTTAAACTTGTGTTGGCTTAATTTCGAGTGCTGGTGTACCAATATCTAAGATTTTTCCAAATATTCTACAGTAATGCGTTTATCATAAAACCATAGCCAAGGACCTAACATGAACGACATTCAAAAGACACATAGTGTGATAAATATTATTCAAGATCGAGTAAAGAATGTGGTCCACAATGTTTTCTCTTACATTTGACCTTATTACGCGTCATGACCTAGATAGCTCTAAAACATAGTCTGATAATGTTTCAACATACTCGAATAAATATGCGGTCTCTAGAGTATCCACAAAGCGTTTTGACAATCTGACCAAAAACTCAAATCACCAATATTTGATAAATAGCATGACGAAAAACGTTGCGATATATTTCGACATGTTGAAATAAAAAGTTTCAATGTGTTTAAATAAAGATTCCGCCTTCTACAGTCTTCACAATATTTTTCCTAAATTTGAAACAGTGATATCTGTTCCATCCGACATGACTCAAAATCTAAATTGGCCTAGATATCAGCAAGACAAACATATTGCAAACAGTGTCCATAAGCAAAAGCTTGACGACGGACACATTTTTGAATTATTTGTATCTGACATTACCATGGGAGACAAATATTCTTATAAAGATTCGAAATTCTTTACTTAGAAATGCATTCCCTCGTTTACAGTGTCCACAAAATATATCTTAAGCTTGACTTAGTGATTAATTGTGTGACTCGTCATTACCAATACTCTTACTAAGACTAGATATCAAGGTCTAAAATATGACAAGGTTTCAACATAATCAATTCAAAAGTTCGCATTCTAAAATGTTCAAAAGATATATCTTAAGATTGGCTTGGAGATCAATTGTGTGACCTGACATAATCAATATTCGAACTTAGCCTAGAAATCAAGGTATAACATTTGACATGGCTTTAAGAATATCCAGTCAAAAGTACGTACTCTAGAATGTTCACAATATTGTTTTTAAATGTTTGCGTAGTAACCAAGACAAACACACTGAACAAGAGTGTTCAGAAGCAAAGTGTTGACCACGGATACTTTACGCATGGGTGATCAACCGAGTTTCGGGTTAGTTAAAAAAGTAAAAAAAATATCTTGTCACGATTTATTATTCAAAACTTTTTTAAACAAAAATCTTGATTGTGAAGCAGCTGGCTTAAATGTATATTTTGTTCAAATAAATTAGTATTTCAACGCCGTGCAATGGTTGAGTTAACAGTATTAAACGTTCTAATACAAAAGGAACTCAAAGATGTTCATGAAAACAATAATTCAATTAAATTAGTTGATTAATTATTAAAAATCTGCAGCATTACAAAGATTTGTATAAACTAAGTTTTCTGAGGCACTTTTGCTAGCTTCTCCACATTTTGTTTCTTCCTCAATAAAAATCGTTGGTCGGAGGTTCATAATCATATGATGATTTAAATGATATTGTTCACATTGCATTATACTATAATTGGGCAAACGTTTCCAGTTTAACAGTTGCTTCCATATTACAGTTTAAATTTGACAAATTGTGTAAGAAATGAATAACTATTCTTTAAAACATAAAATACATTGAACTGAAAGATAAACATGGAAACAATTAACTCGTACATATTAGTTGAATAATTAACATAAATCTGTTCACTAATGTTGTGTTTACCTAAGCTGTCTGTGTCTGCTCTATATCTTCTCTTAAGACACCACATCCTCTGTATGGAATTATCTAGCAGAAAAAAACGGCATTTATTAGAACCGATGCATAAATAACAATTCGGATTGATAACGATCAATGGCAGAACACAATGCGACTGCGAAGAAAGAATTCCCCCGACCCTATGAAAACTAGTTTCATTATTACAGTCGTAAGTATAATATAATGTGTTGGGCTACATGAACAGAAAACTATTTTGTATATAACACATATATGTAATTAGTTGTGGCCTCTACATATTGAGAACACATCTTTAAAAGACAAAACGCAGACGATTATACAGCAATGACGAATAAGGAAATAATTTTTTTTTTATATCATAACATTATACATATATGTACTGGGAGAGTCGGTCATAATCATGTCGACTGCAACTCTAATTGAGCAACTCGTGCGAATTTAACTTTCAGGAAAATAACGTGTTTTGCTTAACCAAAAAATCAACAGATACACTTCTTGTTACAGACATTATCCTGTAATCATCTTTACATGACATTACCAGGAACGTTTTATATCTAATATTCGTCCCTGACATCACTGATTACCTGTATAGATTCATTAAAAGTATGTCAAAATATAGAAAACACTATTTCGCGGTGCAATATATAAACGTCTCACACACTAGAGATGTTTAACTGATTGTTTTAGAAGTAAAAGCAACTTACAAAGTCGTGAAAGTGTCTTTCCTTTTTTGTGCTTTTTAAGTGAAACTGAAATGAAAACAATAGTATCCAACTTTTACAATCAATTATACAATACAATGCAATAAATAGTGAATTTGTAAATAAAGGCGACCCTAGCCGAAAAAAGCAATGTTTTTATTTTTATTTTGTCATCTTTAACATTCTACGCTTCTGATATCAAAATTAACAAAACAATATCTACGTATTCGATCCTGTCTTTAATCCCTAAATGCCTACCAGCTTCAATGAACAAATTATGAACAAAATATCGAAATCTCGCTAATGATTTTCTTACATAAAATGGTAAATGTACAAATAAGTTTTTTCTGGGTTTAACAGAGATTCATAATGTTTATATGTGTCACTTCGTGGTGAGTGGCTAATATGTTCGAGCCAGTTCTAAATTTTACAATCAATCAACCTTTGTTTAAAGCACAGTAAAACATTATTAACATTTCCAACTTCTTGACTCTAAAAAAAACCCAGGATAACTTAGCAATGAATACGAGTCCCATGGATTTATACACTGATGTAATATTTACCGGGGCGCCATTATAAGACCAGTGTTCATACGATCGCAGGGGTCCTCCGTTTAAAAATACAATTAGTTTGTCAATGTCTTATTCAGATTGATAGTTATTCCGAAAATGTGTACAGAATTCCGAAATATAATTTGATTGTAACTGTAACTGAATAGTGATGTCAGCGCAGATCACCAAGTCATCTGCATAAAGTATACATATTATATCAACGATATTTGCTCCATTAAAAAAATACCTGTGTGTTCCTTGCTTCGTAGAAAGGGAGATAACTCATTAATATATAATTTAAAAACCATCGTACTTGGTACGTTCCCTTGGCTTGTGCCAACGTTACAATTGAATGCTTGAGTAACGTTATTGTCGCCGATTCGTACGTATTCGCGAAGATTCGAATACATTGACGTTAGTACAAGAAATAATTTAACTTAAACCCAATTGTTATGCACACTAGCGAATAACTTATGGTGTATCAATCAATCGAACGCCACGGTTACTGGTACCATGCTTTGTAGTGTAAATACATTATTCGTTGTCGAATAAAGAAATTACTGATACCTTGTTTTGTAATGTAAATAGTTATCTGTTGTCGAATAACCAGTCCGAAAACCAGCTTTAGCCTCATCAACCTTGCTAAACTGTTCAACCAATGTACATAGCCGATCATACATTATGTTTGAAAATATTTTATACATAACATTGATCAGAAAAAATACCTATATAATTTGAAGGATATAGACACAAAGCAAAACAATGGTGTTAAGTCACATTATACGGTTTTGATCCAAAATTAGCAATTGAAACTTATTTAGGTTCAATTACACCTATTGATGTATCAGTATCGTTTAGAAAAAACACAACATATTCTATATATAGTGATACTTTACTTTACAAAATCTATTTGTAGTATCGCAATGTAGGCATATTATATTTTTGTTATTTAACTCGTTTCTTAAAGGCAGAATTATTTAATAGTGTGTTCTCAAATAATAACGAAGAAAAGACAGGGTTTTGCCTTATCAACACAACTAAGAAACATATCGGCCAACTGAATACCTTTTTCTATACTGTACAAGTTTTGAAATCATTCGCATTTGACAATACCATTCACTCATGAATTCAGTCATTCATTCATTTACTTAATCATACATTAATCAAGACAATTATTCTTACACAGATTCGCAATTCTGAAGTTAAAAAGTGCGCATCCAAAAAATATATCTTAAGGTTGATCCATTTAATGACCCGACATTGCCCTTATTCGAACTTAGCCTAGATATCAAACATTTGACAAGATTTAAACATAATCATGTGAAAAGCCCATACTCTAGAGTGTGCAAAAGATTGTTCTTAAATATTCTCTACGTTACCTAGGGTTTTGACGCAACATGACTGATATGAAACATATTCAATCTTAGCCTTCCCTAGATATCAACATAAAAACAATATTAGGAAACAGTCGCAACATTTATAGATTGAAAGTCCTCCTTCTAGATTGTTCAAACAATTGTTCTTAAATTTGATCGAGTGATTTAGTTATTTACCCGACATGGTCTATATTCGAATGTGGCCTAGATATTATGAGGCAAAACATGCTCGAACCAGTTCTGTTTTTTACAATCAATAAACTTTACCAATTTTCAACTCAAGATGTTTAGCTAATTTACTTAGTAGTAATAAAGTTTTATCATTAATCACAGAAGGAAATCGATTTCCCTTTCAAAAACCATGTATTGCTTCACACGTACATGTACAGAAGTGGAAAGCCAACAGACACTCATGTCGTCTTAAAATGGAGAGAACTTCATTGGTGCGTCATTCCAAAATAGAACTGTAATCCTTTCCCGACTGCAGACGTATTTAGTGCATACATTTATGTAGCACATGTCAATTAACCGAAGTGTTTGTAACTGAACTCAGGTAAAGATATTTTCCATATTCTCGTCCTGCATCTTACCAAGTCGTCTAATTCCTGGTCATTGGTAGTATTGCATCATACCTTAGGTTTTCTAGACCATTTTAATTATATCTAATTAAAAACAGATCAACTGCAGTAGCACAGCGTAGTATATGGACTGATTTCAACAATATCAGGTTTTGTTTGCAAATATAAACTATATTGCAATATGACGTGCGTCTATTTTGTAATCTCATTTAAACTGCATTATTCACAACATAAAGTGCTATTTCATCAAACAATTCACGAATTTGATGAAAATACATACACGTCATTACTTCACACGGGGCAAAGTGTTACACTTGAATTGTTCGACCCATGCTTTAACTTAGTGTGTCAAATGGATGTATCCAAAACGATTCTTCTGGTCGCCATATTTTTCTGTTCGGTAGAGGTAAGTTTCAGTTAACAATGTTATTTTTCTTACAATGGCGATTTTTTTTATACAAAATAAAACGTTTACCAGGCTTATCATTACATAATGTAAATTCTCCAAACAAGGAGCACAGTGTTACCGCCTAACACTTTGCCCTGTGAGGATTTCAAAATCCAGCTTTTATTTAGTTACATTTTTAATATACCTTGGTATTGTTGATTATTATCGGAAAATACGTCATTATGAACATCACTTGATATGAATATGAAAACAATGACGCAATAAGTTAGGTCATATGTAGGAAAACTATAATGTAACACCTTACCCCGTGTAATATTTTCACAAGTTTTTTGTAAATAAAGACCATAAACTCGTGCTACGGAATTGAGTGTTTATTCCTGTTTTGCTAATAAACCAGTGTTCGCGTGATTAGCATCCATCTTTAGATGTTTGACATGTACCCTTTTACCCCGGAGTATGTAATTATTCGCCCCGGGGTAATTAAGATTTGTCCCGGGATATGTAACATTTTACCCTGGGGTATGTAACATTTTGTGCCGGGGTATGTAACATTTGCCCCGGGGTATGTAACACTTAATCCAGGGGTTTGTACTATTTTGCTCCAAGGTATGTACCATTTGGAACCGGGGTATGTTACAATTTGTTCCAAAGGCCGTGGCAATGTGATACAATCTTTCAACAATGTCATATACGTTTAACGTTTTCTGTTAATGAGTTATATGCTCAATTATTGATCGTGTAAGTTACTAATTGAGTGTTTATGTAGCCACTTCAATGGCAGCGTTGTAAACATCTTTATTTTCTCAATATTTTACAAACAATGATAACAAATGTAACACCTTGCCCTGTTCTCCCTATAATTTTATGAAATAGTTCCCACATATAACAAATCTGCAGATGGCCGCAAACATTAAAAATCTCGATAAAAGATAATAAAAATGACAATATACTTTCTGCTAGGGTTGATAACACTGTGGCAGAAAGGAGGTCTTTCTTTTTTACACAATTGTTATAAGTAATCTGCTGCAGATGCGTCAAATGCTGTTTGCATGTGTGGAATGGTTAAGTAAATGATCTAGTCAATGTTGAAAATATCAATTTATAAGTAAATAGTACTAGGTAAAGACAGTGTGTACTTTATGTATATGTATTTAGGCTGCCTGCCCATTTTACAATATATAACTATGTTATACAATTTAATAGAGTGACAGTCAAACGTGTACAATCATGACAACATAAGTTAAACCATACAGTGAAAGAGATATATGCGTATTTTGAGAATTTTGCAGCAGATATCCTATGGAATTATGATATAAATAAAATCAGCAAAGTTTGTTACATTTTGTTAAAATTTCAATTCAAAGTTTAAGAATATAAAAATGATATTTTCTAATAGACGTATTTTCTTAGTGAAAAGTATAGACAATAGCATGTCAATAGTTTAAATTTATTCGTTCGAAATATGTCTTCTTACTATATAAAACGTCCTGTTGGATCAAACGCTGAAATAAAAACGGTACAAGCCATTCATATAAGGTATGGTTACATATTTACACCTGTTCTGGTATAATTGAGCATACTCGGGCATCAATATCATAAAAACATATTCTACTGTGATACGTTTACCAACAATATACTGGCAGGTCTATCTAATCCTTTTGAAGTGTCGCAATGTGAGCATATCATATCAGATTTTCGTATCTTAGGTGTCAACTTATTTAGTAGTATATATATATATATATTAGGGATGGCAACGAATATTCGAATACTATATCATGATTCGAATATTCGATAAAAATCAGAAGTATTTATAAACAAATTATATATTTAAATCAAATTGACGATACATGAAATATTTACCCATTTTTGTTGTTAAAAACTGCAAGTCAAGGGTAACAGATGGGCATCGTTACGCGTATTGTATAAGGTGTCAATACTGTATATAACATGTCAAACTGATAATCCTTGCTTTGGGCTATTAAAGTGATCGATACAATACTGTTGGTTTCGTACCACAACTCCGTAACTTCAACTTGTAAAGAATATAGTTACGTTGTTATTCAATTGTATATCAGTCACACACATCCGTCTGTGTGGCTGTGCAATTATCCGATTTCATAATTATAGTTTTTTTAGCAGTCCGGTATTGGGAATATTCCATGACCATTTTCAACAGTATTTCAGTTATATAACAACGAGAGAAATGTTTAATTGCGCCACATTTCTACTCAAATAACGACATCCACCATTCAAGACGGTGCATGTCCGATTTGTCATGTTTTGAACAGATTTGAGAATTGGGAACATTTCATGTCATTTTCAACAGTATTTCTGTTGTATACTTGGTAATCAGAACTACATGTTTCATAAAAAAAATACATGAAGTAAGTGATCAATTAATTAAAATCTTAGCACTTTACTGACGAATTTTTCACTAACATTGTTTTATTTCAAATTCACGGGTTGAACGAACATGTAAATGCAAGTCCTGGAACAAAAACAGACAACAGCAAGATCATTTTACAACAAACTGTAAACTCTTTTTATTCGAAGCATGCACAAATGGGTCGAATATTCGAATACTTTGTGACCGAAAATCCGAATACCAATTGTGGTATTCGTTGCCATCCCTAATATATATCTATTGCAAAGAAAGTAATATATGATATGAATACTTTTCCGGAAAGTAATGTAAACGATTGTTGCTTTATCATCAGGGCTAAGAAACATATTGGATAACAATGAAGTAAATCATGCAGCTGTATCTGTATACTAAGCAATTTTGATTTCTTTGACTATCTGACAATGATATATCTTTCATTCATCCATTCACTCATTCACTCACGCATCTGACCAACTTACCTAATAGACACACATTTACTTACTTAGTAGTATTTGCGTTTTACTTTCATCTAAGGATTTATAATATGTTATTACTTTTAATCGAGGAATGTTCTGTATATTATACGATCAGTCCATGAGAGTCATGTCTAGCTCTTTACCTGGTACACTTATGAATATCGAGAGAGTTTTTAAATGAAACCAGATATTGCTTTAGGTGAGAATATATTCCCTTTTCCGAGATACTATCTACTGTGTAAGAATATTTCTCTGTTTCTCCAAACATATATAATCTTACAGAAACTTATACATGAATTTCAGGTTGGTGGTTATTGCAAACTCTCTTGAAGGATGAGATTGCCCTGGCACGCTAACGGCCCAACATTTGTTAGTTTCTACGGTTGTGATCCTTGTCATGTCGGCATTGAGAAATCGTGTACTGCTTGTAATTACTCTACCCATGTGTACTTAACTGCTTACTTTATTACATTATGATTGTATATTGTTTTTTCTCCTTTATCAAGTATATGCTCGCCTATATGGCGATTATATTAATAGTATATAATAATAGTATATCACATACAAGAAAATAAAACTTGACGACAATACATTTATTTAAGCAAATCTAGAGATTACTCACGCATTAGTCCAGCAGTCCGTAAATGTCCTACAAAGGTTCTGTA
Source organism: Serripes groenlandicus (assembly GCA_031761405.1). Taxonomy (NCBI): domain Eukaryota; kingdom Metazoa; phylum Mollusca; class Bivalvia; order Cardiida; family Cardiidae; genus Serripes; species Serripes groenlandicus. Next base: position 231,888,164 of record JASEVX010000001.1, on the reverse strand, counting down.
CTTGTCTACTTCTATACATGGCCTGATTACCATATCTTCTAGCCTTTCCGCTAGAATATAGAATAGATGTTTGACAGTTTCACGTGTTCTATCATTAAGATACGTGCACTATTTTCTTTACATTCTAAAGCAGCAGGGCTAAGTTTATCCTTGGGAATACAGTTCATGTGTCAAAATAAACTAGCATTTCAACAACGTGCAACGGTTTTTTAATTATGTTAGTTAATACTCATTTAAGTTTAGATTCTACTAGGTGTTTAGGAAGTGTATAATAAAAACTGAACTCAAAGATGTTCATGTAAACAATTAATTCACTCAGTTAGATCAGTTGAATAATTATTATGAATCTACCCTCCAAAGTTACATATTACCTAAGCTTTCTGGTCCCTTCTGGATCTCAATTACACATGAGACATTCGATTAATCATATGAAACTATTGATTATCTTATAACTAATTAGACATTAGACATTCGATTACACATTCAAAACAAATTCGAATGTCTAATTAGACATAAGACATTCGATTACACATTCGAATAAAGCGAATTAAGAGATTTAGGTACCACATTCGATTAGATATTCCTAAAGTACAAGATTTTGGTTCCGAATTCGTCGGAGGTCATTGTACATCCAACAAATGAATGTTTAATTAGACATTGGAGAAAATTGCCTCATAAACATAAATTACGCAGGACTTTGTAAACAACACCTAATAGGTGACAACATCTTTGTTTTGTATATACTATCTCAATATTGTAAAACCAAAATATGTCAACCTTAATGTGCCTTTGTTTATTTAAATTAGCTTATGATTTCATTTAGCGTAATAGTCTATTGTTAAAACTTACAAAAAACATTAAAGATGGTAACTTTCTAAATAAAGTTAAATATGTTCGAAAATATCAAAATCCGTGTCTCCTATTACCTAAGGGTTCTTTGTCAATTTTAGCAGCCCAAACACACGTTGTTTCTTCATCAATTAACATCTTTGAACGAGGTACGTCATCACCTAGCATAACAGGATGGCAAAGATATACATAAATCGATCACTTGAGTGATGGTTTAGTAGCAAATATTTAATTGCTAGCATCGGGAAAAGTTTGATCAGGACTGGGAATGGAACAGCAAGGAACGGACACAGTAACTGAAACAGCTTATTAGAAAATGACATTTGAACAAAATCGATCTACACAATTGTAAATTATATATTCATTTACAGTATGTATTTGATAATCTATTCCAGTATATATTAATTATCATCAACTGATTATTTCTTCTCTTAGAATAAAATCTACAAACATTTATAGGACTTTTGAATAATACGGTCAACAAATAATTTCGTATAATAAAAATCGGTAAATTGTTACAACCGCCCAATATGATCGAAACGCTCATATGATTGGATAGTTTCAATAATTATGAATGTTTCAATCAGAGCGCTAAATTTCGATCCGCTCTTAAAGCGATCCAACTTCGTTCAAATCGCGCTCACGATTCAATCACGGTCTAATTCGATTGCAAATTTCATGATGTTCTTTAGTGGAACAAATGCACGGATAATCCACATATGTGTAACTTCATAGTAATCAGGCAATTTGGCGTCTAGAGGATCCACAATGTTTTCTCTTACATTTGACATTATAACGCGACACGACCTAAATTCAAACATGCCCTAGATATCTTTAAAACATACAGTCTGATAAATATTCGTCCATATAGAGTAATTAATGTGACATTTCGCTTGCATTTAATAGTAAGACATTGGTGCTCATCAGGCATGAGGCATAATCATAATTAGTATAATATATCATCAAAACAAACACTCTGGAAAAAGTTTATCCATTATCAAATAAAAAATTCAACCTTTAATATGGCAACACTATTGATTTAACTTTAACCCAATGACATAATTCTTTACCTGATATTATCCATATTCTTACGTACATTATCAAGATGAATATTCTGACAATGTTTCAACGTACTCGAGTAAAATGTGCTGTCTCTAGAGTATCCACAAAGGGTTTTGACAACCTGACCCAAAACCAAAATGATCAATATTCGTTAGGTAGCATGCAGACAAACGTTGCGATATGTCGCAAAACGTTGAAATACAAAGTGTCAATGTGTTCAGATCAAAAGTCCGCCATCTTCAATGTTCAAAAGATGTTTCTTCAATTTGACTCAGAGACATCTCTTCCATCCAAATTCGTAATTGGCATAGATATCAGCAAGAAAAACACATTGAAAAGCGTGTTCAAAAGCAAAATTTGACGACGGACACATTTTGAAAAGATTTGTTTCTGGCAATACCTTTCAAGGCAAACAATATGCAAAAGATTCGAAATCCTAAAGTTAGAAATGCATCCTCAATATATGTTAAGCTTGACTTAGTGATCAATTAAGCCTATATATCAAATTCTAACATATGACAAGGTATGGACATAATCAAGTCAAAAGTCCGTAATCTAGATTGTCCAAAATACATATCTTAAGATTGCCTTGGTGATCAATTTTGTGTTCCGACATAATCAAGTCAAAAGTCCGTAATCTAGATTGTCCAAAATATATATCTTAAGATTGACTTGGTGATTAATTTTGTGTTCCGACATAATCAAGTCAAAAGTCCGTAATCTAGATTGTCCAAAATATATATCTTAAGATTGACTTGGTGATCAATTTTGTGTTCCGACATAAAATAGTCAAAAGTCCGTAATGTAGATTGTCCAAAATAGATATCTTAAGATTGACTTGGTGATCAATTTTGTGTTCCGACATAATCAAAACTCGAACTAGGCCTAGATATCATGGTTTAACATTTGACAAAGTTTCAACATAATCAAGTCAAAAGTCCGTACTCTAGAATGTTACGAAGACTATCACATTGAATAAAAGTTTTCCCAAGCAAATTGTTGACGACGGACGATTCACGCACGGACGACAAACCGAGTTTTCAGGTTAGCTAAACACTTACACAAAAACCCCATTAATACCCATGGTTATATACATTAACTAACTTTAGTCATGATTTATATATTTTTCAAACTTTTAAACAAAAGTCTGCGTTACGAAAAAAATAAAAATTCATCGCTTTGCAATGAATGAGTAAATAGTGTTATTTGTTCTAATATGAAATGAACTCAAAAGATGTTCATAAAAACAATTAATTCAATTAAATCAGACGATTAATTTTTTTAAATCTGCTTGACGAAAACGTGTATTACCTAAGATTTCTGTTTCAATTTTGCCAGCTTCTCTACATTTTGTTTCTTGCTTAATACAACTCGTTTGTGGAGGTTCGTAAGCATATGACAATTAAATTTCCTTTATGCTCATTGAATTATACTTTAATTTGGCAAGCATTTACGAACGTTTCTAGTTTAGAAGTTTTCTCTATATTCCAATTTAAATTTGACTAATTGTGTATGAAATGTATAAAATGTCTTTAAAACATAAAATACATTGAATTAAAATATGTGGATGGACATAATTAACTCATGCAATTCAGTCATATACCTAAGCTGTCTGTGTCTGCTATAAGTCTTTTTTCACGAAGCCCCGTCCTCTTTGGCCGTAGTCTGGTATTATCTAGCAGAACAAGCGCATTGATTATAATCGATGCATACTGAATAATCAACACGTTCATTTTACATAAAGATATACTTAACTGACCTAGATGTGCTATTTATGAAACTCTTTAATCTAAACGGAAAGAACTGTTCCTTTGAGGGAAATATCGGTTGATATTGTTCAATATCAAAACGCAATGCTTTTAAGGAGTAAGAGTTCCCCGACCTTTTAAGAGACAACAACGAGTTTCATTATTACAAACTTAAATAAATAGTCGTAAGTCCTATATGATGTGTTGAGCTACATGAACATAAACTAGTTCGTATACAATAATTAGGTAATTACTTATGTGTTGCATTTTATATCTTAATATATACGCATACATGCATTGGAGTACAAATGTATGACTTGGCGAGTCGGTGGATAAAATAATATAAGCTAACGCTATGTGATTTGTGTTTGACTCATGTTGTACAATTGTGATTGCATGTATGTATATGTACATACATGCGTACATGTACAAACTATTTGTATATGTATGTACATAACACATACACACACTTAGGTGCCAAGTTTGGATGTACAAACTTGTCTAATCGAAAGTCAATAAAAGACGACGAAAAACAGATTTTGTGTGTGTCAGCATTATTTGATAAAACATTATCATAACAGGGCGTGTGTTAAATACAAATAGTTGATTGTTTTTGGTACTAATTTAAATTTATCATAACTTCTTGTCCATTTATCTTTAGTATTATATGTCACTTTTTATGATCAGCTTAACTCTAAATATCTCATTCACTTAAAACACAGACCCTGCCAGGTTAAATATCCTACATAAAACTTATATCTTCAATAATCGATATCAGCATTACTGACTACAGATTAAATTGTTCTAATGTTTGTGGATTTAAATGATCTTTTTTTCTTATTTCTTCATGTGAAACGAAATATTGCGGCTTCTCTTTGATGCTTTGCATCAAACATCCGTCTTGTACTATATTCTGGCAGACGTTTACAAACGTTTCCTGTTTAAAAGTTTTTCTATTTTTCAGTTTAAATTTTACTAATTGTGTAAGAAATGTATAAAATTCTTTTTTGAACCATGAACTATTTGAACTAAAAGATGAACATGGAAACAATTAACTCCTTTAAATCAGTTGAATATTTAAAATAATTTGTTCATCCAATGTTTCGTTTTACCTGAGCTGTCTGTGTCTGCCTCAAGATTTCTTTCACGAAGCCGCATCCTCTTTGGCCGTAGTCTGGAATTATCTAGCAGAACAAATGCATTAATTAGAACTGATGCATATGGAATAATCAACACGTTCGATTTACATAAACATATAGTTGAACCTCAATGGGAACATGGGAATACTCAAACTCTTCTCTCGGTCCCGACCAAAACACGTTCAGTTCACATATACATATATATTTAACTGACCTTGGTGTGTATTCCTTATGCAACAGTTCAAAAACGGGTAAGAAGTTAACATGTACAGTACCGTATCTCTATGTTCGGCTATATGCGAACATTTACGTTCAAGATCAAAAGTAAATATATTTAGGCTACGATTGTACACAACTGAAGGACGGACGACAGACAAAGGTATCACTTCAGGAAAGCTTTAAACGTGATAAATTGTTTCAATTGCAAGTATCAGAACAATTACACGGATTAGTTATACATGTCTAAATCCATAGAAAACAGCTGAATTGGCTGACGTCTATCGTAATAAAAAAAGAACGTTTTTTTAAAGCCTACTAAGACGAATTATAAACTGCTAATAACATTCAAAGACCCCAATCCCTTTACAAAAACTTTTGAATGTTACAGTTGTGTTTACAATACCAAACTTGTTTACGACCCAAGCTTTCTGTGTCACTTTGACCATAGCTTCTCCACGCTTTCTTTCTTCTTTAGCAGAAAAGAAGTTGCTGTTGTCAATATATTTAAACAATCGAAATGAAACAAATGTATATGTGCGTTGATATCGTAGAATATACCTGTGTTTTGCATCGTGATCAGTTAATAGGTTACTTTGTTTCAACACAGTAATGTCGAGTTAAAACAAATAAGACGCAAAACAAAAACAATAGCACAAAGGCTTTACAATTAAGCATGTACACTTTTGTAAATTCAAACATCATTGAAGGTTTAAACGACACAACACAACAGTAATTTGAAAATATGTAAAATCAAAACGCCCAAGAACCATCAGATATAGCACCTTTAAAAATGATGACACTAAATCGATCACCTGAGTCATAGTAAAGTATCGAATGTTTTACTTCTAATAAAGGCGGAACATTGACAGAGCGGGAATAACACTCTAAGGAGGGAACAGAGTAATTAAAGCTGAGGTTCACTAAACTATTATTTCTCTTTATTTGTCTGGGAATCAAACAAGCGGATTCAGAGGAGAAGAATGTTAAAGGTTTTGTATATGTCACATTTTGTGATGTCATAGCAACAAAGCGTCTACATATAATTTATAACGACGTCAAACGGACATCCAACGATCCGAAAGTCTCAATATGGTCATCCCGAAACACCCGCCTGAATGGTATGGCTCTGTATCATAAGGAGCTTATAAAAAGCTATTTAGAATATAATTCATACAAATATAGCCAAAACCCAAAATGACCGACATTTAAGCGGCAAATAGTGTGAGAAATATTATTTTAAGATCAATTAAGATGTAACATCTAGAGGATGAACAATGTTTTTTTCGTAAATATAACCTAGTAATGCGACATGAACCATATTCAAATATGCCCTAGATATCACTAAAACATACATTCTAAATAATATTAATCAAGATAGAATAAAAAAATGCGAAACAATATTGTTCTTAGATTTAACACATTCACATCTGTTCTATTCGAGATGACCTATATTCGAAAGAGGCCTAGTTATCAACAAAATAACCATATTGAAAAAGAGTGTCAACAAGCAAAATTTTGACGTCGGACATGTTATGAAAGTAATCATTTATCCATCCATACATTAATCAAGTCAAACATTCTGACAAATATTCGCAATTCTTAAGTTAAAGATGCAGCATCAGTCTAGAGTGTTCACAAGATATATCTTAAGATTGACTTGGTGATAAATTGATTGTGTGACCCATCATCTGCCATATTCGAACTTAACCTAGATATTAAACGTTTAAACAATATTGTTCTTAAATATAACACATTCCCATCTGTTCCAGTCGAGATGAACTATATTAGAAAGAGGCCTAAATATCAGCAATATAAACACATTGAATAATTGTTAACGACGGACAATTTATGAAAAATTCGTATCTGACAAAACCGTTTATTCGTTTTTTCTTTATCAATCCTTATATTAATCAAGATATACATTCTGACAAATATTCGCAATTCTTAAGTTAAGGATTCAACCTCACTCTAGAGTGATATAAGATAAGATATATCTAAAGATTGACTCGGTGATAAATTATGTGACCCATCATTTCCCATATTCTAACTTAACCTATATATCAAGCGTCTAACACTTGGCAAGGTTTGAACACAATCAAGCCAAAAGTCCCTACTCTACAGTGTTCACAATGATATATTTGAATGTGAGTGTTCACTAGCACTACCAACTATTATGATTATGGAAGAAGAGTGTTTACTAGCACATTGTTGACGACGGACGACAAACAGGGTTTTCCGGTTAGCTAATTTCATACTAAAAGTCCGTTAAAACCCATGGTTCTATACCTTTAATATACACTGTCACAATATTTATATTTTCAGAACTTTTTAAACAAAAATCTTCAATGTGAAGCAGCTGACCTAAGTTTATCTTTTGGAACACAATTCATGTGTTCACATACATTAGCATTTAAACCATGCGATGATTCAGTAAAAGGTGTTAATTGTTATAATACAAATTGAACTCAAATATATTCATGAATACATTTAATCCACTCAAGATAGTTAATTAATTTTTATAGATCTATTTTCTGAAGACGTGTATTACCTAAGAATCCTGTGTCACTTTTGTCAGCTTCTCCACTATTCTTTTCTTACTCAATCATAATAGTTGGTGGAGGTTCATATTCATATGACAATTTAAATTCCATCATGCAGAGTGCATTGTTCTATAATATTGTAAACGTTTACAAACGTTTCCAATTTAGAAGTTTCTTCTATATGTCAGTTAAAACTTTTACTAATTGTGTAATAAATGTTTAACATTTCTCTAAAACATGACATACATTGAACTAAAAGATGTACATGATTAACTCATTTAAATCTGTTGAATAATTAACATAAATTTCATCTCTAATCATTTATTTTACCTAAGCTGTCTGTGTCTGCTCTAAGTCTTTTTTCACGACGCCCGAATCTCTTTCGCCGTATTCTGGAATGATCTAGCAGAACGAACGTATTGATTAGAACCGACGTATAATGAATAATTAACACGTTCAATTTACATAAACATCCAGTCAAACCTCCGTTGCTAGAACGTGAAAATGCACAAACACCATAGATAGCTCGAACTGGTCTCTCGGTCACGACCAAAACACATTCAGTTTACCTATACATATATATTTAACTGACCTCGATGTGTATTCCTCAGGCAACAGTTCAAAAACAGGTATGGAAATCACATATACCCTATCGTATCTCCATGTTGGGCTTCTTGCGCACATTTAGGTTCAAGAAAAAATCTATTTCGGCAACGATTGTACACAAAAGCCGGACGGACTACGGACAAAGGATCCACTTCAAGGATCCTTAAAACGTGATCAAATGTTTCAAATCCATTGCAACTAGCAGAACAATTGCACGGATTACTCATACATTTGTAAATCCATAAGACTCAGATGATTTGGCTGACGACTATTTTAATAAAAAGACAACAAAAATAAATCAAGCCTATTAAGACAAATTACAAACTGCTTATAACATTCAAAGACCTCATTCCCTTTTCCAAACGTTTTGGACGATACAGTTATGTTTACAATACCAAACTAGCTTACGACCTAAGCTGTCTGTTTAACTTTTGCCAGCTTCTCAACGTTTCATTTCTTCACTAGCATTTTAAATTTAAAGTCAATATATCTGAAGAATAAAAATATAACAAATGTATATGTGCATTGAACATGTAGCATACATCTGTTTTTCGCATCGTGAGCAGTTAATAGGTTACTTTGTTTTCACACAATTTATGGAGAGTTAAAACAATAAAACCAAAATAATAAAACGAAAACAAAAGTTTTACATTTAAGCAGGTACATATTTGTAAATTTAAACATCATTGAAGGCTTACAAAACACAACATAAACACATTTTGGAAAATATGTAATATCAAAAACGCCTAAGAACCGTCAGACATAGCACTTTTAAGCAAGATGACACTCAATCGAGAAGCTGGGTGATAGTAAAGTATAAACTGTGTTACTTCTAATAAAGGGGGAATATTGACAGAGTGGGAATAACACTCTAAGGAGGGAACAGTGTAATTAAGGCAGAGGTTCACTTAAATATTATTTCTCTTAATTTGTCTGGGAATCAAACTAGTGGGTTCAGATGAGAAGAATTCAAAAGGTCTGGTATATGCTAAACTTTCGGATGTCACAGCAACACAACATCTACATATAATTCATAACAACGTCCAACGGACATCCAATGATCCTAAAGTCACAACATGGTCACATTGAAACTCCCACCTGAGTGTTATGATTCTGTATCATAAGGAGTTTATAAACAGTTCTTTAACATGTAATTCATAAAAATATAGCCAAGGACTCACAACATGACCGGCATTCAAACGGCACATATTGTGAGAAATATTATTCAAGATCAATTAAGAATTTGGCCTTCAGAGGAACAACAATGTTTTTTCTTAAATGTGACATAATAACGCGACATGACCCATATTTAGACATGCCCTACATATCTCTAAAACATAATGTCTGATAAATATACATCAAGATAGAGTTAATAATTCGAAACAATATTGTTCTTTAATATAACACATTCACATCTGTTTCATTCGAGATGACCTATATTCGAAAGGGGCATAGATATCAGCAATACAAACACATTGAAAAGGAGTGTCAACAAGCAAATTGTTGCCGACGGACAATTCATGAAATGATTTGTATCTGACAATACCGTTGATTCATTCATTCATTTATCCATCCATAAATTAATCAAGACATACATTCTTACAAATATTCGCAATTCATAAGTTAAAGATGCATCCTCACTGTAAAGTGTTCACAAGATATATCTTAAGATGGAATTTAACTTATATATCAAATGTCTACTCAAGGTTTGATTAATCAAGAAAAACGTCCCTACTCTAGAGTGTTCAGACTATTGTACTTAATGTAAGAATAGTTACGAAGACAAACACAATTGAAAAAGAGTTCTCACAAGCACATTGTTGACGAAGGACGACTGACAGACGGGCGACACGCAGAGTTGTCCGTTAAGCTATTTACATAATACAATTCCGTTAGAACCCATGGTCTATACCTTTAATATACACTGTCACGATTTATACATTTTCAAAAACAATTATAACAAAAATCGCCATTGTGAAGCAGCCGACCTAAGATTATTTATTGGAACACAATTCATGTGTTCACATACATTAGCATGTCAACGCCATGCACTGAATGAGTGAGTAGTTTTAATTGTTTAATACTAATTGAACTCAAATATGTTCACGAAAGCAAACAATCCACCCAAATCAGTTAATTAATTATTATATTCTGCTTTCCGAAGATGGATTTATGTGTCACTATTGACAGCTTCTCCACATTTCTTTTCTTCCTCAATTATAGAAGTTGGGGGAGGTTCATATTCATATGACACTTTAAATTCCCTTATGCAGAGTGTAATATTGGCAAACGTTTACAAACGTTTCCAGTTGAGTTGAAATCTTTCTTCTATATTTCAGTTGAAATTTTTCTAATTGTGTAAGAAATGTATAACATTTCTTTAAAACATGAAATATAATTGAACTTAAAAAAGATGTACATGGAAATAATATACTCATTCATAACTTTTTCATCCAATGTTTCGTTTTACCTGAGCTGTCTGTGTCTGCTCCAAGTCTTCTTTCACGAAACCCAATCCCCTTTGGCAGTTGTCTGGACTTATCTAGCAGAACGAACGCATTGATTAGAACCGATGCATAATGACATAATGAAAAATCAAAACATTCAATTTACATAAACATACAGTTAAACCTCGATGGCTCGAAAATGGGAATGATCGAACACCAAAGATAGCTCGAGCTCGCCTCTCAGTCCCGACCAAAACACATTAAGTTTACCTATGCATATATATTTAACTGACCTCGGTGCGTATTCCTCATGCAACAGTTCAAAAACCAGTAAACAGTTCTCATGTACACTACCGTATCTATTTTGGGCTACTTGCGCACATTAACGTTCAAGAAAAAGAAATGTATTTGGATTAATCCAACACTGGGAAGGGATATTTTCCTGTTAACTTGACATCACATCACTGGATACCTCAATATATTGGGTGTATACAAAAATGTCAATATAAAGACCATACTAGTATGCGTTTTAATATATAACAATTCCTTACAGGTAATTATAGCTTATAATTCATATCTGTCATTCCATTTGAAAACAAAAAAAGTCGATTTGTTATAACCAAATAGACACATACAGATTAATAAAAGAAAACGGTGATAGTTATCATACAAAGTGTTGATACGAACTAGGAAACAAGCAATTTCTCCTTTAGCCGCAATGTTTTTTTTTAATAATTATGCCTCTATTTAAACTCTTTTTCCAAGTTTTTGAGAATATGTTTTCAAAGTCGTCTACGGATTTGTTATATGTGGGAAAGCGTTAAACTTAAAAAAATTCAAAATGTGTTTTGAATCTAATTTTCATTTCATCAGTATCGTATAAATAGTGTTGTGTAGTTAATATACAGCTTTGAAATGTGTTCTTTTCTGGATAATTTAGATACAGAGCTGTGTAATCAATTATGCGATCTTCAGTAAATGCATGTATCAGCAATGTTTGAAATGATTTGTATAAAAGCACAAACACTATTTAAATTCCAGGTTCAGAAAACTGATGCAGTGCAAAGTACCTCCAACCACCAATCTGGGACAACATCGAAATCACTAGATACTTGGTCAGACAGCTTTTTTTGAATCCAGAACTGTGTTATAAATGGATACAACCAATAACAAATTTGCCCACCTATTACTGAGCCCCCAACAAAATTGTTGGTGGATAGAGAATATACTGAAATACATGATGAGCGTGACTGTCTTGTCTGGATTCCAGAACTAGATCATTTTGACAACCAATTACACAACAGTGTCACTGATGATAAACGCCAACTATCCTTATCTGACATAGCAGGTTTGCCAGTAAGACATGTGCCAAGAGGATTTATTCCTGTTTCAGAAGAGGTTTGGATGCTGGTGGTCTAGTGCATGCATAAGCCTTTCGGAAACCAGCACCTAGTACGTTCCCAAGGCATGAACAGCATGAAGTTGAAGGGGGTGTATTTACGCAAGTCATATTTTGACAAAACATTACAAAATATTAAAGATACTATTTATAAAATGGAAGCAGGGAGTGTTATGACCATTGTATTTTAAATGTATAGCAAACATATTGGTTGTGCTACAGGACATGTGTTGTTACTTTCTGGGGAAAAACCTGTTGTTGTTTTCTTTTTCTCTTTTACCCACAAATAAGATTTTTTTCAAGCCAAATGTATTGGTTTAACCATTTCCCTAATATAGACGCTTTTTTGACGCCTCTGCATGAGACAACTTTGTAAAACATTGTGGCAACTCTGCCAAAATATACTCAATGAAAAGTTCGATGCATAAAAAATAAAAATCACCGGAATCCTCAAAATCTACAAAATTCTAAAAGAATCTTCCAAATATCTACTGTATCAGAATTCAGTGAGCATTGGGATTTTCAGCACAAATGGCGAGATAACTGGTTGTATCTCCAGGACATTGAGCATGAATAGAATAAGATTAAAGCTTGTTTCGCAATTGATGTAAAATAGATAATGTTAAAGTAATTGGCTAAAGGAATAATCCTGATAAGACTGCACAGAGGTACAAAATGATCTAAATCAAAACTGGAAAAGTGGTCGCAGAGCCCAAAGCTTGGCTTTCTGACAATATATATATACATATATACTCATATACATGTATATTGTTTTCAATTCTGGTCTATTTTTTAATATTGGGCTATTTAAAAGGAAAAAGTAGAAAAGGGTATTAGTTTGTAATCCCATTCTTTATTTTATCATTATATTTTATTTAAAGAGACTTATTTAGAGTTATTGTCATGCATTGAAACAGCAGTCAATGATATTCTGCATCAAGTTTTATTTCAAAACAGAGAATGGATTAAGAACAGCCCATACAATCATAGAATAACAGTTCTCATGGCGATTACTGGAGATTACTGGAGAGGAATTCCTATAGGCAGTTAGTGATATACCCTTTTGGTCATTGGTATATGTCTATAGAATGAAAATTGCATGCATCTTTGACTGTTGGGTAAAACAATTTCCTGCGTACACATTAAAACAGTAAATGCATTGAGAGCAACCTGTACAATCATGGAATCACAGCTGTTATGGCGATAATGGGAGAGGAAGTGCATATCTAACAGGCAGATAGTGATATACCCTTTGGTCATTGGTGCCAATCAAAAAATGATAATTGCATGCATCATTGACTGTGGGATAATACAACTTCCTGCATCAGCATCATAAAGGGAATAGATTGAGAGAAACCCATACAATGATGGAATTACAGCTGTTATGACGATGACATGAGGGGAAATTCAGCTGATTACATAAAATACTAATGGATTAATACAAAGTAATGTTTATTAACGGATAAGTATATCAGAATCATATAAATCTTGTTTTATCTAATTAAATGTAGTAAGAAAGTCATGTTCTTTGATTGCACAATTTGTGTTTTTTATTATCACATTTTGTCTGATGTCCTTCAGTCACACGTCATCAACAATAGCCTCGTGAACACTCTGCAGGCAACATTTTACAACATCCAATATGAATGAAGGTTTATCAGAAATTCATCTCCATCACATCCTGGCCCAAGTTATAAACTGGGTCCTGTGAGGTGAAAAACTAGGTCACAATGTCACTTTAAAGGAAAGTATTGTAAAGATTATGGAGGCCTTATTTTAAACTTAAGCATGTTGAAATATTTTCAGAATAACAGTTCTGATGATAGCTAGGCTAAGTTTAAACATACCCGTTCTTAATCGATGTAACTTGGCCAAATTGAAGGTATATCTTGTTTACAATTTAGATATTGCTTTATTTGCTCCAGCAGCTTGAAAAGCCGTCAAAATGTTTGTCTGGATGATATCTAGGCCAAGGTTGAAACTAGGTCATGTGAAGTCAAAAACTAGGTCGCAAGTTTAAATTGAAGCAAAATCCTTGTTAACACTCTGGAGGCTACATTTTTATCTTCAGCATGTTGACATTTTGTCAGAATAATTGTCTTGATGTTATCTTGGAGAATTTTAGTCCTAGTCCAAATATATGTTTGAAACTTTGTCAGAATGTTTGTCTTGACAATATCTAGGCCTAGTAAACATTACGGGTCATGGTGGGTATTTTTTTTTTAAATTGAATGAACATCTTGTAAACACTCATGTTGGATTAAAAGAAACGTGGTCTCTAGGAAACATTTGAGAACAATCTTGTAAAGACTCTAGACCTCAATGTTTGCTTCTTGAAACTTTGTCAAAATGTCTTTCCTCATGATATCTAGGCCAAGTTCAAATTTGGGACAAGACGGGTCAGACATAAGATCACTGCAGCAGATTAAAGCAATCTCTTTTTAACACTCTGAAAGCTGTTATTTTAACGTAAGCTTGTTGAAACTTTGGCAGAATGGATGTTTTGAACATTGCTATAACCCATTCAGAAACTATGTCACTATGCCAAATCGAAGGAAAACACTTGTTAACACTATTATTATTGCTTACCCTACCGTATTGAATACCTGTATGTTCACGTGATGAAGTGAATGTTTATATTGTTGATGCTTTGACTTTCACTAGATACTAGAACAACTGATATACAATAACGTCAGAAGCAGTGTAATACCTGATAGAATAAAAGCACTGCAGTGCTGACGGCCTGGGGGCTGCTGGAAGTTTGGATATTTTGACGCACGGGCCCTACGGCCCCCGGTTAATCCGCCACTGTATATTTCACGTGACTTCTTTCGTGGGGTGGAGGAGTCTGGCACGGGCACTATGGGACCCCGCTAAATCCACCACTACATTTGCCAAGCTAATTCTTTGTTAACCATTAATATTTCGACGGTCCCCGGTTAATCCGCCAATGTATTTTTCACGTGACTTCTTTCTTTTTTTCCGTTCCTCTTCGCGAATGTTAATTATGTTAACAAGCGTCCATATTTGACCTCTCGGCGCATTAATTTCTAAAGCATTTCTTAAACTTATATTGGAGTATTCACGCCTTAAGTTTTTCACTGATGTTCCAACAACATATATATTTATGGGGGAGATCCTAACCTTTTAAATGCAGTTTTGTTGAATCCATGATGAACTATTTTTCTCGCGCAGTTTCTCAGGCGTTGTTTGGTGCTAACAGCAATTGGCAGGCTGCCAACTCCGATAAAATGGTATTACTACTATGACCAGGCCAAAACAAAACAGTATCAATGCCGTTTGTCATAGATACGGCTGTACATTGGTACTACCCGACAGTAAAAGTATTACAAGCAGGCTCCCAATAGGCATTTAAATCAGTACAAGGAGGCGATTTGCAGATAATACAGGAGCGCCGACCATACCCGTTATATATTACACACCAAATTGTAAATATATCGAGAATCTATTATTTTCAATAGTTACTTAATACTAAAATGCCTAATATACCTGAATTATGTAAGTGCATGTACAGTCTAAGAAAGTTTTTATAATTATTCTTAAAACTGAAAGTTTGGTAATATGTCATCGATATTTCAACCCTGAACGATGACGGTATCCTATTCCACAAATAAATATTTCCACAATCAACAACAGTTAACCATCACCAAATGTATTATGTAGTATTCTGTGTTTCAAAGTTAAATTTTATCTGAAAGATAAATCGTCTGACCTATGTAAAATAACACTTTTCACTTCCAACACAACAATGCATGCGTATATAGAAGCAATGGTCAATCCGCAATACATTCACTTCTACTAAATATATGATCGAGTTCGAATTTCTGTAGAAAGGTTTAAATATTTGGTAAACTAGCAAACATATATAAGTAGTAAACTCGAGACCCGTTATTTCCCGTATGTCCGCAATGTAATTTGGTTGGTTCCTGCGCGCGCGCGACGTCATTAGATGGAAACTTTTAGGAATGAGCTGTTTGGTTGTGTATGTTTTTTCGTAAACCGCGTTTAAATGGTAAAGGTTGCCAGATAAATATTACAATATCGACTTCCGAATTGAAATGTGTCTGACTCGGATTGAAGAACTTTTTAAAACATCATATCAGCAGTCAAAGATGTAATGTCATCTATGTTTGCAAGTCTATTATTTAGTTTGGCAATATACAGGTTTGTGAAAGACGCTTCAACGCTTCAGCAAGCAAAATACGCGAGAGGGCACAGTGGAATTGGTTTTGAAGTTTGCCATATCGTCATAATATTTAATCCGCATGTAATATTTTTTTTCTCTCTATAAAGCTGTCATATGTCTTGACACGGAATTATGAAATTGAAATAGTTTCTCAGAAAAACTACAACGTTATGCCATTTCAGTCTTCAATGATAAAATAATCCCATTTAGAGCCTTTACAATGGGAAGGTAGATAATAAGAAGACATTAAGCACTAATGGATTATGCCATAGTTTCTTTATTTGGATTTCGTGCGCAGATTGTGGTTTCATGAAAATAACGTTTCGACAGATACATTTCTTGTAAAATAGATTTATTCCTGATACAATTTTAACATGACATTACTGATTACCTAAGTACACGCGGTTCATGTGAATCATGTTAAACAAGACATGTTGTCAGAAATATTTAGATAATAGAATACATGTAAAATATGCATGGACCGAAATGCTAGCTGATTTGTCTTTTCACATGGAATGTCTATGAGTCAGTTTAAAGATTATGACCAATGCTCATTCAAAGTTTGAGGATGGAAGGAACAGTTCTAAATCAAATTGATATGATAAATTGATATTTGAAGATAAACCTGGCAGCAGGGAAAAGGTGTATATTACGTAAATATGAATGAGCAATTCGAGTTATAAAAGTATACTTATCGACCCAGCCTCCATGTTAAGTTTGAGGGCCATAGGTGCAGGTAACGTCGAGTTATCACTCGGACAAAATTTCGCGTTCAATGTAAATGACCTTGACCTCTTACCCGATAACCGCAACATCAATAGGGTTCATATACTGGTCAGGCCCCAGACTCCATGTCAAGTTTGAGAGCCATTGTTTCACTCGGACAAGCTTTGGTCTACCGACCGACCGACCTACCGATAAAACCAACCGACATTCCAACCATCCGACCGACATGTGCAAAGCAACATACCCCGTTTCTTCGAAGGGGCCATAATTAAAGAGCATACTATTACTTTGAGCAATATATAGCCGTCTTACAACCTGAAGATGTTTAACTGATTTACTAAGAAGTAATAACAACTTACTATTTAAATGTAACTTTTCACTGGAATCAGGTATCTGTAGTGGTTCTAGCCTGTCAACTGAAATGGAAATACAATATCGATTTGTTTTAATCAAAATGTCATATATAAGTTTATAAAAAAAAAATCGAATAAAGAATTGAAACCTGTGATGGTGTAATTGCGCGTACTTTGGTATCAATATCTTTATAAAAATCACCATATTTTCATCTGAAATGGTAAATATATTGATTTCTTTTAATCAAAATGACATATATTAGTTAATACAAACACTCTTTTAAATAATTTGAACCTGTCATGGTGTAATTGCGCGTACTTGGGTATCAATATCATTACAAAAAATAAACCATATTTTATAGTGGTACGTCTACCAATACACTGTCAGGACTGTCAAAATCGCTTTGTTTCCTCGCAATATGAGCATAGCATAATATAGTGGTACTCAACTTATTTCTGAATAGCCCAGTTATTTAATAGTATAGACACTTATTGCGACGAAGTAATTATGGCATCTGTAATTTTCTGGAAAATAATGGAAACGCTTGTGATCAGGACTGAAAACATATTTACAAAAATGTAAATCATTCAACCATTACCGAGATTGTTTCATTGACGACAATTGCATGTATTACTTACTAAACATACAATTATTTATCATTCATTCATTAATGCATCCATTAATACAACCTGTTCTGAAGGGTTTAACAAGAAATAAAAAGTTCATTCATTTAAGTAGAATATCGAAACTGTCCACTGCGTTTTAAGGTGTTCGGGAGTACTCTCCCATGTTGAGTGTTGTTGTTGTAAGATACAATCGACAGAAAAATGAGATAAAATTGTATCGAAGACAATCCAAGGGACTAGTTAATGAATTATCGACATCGACCGAAAAAATGGTATCAGAGCAAGGTTTAAAGAGGTATTTATCATACCCAGACATTATTTAACAACAGCCAAGAAAAATGGCTGAAACATCGCCATATAAACTGAACAGCACGGAGACGAGATTAACTCGCATGCTCCTGGAATTTAAAAAGTAAAGACTCGTTCAAAAAGTGTCTTCACTCGAACTAAAAACAAACTAAAAATAATTCGTGAATTTCAATCCATTTTTGATCGAGCACCGGATGAACACGCCAAACGTTTGGAAACTCTATCCGACTTCTACTAAACGTGGAGGACACGGAGGCACAGGAGTTTATTTCAGAGGAAATGTAGAATATGGACGATGAGTATACACATAAACGAGTACAGGACTCGCTGGATTCTATCGACTCGTCAGTTTAACATTTCTGTCGGAAAAGACTTATGGAAACAACAGAGACGTATGAGTACTTCTGTGTTCAATGGAGATAAACGAAAGTATGAATCGTGGAAAACGGACTTTATGGCTTGCATCGACAGTGCTCCTGCCACTCCGGAATATAAACCTTTGCAACATATACAGTATTTGGATGGAGAAGCTATAAAGTGTATTAAAAAGTTGGGACATTCAAAATTAGCCTACGTATCAGCTAAGGATAGGTTGGAGAGAACATTTGATGGACAAAAAGAGGCAATTGCAAACATTTATAGAAGGGCTTGATACTTTCCCTGTCATGAATGAAGAACAAATCTTGAATAATGTGCAGATCTGTTAGACATAGCAGTCATACATTTGTCAGAAACAGGACGTGAATCTAATTTGGGATATGATCCATTGTATTTAAGATTACAAAAGAAGCTCCCATTTAACATGCTAGCAAGATACCACCGTTGGATTATTGAAAAAATAGTGCTGAAGAGTCTGTGAAATTATTAAGTGAATGGTAATTATTAGAGTCTCAGTTAAGAACCATAGCAGCTGAGACAGTAATTGGTCTTCAAAATGTAAAGAAGAAGAACGAGACTTCTCATCAACAGACAAAAAATGAGTTAATGTGCAAATTGTGCAACGCATCACATGGCATTTGGCAATGTGACTATTCTAAACAACTTCCTGTATAAGAACGTTGGGAAAAAGCCAAATCCTTGTCGTTGTGCTTCAGATGCTTAGGGGACAGACATTATGGCAGAGGATGTCGAATCCCAAGACCATGTAGTATCAACAACAGTAACAAGAACTACAATATACTTTTACACCAGTCAGAAATTCAGCAAAGTTCTCAATATGTTAATGACTATGTTGAAAATCGTGAGAATCATGCACATACATGTGCCACACACCGAAACCAGTACCGTATCAAAAATAAGACTTTCAAATACTGAAAAACGTTTAATTAGAAAACCAGAGTTGTATAATCCATATAAAGAGATTTTTCAGAAATATTATGAAAAGGGGTATATTTCAAAAGTCAGTGATTTGGACACGAAAACAGTAAACTCTTGGTACATACCTCACTTTCCTAATATTCGTCCTGATAAAAATACGACCAAGAAAAGAATTGTGTTTGATGCGTCAGCAAAAAATCAGAGACTGTCATTGAATGACACCATTGATCAGGGGCCACCCCTGCAGTCTAACTTATTTCATGTTTTGATTCGTTTTCGGCGTCATTCAGTAGCAGTTAGGTGTTATCACAGGTACCATAGATTGTTGCGGAGATCAAGATCAGATAGTCCGAAAGAAGTCTACGAGTTCAATAGATTAGTTTTCGGTATGACTGCCTCACCGTTTCTGGCTTAGTGTGTGTCAGAGAACAATGCGCGATTGTATAGGGAAGAATGTCTGTTAGCTTCAAAAACTGTTATAAATGCAACTTACATGGATGACAGCATTGATGCAGTTAAAGACTAAAACACAGGTATACGTCTGTATCATCAGTTGTCGGGTATATTGCAAAAGGCAGGCATGTTTGCGCGAAAATGGCTGTCAAACTCGAAGGGAGTAATCGCGCACAATGCCGAGCATGATCGGGCTTTGGAAACATATTTGATTAATAATGAGCTTCCGGCAGTTAAATCTGTAGGTGTGTTACGGCAATCTGACATTGACTGTTTTAAATTAAATTATAGTAATACAAACAAATTGTTACAGTTAACTAAGAGGATTTGTCTGAGTAAAGTTGCCACATTATATGATCATTTAGGGTTTTCAGTGCCTTATACAGTGAGAACTAAGATGCAGATGCAAGACATATGGTGTGCTGGTACAGATTGGGACGAAGAGTTGCCACAAAGTCTCATGTCACAATGTAAGAGTTAGTATTTGGAATGGTGTTATGTTACGTTACATTTATTCTAGGCAGAGAGATTAACGTGTGGCCAAAGAATTGCTTTACATCAGATGTAGCAGCCAATGTTGAGCAAAAAAGTAAGACATTGAAAGTCAATCCGGTTGTTTTTTTGTCACAAACTAAGTGTGATGATGACTTTAGATATAACTAAATTCTATTCATTTTTCAAGTTGGAGTCGATTTATGTGTGTTTATGCGTGGGTACTCAAAAGTATCAGTAATTGTCATTTGCCCAAAACAGAAAGACATAAAAAAAAGGTTTTATATGTAGAAGAATTGAAATCCGTTGAAAACATTATTATTTCGCAGACTCAACAGAAAAACTTTTAAGAAGAATACACATCTCTTTGTAAAGGGAGAGAACTGTCAAAGTCCAGTAAAATAGTGAAACTTAATCCAAAAATAGATACAGAAGGTTTAATTAGAAGAGACAGTAGACTGAAATACTTAGAGTATGTGCCATATGATACTAGGTGTGCTATTATTTTACCAAGACAGGACTGGGTAACAAAGTTAGTAGTTGGACACCATCACAAATTAACTAACCGTGGTGGTAAAAATCAGACTTTAGCTTCTTTGTCTGCTCAAAATTGGATAATTGCAGCATGAGACGAAGTACGCCAAACAGAAAACAAATGTTTATTCTCTAGACGATAAAGACAAAGGCTTCACAGCAAATAATGGTACCAATTCCAGAATTTCGTGTAGGAAAGACTGTGTGAGCATTCGCTCATACAGCTGTTGATTACGCAGGACCCTTTCTTACCAAACAACGTATGGGAAAAACCAAGAAACATAAGATATATTTTTGTATTCCCGTGTATGACGTGTAGGACTTTCGTACTCTCTAGATACTGACTCCTACATGAACACCTTCTATAGGTTCGTTATCAGAAGAGGGTTACCAGAAACAGTTGTGTCAGATAATGGAACACACGTTGTCGGAGCTGTGAGCGAATTAAAAGAACTGTTAAATTTGCTAGAAAAAGACAATTGTGTACAGAAGGCAGCTTATAGAGGAATCAAGTGGCGTTTTATTCAATCGAATGCTCCACACTTTTGGGGCGTACACGAATCGATGGTATATAGTGCTAAGAGAGCAATATTCGCGATTCTGGAAAACGCTGACATTAACCACGAGGAATTACAGACGGACATTAGTGGAGCTGAAGGGCTCATAAACAGTAGACCATTGACGATGAGCTAGTTTTAAAACCTATTAATTTCTTTCGCGGACAAATAGGGGGTCATTTTGCTCCCGAAAGAGTAGATATTACCTCAGAAAAAGATGAAGACGGGTTCAAGAACTATTTAAACATTTCTGGACCAGATAGTTCAGGGAATTTCTACTAACATTTGGTGTTCGTAAAATGTGGCACACCAAATCTCGATATTTGGGTATTGGAGACGGTAATCTACGCAGATGCAGGACGAGGTGAACGGAAACTCGGCAAGATAAAACAGACGACAGAATTCGAGTGGTTAATATTCAAATCGGTAATAAAGTGCTTAAACGACCAATTACTCGTTTGTGTCTTATTGAAGAAAATCAGTGTTATGCTAGTGTAATAGCCATAATAATGCTCTTTTTTAAGTGATAAGGCAAAACTAATGTCCTAAATTCAATCTAATTGAGTATTGCCAAATGACAAAGAATGCACAGACCACATACACAACAATCGTATAGAACAAACGAGAAGATGAATACAAGCCTTTTTAAACAAGTTCTCATTCAAGTCATTGTAAAGAAACTTGTTCCATGTTATCATCCTTAGTCTGAGTGACTTAATTATACAACACATGTTCATGTTCAATTTTGCATAATAATTCATCATGAAATAGACTCATAGATTTACTATAGTGTTCAAATTAAAAATGAATTAACTGAACAATATAATAGGAGTAGTTTGTAAGGTGACATTTAATGTGTATTATAAGTGTATATTATTCTAATTTTGTTTTGACAGAATGCATTAACAAATAATTTGCTTTCGCCATGTTATGAACATTATTTTTTTTTCAGTATTTTCTAGAAAATATTCCATTTTTTTTTTCAGACTGATAGCTTTGGTGCATCAGTCGACTATGTAATCATAGCATCCGAGTTCATAACACACACAAAGAAACATAAAACAAAATCCTTCAAGAATTGCATTACACCATACATACAAGAAAATCTAATATGCAATAACTTCAGAAGCCTGGTAATACCAGTTAGAAAAACAAAACAGTATCAATGCAGTTATCCATAGACACTGTTGTACATTGATTATTCCAAGCGACTCCCAATAGGCATTTAAATCAGCCCTATGAGGCGATAGGTAATACAAAAGCGCCGAAAATACCCGTTGTATAATAAACATCAAATTGAAAATATAATGAAAGTCCTTTCTTTCCAATAGTTATTTTACACTTAAATGCGTAATAACCCTTTATTATGTATCGATTACATGTTACCAAACTTTCAGCTTTAAGAATAATCATAAACACTTTCTTAGACTGTACTTGTAGCCTCAACAATGACGGTATCCTTTTCTACAAATGAATATTGCCACAGTTAACAACGGTTAAGCATCCAGCAATGTCTTTGGTGTAGTATTCCGCGTTTCAAAATTTAATTTTATCTAAAAGAAAATCGCCCAAACTATTAATCGCCCGAACATTATTCAAACCACGGCGGTTAGCAGTTTTGTTGAGCTTTCGTGTGTATAGAAGTAATGGTCAATCCGCAATACTTTCACCTCTACTAAGTATGTGTTCGAGTTCAAATTGTCGTAGGAAGGTTGTTGCACACTAGCATAAAGGTGTTGACACACTAGCATACATATATAAGTAGTAAACTCGCAACCCGTTAATTATCGTATGTTCGCAATGTAATTCGTGTGATACCTGCGCGAGCGCGGCGTCATTCAATTAGAATGCAGGAAAGGGCTGTTTAGTTTGGTATGGTTTTTCTTAAACCGAGTTTAAAAACTAAAAAAAAAAGTGATAAAGGTCGCAAGATAAATTGAATATTACAATATCGACTCGGATTGGAGAACATCTCGAAACATCATATCAACAGTCAAAAAGGTGATATTATCTATGTTTGCAAGTCTATTATTTAGTTTGGCAATATACAGGTTTGTGAATAACGCAAGCAAAATACACGAGTGGGCAGAGTCGAAATGGGTTTGAAGTCTGCCATGTCATCATAATATTTTAGCCGCATATAATGATTTTTTTTCTCTCTATAAAGCTGCTATATTTCTTAACACGGAGTTTACGTTAGATGAATTGGATCTCAGGAAAAAATATCAAAGCTATGCCATATCCGTCTTGAATGATGAACAAACACATTTAGAACATTTATTATGGGAAGGTAGATAATACGAAGACATTAAGCACTAATGCACTTCTTGCGCGGATTAGAGTTTCAAGAAAATAACGTGTCGACAGATACAATTCTTGTGACATACATTTTGTCCTGATATCATTTTAACATGACATTACTGATTACCTAAGTACACGCGGTTCATATTAAGAACATACTATAACTTTGAGCAATATATAACCGTCTTACAACCTGAAGATGTTTAACAGGTTTACTCAGAAGTACATGTAATAACAACATACAATTTAAATGTAGATGTTCACTGTATTCGGGTATCTGGAATGGTTCCGGCATGTCATCTGAAATCGAATAAGGAATTGAAATCTCTGTTCGTGTAATTGCGTGTACTTTGGTATCAATATAATTGCCAAAATAATAAACCATATTGTACAGTAGTACGTTCACCATTACACAGTCAGGACTGTCAAAGTCGCTTTTTTTCCTCGCTAATGACCATATTATAACAAAGTGGTACTCAACCTATTTCTGAATAGACTAGTTATTTAATAGTATATAGACACATTTCAAAGGAGTAATTATGACATGTGTTACTTTCTGGAAAATAATAGAAACGATTGTTGCCTGATGATCAGGACTGAAAACATATTTGACAACAATGCAGTAAATCATTCAGCTATTACCGATTACGGTTCACTGACGAAGAATGTATGTATTACTTACTAAAAACAATTACTTATCATTCCTTCATTGGTATTCATTAATGTATTAATTCAGTCATTAATACAACAATTTTGACACAATTTTGCCATCTTAAGTTAGGAATGTGGCTTCTAGAGTATTCACTAGATGTTTCTTAATCATTTAGTTACTCATTTTGTGACTCAAAATTACCCATATTCGAACTTAGACTACATATCACCAAGTCTTACAATCGACAAGTCTGTCCTTTATAGTGTTCATAAAACTGTTGTTAAATGTTGGACTAGTGGCGTATTTTTGTGACAAAACATAACACATAAAATAGAATTTTACATTCATCAATCATTTATTTATTCATTCAATCATTCATAAAGACAAACATTCTGATAAAGCTTCATATTCTTTAAGTTAAAAATGCAACCCTTTAGATTTTAGTCTAGATATCTTGTAATGTTAATTGACATTGATGTGTATTAATCATGCAACATTTAATTTTAAACGCACATCCTGTCTCATTTATGTTGGTTATTCTTCGGTTAGATATAATTGGCTCTCATGTTTATTAAAATACCAAACCACCCCGCTGTATCGTTCATGTGTATTGAGATGTTTAGCGAAAACTGTATACTTTAAAAAATGTTATGGTCTATTTAATCTGTTGAATGTCTATAAGTGAAATGTTAGGACTGCAACGTCATAAGAAGTGCAAGAAAAATTTATTGTTATGAACTATCAGATACTCTTATGATTGTAATAATATAAGACTCATAAGTTCAATTTGAAACTGTTTATGCTATTTCAGTTTTAATCCGACTCGATCAAGGTAATGTTGTTGGAATTATTGCAATAGAGCTAGAACTACCATCTTTGTTACCTTCAATTAGTTGTTCTTTTTGTAAATCCGTACCACTTTCAAAATCTGAAATAAGTGGCACATTCTAAGTATTTAATATATTACTATACGATATCAAGTTTTATCACATGAAAATGCTTGTATCCGATGTAATATACCCATTACGTATTTCTTTATATCTGACGCGTGTAATATAACATGACCGAATCTTTATTTGTGTATTCATCCGCGAATGTTTACAACATAGCTGAGAATTTGTATCAAGTCAACACAAACGTCACAATAGATGGACGAGGTGAAGGGCCCATTATAGGTCATAAACATATGTGTTGTGTGATTCGTTATCAGTCTATTAAGTATTACATGATGGGACTATTTTCTGACAGCGAGAAACGATGTTCTTTTTGTTTTTCGTCGGGTGATAAAAAGAATCTGCCATTCGTTGACATTTTATAAAGTTTTATTAAACTCGTCCAAGAAATTCAAAATCAAGCTCGCCAAAGGCTCGCTTAATAACAATTTGCTTGAACTCGTTAAACAAACAGTATGTACATTTTTAAAACGAACGTGGCAAGTACAGGAACTGTAAGGTGGACATTTTCGATTAAATAATACATTGAATATTTTTAGGAGATGAGATTGCTTCAAACATACCTCAGGAACTGTCACTTTTGACGATTTTCGCAAAAGAGATGGCCAATGTCCGGTCTCTAATAGTAATCCATGCGGTCTCGTTGCATGTTTTACAACGAGAAACACAGATCTATTCTGAACCGTACCACACACGTATCCGAAATTTAATTCATTGCCTGTTTCATCATATCATTCACTTAAGCCATCAAGTTAAAAGGAACATTCCAAACCACTAACATTGCAAGTAAATTGATCGAAACTGCCATTCATTTAGAGTTAACGATTATTGTATAATGTTTGTATTCAGTATAATGCTGATCTAGTTTTTATTGGAATAGTGATGAAACATGTCGTTGAATCAGAAGGATGTGTACTGACCTGGTGGGCTAATCAGAATATCTACATCAGGCAACTGTTCTTTGAGTTGTACCAAGCGTAAATTCAAGTCTTCCACTAAAATGCAAATTATATATGAAATAGTACAGATTGTGTCCTACTATTATAAAGAAAATTGAAAGAAATGCTTTTAATTTGAAATACGTAAATCTTATGTCACGGTATAAGTATTAAAACAATGGCGCAAAGATGACCCTAAGTCAATCATCTGAGTGAAAATATAGTAGCAAATTATACTGCTTATGAAGGTGAAAGATTGGTCTCGTGAGTGTGACTGAATTGCAAATGAAACAGCTTATCAGTCAAGAGCATTTTTTATATTGCATTACATCTTTGAACAATTTGAAAGAGGACCACCACAGGAATATTCCTATGACGTTTGGTTGATGTTGGTCCATTGGTTTTGCAGAAGATGTCGTTTGCAGCTTAAAGTCATTTTACCCTTTTTCTGATGCCACCTGGCAGCCATCTTTTTCAAGCAATCAATATGGCTTGCACAAATTATTTACCACTTAAACAGTGATTGATTGTTTGGTGATTTACGCCGTCTGCAATACCGTTTCAGTTATATCGCGGCGTTTCCTGGGTAAGTTATCAGTACTTCTGGTCCATTTTGTTAGCACTAGCCAGTCAGTCGTAATGCTATCCCCGCAACCCTGAGCACCAAGGAAGGCAGCCATTACTACTACTGTTATAAAATATTTCGTATAACCCGGCCAGTGATTGAACGCGCGACCTCCCTCTCCCTATGCGGACGATCTTCAACTACACCACCGAGGTGGTCCGCCACTAACGGAACATTTATGATTTTTCAACTAATCATCAAGGCTTGAACACATTCTGTTAAATGTCACTCAGGGACCATTTCTATAAATTTCTCTTCGAATCAGACGAGCAGATTCAGAGAAGAACAATTTTAATTTTAAAGCATTTTTCTCCTTTACCGAAGACACAATAACCAAAGTCCTGTACGGACAATTGACGACCTTCGACGGACATAGAGTGATCAGACATGATCACATTTTGTCCTCATTTTGATTCAACAAATTCATTGATACCAATGTATACTTTGTTTGGCGGGACTTTAAGTTTGAATGTATTGCACCTCCGATTCCGTCCTTGATAAACACCGACTATCACAATTATCGTTTAACTCTTTCTGGCCCAAAGGCAATATTGAGCTTTTCGCAAACAATATTGATTAAGGTGAGTCAGCACGTAACGAGCTGTCTTACCTGGAATCAGAATTGTTTGCCTTGTAGTTATCAAAATATTACAAAACACTTAGAATATATGAAATATAGGCGCCCGACTTTCAACATGGAAGAGTCTACTTTAGACAATTCGGAACTGACCATGTGAATAATTGTAAGTTTACTTACATATTTTATTCCTACATCGAATAACCTCACACTTTTTCAGTACCATATCAAACTCTAGTTTGTCACTCCCCAAGTAGCTCCTGTAGGCGTCTCTTACTGTGGACATAGCTTTAACAACAGTCCCATCTGTACACCCTTTCCAAAATCCAACCATATTTTCTACGGATTGGCACTCAACCTTTAGAATAATGCTACCGTGTACGATGCCAGTAGGCATGCATCCCGTCTTCCTTTTGAAATCCTCAGTAAAATTGATTTGTTTACATATGGCGTTGTTTCTTTCAGGTAATGTCATCGAATTGTGCAAAAATTCGTTTTCTTTTTGAGAAACGTTTTGAGGAACAATGTTTACTTTGACTTCTGCAATAAAGATTAAGTATTATAGTCTCATCGTAAACTACTGATGGTTTGGATTATTACAATTCACCTTTATACATAAAAACAGAATGTAATGTAATGTAATTTAATTGTAGAGAAGAGATGCTCTGATTGAGCATAATTTATTAAGCTTCGATAGGCCCATTTTATAGTGTATACGTTATCATGTAAAGGCATCTGACATGTGCAGATTATTTCAAGAGACAGATTTTGATACAAAGGAGTCCGGATGCGAAACCCTTGCTATTCCCGAAAAGAAACCTGTTTTTTTTATTGTTCTTACTGTATAAGACCAAAACACGCAAGACCATTAGTCCTTGAAAGGTCCAGTACTTGGCCTTTAGTTCAGTGTGAGACTCTTAAAAACATTTTTTAGAAATTAAGAACAAGCACCGGAATTTAAACCACGAACATGTACCTATGTATTGATAGTCAATAGTGTTGACCACCAGTAATAAGATATATTGAAGCAAATGCAAAGGTTCTGTTTAATATATGAATTATATTATGGTCCATATTATTTGAGTTACATCTTGGTGTATACTTAATCAGATATACATAATTAGATTAAATAAACTAACGTGATACTTAAATTTTGTTATCAAATATTATATTTTGTAACATACAATGTAGTTTGTCTCTACATTTGAACATTTGTTTTGCCAAACAGTGATAAACGAGGAAATTGTTTGTTTTGAAAATATCTTAGCAATAGCAAACTTGGCTTAATGGATTGTTTGGCTTGGAACTTAATCTTACCCCATTAGATGACAACACAAAAAAGACATACATCCTGAAGTCTTTGTGACACATCCCCTTTCTTGTTGGCATGAAAGAAATACTTAACAGCTTGAGTTTGACGGATGGATTTGAGTGTGCTGTAAATACCAGTCACATAACCTATGACTTGTCAAATTCAGATTTTACTCTGTGAGTAGTCTCGTATATTTTGCATTAAAATATATTGTAGCTAGGAAAATATAGGTGTACAGACTATTGCTATACACCAAGTAGCAGCACCGACTATCCTTCTCTCTTCCTGCTACATTATATTTATATAAATGTTTATGCCTTTCTTTCGCTAAGGGTTGTCAAGCAAATTCCATGTAATGCTCGTATACGAAAATATATCGGCAATAAACACCTAACTGGAATTACTATTCAGAATGCATTTACAACACGGATAACTAAAGAAAATGGCACATGACGAAACGCTTGATCAATTCATTTATTAAAACGTAATATGAGATAACTCAAAGTTTCGTTAATACGTTTTATAGACGCAGAACCTTTACGTTGGCCATAATACAAAGAACATTACATGTATATGATTTTAATAGTATATGAGTTGGTGTTAGAGTAAGGACCCTTAATGTGAAGCAGTAAGACAGGATCATTTGAGGAAGGCTCAGGACATTAAGCTCGGTGATGGGAATAACTAGCAGCTTTCTACGAGCAGCGTTGCTAAACACATAGTGAGATTTATCGAATGAATGGAGGGTCAGGTTGCCTAAGCAATTTATGCAGTTCTATTGTATCTTTCATCATCAAATAAATGCTAATATAGTTGATAATTCATTCCTACATCCAGTTCACATGCCATTTCTGATTTTTGTAAACTCCGTAATCCTCGAACATGTATAGTTTTAAATACGTATAATATACGTATGTTATTTACTTGACTGTCATACTTTAACAGAAAAAAACATGTACCATAACTAGTAGCTGCTCTCCCACCGGTAGCTCTTTCTGCTTGAATTTCTTCTTCACGATTAATATCTAAAGCGAAATAAGAAAATACTTGTAGTCATAACAGTTACAACTATGTTCAGACGTCCTTTCCTTCAATTGTCAAAATAATAGCTATTGTATTGGTATTCGTTAGAAAATATAACAAATGTTGATACTGATGCTTTTACACGTTTACCCGTATATATGTATTATAGCGTAGTTCACTATTGCCATCACCTGGTATTTCTCAATCCCGATAGTTTGTTTTTTACAGTTTACCTGTAAAAGTAATAAGAAATGTTGATCTCGCGGACAAGTGCACTATTTCTTTAAATTTAATACCGAATATTTACCTCGACCTTTTGTATTGACACCACTGCCACTATTACGTTGTAGTTGTTGTTCCATGGCTAAGATACGTTGGTCCATATCGATCATCGTCTTTGCTTGTTTGTCTCTCTCTACATCTGCCCTTCGATCTGTGATTGGAATTAGATACGCCTATTTCTTTCATTTCAATTACCTTGCTAACACCCTACAGGCTACGTGTTGCATCCGATCTTCATTGATGGGACATTTTGCTAACACTCTGGACGCCACATTTTCAATTTGAGCATGTCGAAACTCTACTAGAATGTGTTAAGCGATGATATGTAGGTTATGTTCAGAAATGGGTCATATCAGGTCAAAATTTAGGTCGCTAGTTCAAATTGAAGGGAAATCTTGTTAACACTGTAGAAGCAGAATTGTTTGCTCCAGCAGTTTAACATTTGGTCAGTATGTTTATCTTAATGATATCTAGGCCAGCCTTGACTATGGGTCATGCCGGTCAGAAAGTAGGTTACAAGGCGAAATTGAAGGAAAATCTGATAAATACTCTGGAGGCCGCATTGTTTGCTTCAGCAGCTTGAAATGTTGTCAGAATGTTTGTCTGTATAATAGCTAGGTCAAGTATGAATACGGGTCACATTGAGTCAAAATCTAAGTCACTAAACCAAATTGGAGCGAAATCGTGTTAACAATTTGAATGCTGCATTTTTAACTTGAGCATGTTGAAACTTTATCAGAAGGTTTGTCTTGGTGATATGTAGTCCAAATTCGAGTATTGGTCATGTCTGTTAACAAACTATGTCACTAGGTCAAATTGAAGGAAGATCTTGTAAACACTGTAGAAGCCGCAAATTTGGTCAAAGTGTTTCTCTTAATGCTATCTAGCCCAAGTTCGAATATAGGTCATTATGGATTATAAACTAGGTCACTAGGCCAAATTGAAGGAAAACATTGTTAACGCTCCGGAGGCCGCATATTTACTTTGAGCAAGTTGAAACTTTTTTTATAATGTTAGTTTTGATGATATCTAGTCCATGTTCGAATACGGGTCATATCAGGTAAAACCAATAGGTCACTAGGCCAAATGAAGGAAAATCGTGTTAACGCTCTGAATATTTCATTTTGAATCTTTGTCAGAATAAAAGTCTTCATGTGCTTTGCATTAGATATCACATTGCATACTTCAGGAGGGCGATCTAGGGCCATCATGGCCCTCCTGTAATATCAATAGTTTTGCTAGTTAGCTTTAAAATTCCGCTAAAGAATCTGCCTTACAAAACTTCATTGGCATGTTAGTTAGTCTGAATTTTTGATTGCATCAGACTGTGTGAACATTGCACAATATACTTACTGTCATCTATTGAGGCATCCCACTTTTCTTAATATCAAGACTCTATTGAGTTCGAATCCCGGCTCGGCCAACTTTCTTTCCGAGGATTGACAAAAGTCAATGCGACATGCGTCATTCCTCTTCCACCAATGGGTTAAGTCTATGTGGAAAAGCAGCCAGTTGCTTGGGAAGATTGTTGTGTGGAGTACTGGTGTGAGAAAACCAGGAAATGCATGAGTAGGTGAACTGGCCGCCGTGATATAACTGAGAAATTGTTAAAAACGGCGTTAAACCCCAATCAATCAATCAATCAATCAAGAATCTATTGTTTGTGCCATAGTTTGACATTATAAGTTTTTAATGCATGATTAGTTTAGAATAAGTACAAAGTAAACTTACATTTATCATTATTACTAAATGCGTCTTCTTCTGTGTGCCAGGATACGAGGTTGTTATTTGTATGTAACGTATCAGACACTGTATATTTCTTGTTGTATATTCTAAGTGTATCAGATTTTAACGGATCATCCAGGTAATCACAAAGTATTAAAAGATGTTGTTGTGCTACATGGTTATGAAGGAGTTCGTCTCGAATCTCTATTACTTTGTTGACATATAATCTGACGTTGCTGGCTAGAGGTACACGTAACTCAATTTGTAAAATGCAACAGAGAAGAAAGAGGTCCCATTTCCTTATGTCCTCTTCAGTATGAGTTTTCCGAAAGAGAATGGCATTGTGCCTTGCCGATAAGTTGTTTGTGTCGGGGAAGATTCTAAGACATTCGATAACTTTTGAAACCGTCCATTCATCCTCTTTGATATCGTCAGGTCGCTGTCGTTGAAAGTGTTCTACGGTTAGTCTGTAAAGGGACTCTTTACATCCTTCAATGAAGTTGGCTATGATGCTTGTTCCGATGACTATAAAAGACAATATTGAATGAGTTGTAATGTTCCCCTAAAAGACTCAAAACTAACGTTGGAAATTGAACAATAAAATGGATACTGATTAACGAATCTAATTCAGATAAGACCTGAATAATTTGAAATGGTGTATATAGAGCTTATTCAACTTATTTTTTGAAAGATAAGAATATAATTCACGAGCCGTCTCGTGAATGGGAGTGACGTCACGAGTGGCTCCTCCCATTCACAAGACGGCGAGTGAATTATATTCTAATCTTTGAAAAAATGAGTTGAATAATCTGTGTATTACATGTCATTGTCATTTGTTGTAATACATTAAATTTTTAAATACGTGTCTTCAACCATAGTTTATATTTACTGTGGAATATTGTTTGTCGTTTGACCTACTTTGCGCATTATTTTCGGATGAGGCGTGGCCATGGAAAAAAGGGAGGTGCACGCATGCGCAATTGTGTAGTAGATTATAACACTGGTGTGTAATAACAATAAATCAACGATTATGAATTTTCTTTCACCGAGATATCCTTATCTTTGATGGATAGAAATGTAATAAATGCCATTTTATTGATGCAAACAACATAACACGTTTATTACACTTTGGTGGAAGACAGTGACTCTTTGCCCAATGGAATCATGCTAGAATACCACATTGAGAAATGAATACATCCACCGGGTGAAACGTAGTTATATTACCACGATACAGGCATTTAGCAACTAAAATAGTTGCCATAACTTGTTTCTTACTCATTGTATAAATATTCGTGAAGTCTTATTTTGAACATAATAGTACCATAGGCAATAATGTATTCCTTGCAAAGACTACTTTAATACACGAGTAATGACATTTAAAAATCAACTAGGATTCCAAAAACCTTTTTCGGCTTCGTCCTTTATATGTTTTATTATGTGTTCTGCCTCCTCCCACATATTCGTCTTCATTTTTTCAATTACATCTTCTGTCAAGTGTTCTCGATGAATTGGTGCCTGTTCTTTTAGCCTTACAATTTCCTCTGCAGTTATAGATAATGGTGTATCTCTGACCTTAAAACAATAAGTTTATGTTATATATGTATATATATATATATATATATATATATATATATATATATATATATATATATATATATGTGTGTGTGTGTAAGGATGCTAACAGATGTATTGACAATATATACCTTGTCCTGATATTTGTCAACAAATATATTTTATTATGCTTTATATCATTAAATCTCTTTAATAATCGAATGTTCGACAACCTGGTTTTTATCAGGTGTAAAGAAATACAACCGAAATGTATGTGCAGTCCATTATTGTGTCAAAGAGATCAAGTTGTGATGAAGAGACGTCGTCAGGACATTATGACGTCAATTCCGCCGATGCGTCATACAAGTACCGTACTTTTCCATCTGCTGAAATGCCACACTCCATGGATAAATGTATCTTCCCTTCCTCTGATTAGACGCGACTTTTATCATCACTAAGGACCATCTCGTAGCATGAGTCGTCCAGCATAGGAAAAGAATTGAAGATATCTGGCAGACGTGTGTACAAAAACCTGCAAGTAATACTACCTAATATCATTAGCAAAATTACTAATAACAATAACAACAACGATATATCATTATCGTCTTTATTAACAATATAACAATCATCATCACCATTATCATCATCATAATCATCACTATCACTTTCATCAATATTATTATAATCATCAATAGTATTACCACTATCACATCACTATTATCCCCACCAATAGTATAACTTCACTACTATTAATATCCTTATTCTTTCTTTCTCTACAATTATTATAATTATAACCAATATCACTTGTATTATCATTTTATTCAATACATTACTACTACCAATGTTTTTCTATAATGAATATGATTGTTTTTATCATCATTATTATAATTACTATTATTGTTCTTATTAATTTCGTTATTATTATCATCATTAAATGAGATTAAAATTATGGTTTGCCTCGATGGACGACTCATCCTACGAGATAGTTCTAAGTGAAGATTAAACACGCGTCTAATCACAGGGAGGGAACATACATTTATCCATGGAGTGTCGCATTTCAGCAGATGGGAAAGTTCAGGAATTATATGACGCCGCGGCGGAACTGACGTCATAATGTCCTGACGACGTCTCTTCATCAATACTTGTTCTCTTCGACAAAATAATTGACTTAAGACCAAGTGGTCGAACATTCGATTATTAAACAAGTTTTAATGATAATATGAGTACCGCCTATTTCGTGTAAACATTTGATATGTTTATAGGCAAAGCAAAGGTCGTGTGAAAGTAAGAACAATTAATTACGAAGTGTCAGTTCCCAAACAAGAAAGAATCTGAAAAATATATTGAAACAAACCTAAACATATCATGTATTTAAGTTTAATTAGTACATATCTGTTCTATTTTATTATATGGTCAGGAGTGTAACAGACTTTGAGATTTCCATGGATGTTAATGGAAAACATCACTAAAAGGCATTGAATACTGTTCTGATTAATTTTATAAATGCCAGTAAATTGTAAACTAGTAATAAATATAATTGGAAATTGAGTCTTGCCATTGTTGATTGAATGACTTGAGCTTAACAATATGTTCAATGGAATGTCAGTTAACCTAACATTTTTTCCCTGGCTTTCTAGACAAAATACTACACAAAACAATCTTCCAAGGCAACTGGTTACCTTCGAATGATCTTGCTCAATGTATAATTTTGAGGCAAAGATGAAGACACTATGCATAAAGTCTGGGAAAACTGTACTGTTTGAGAAATATTTTCAAAAGTCCCATGTATAAGATATTTCAATATTGTGTGTCTATATAAGGGACATGAGTTCAATTATGAAGGATGAATATAAATTCCCCATATTATTCTTTAAACTATTTATCCGATATGCTGCTTTAAATAACTGAAGGAAAGACATAGAAAGGTTAAAGGCATTTTGAGTTAGAATTGTTAACACATATGAAAACACTTCGGAGAAAAGGACCACTTGATTATGATCAGCAATTTCTCCATTTGCCATAATGTTTCCAATTATAGTCATTAATTAAACTTTGGCTTTCCCTTTTTTACCTCAACAGGTTAGACGTCATATGCTGCAGGTTTGATGTATGTTTGATGTAGGTTGGATTGGGTAAAGTTTAGCCCCTTGCCTGATGTAAATGACTTGATGTCTGTAACTAATCTGAATACATTGTTGTGTGTTGTACAATTGCTTCAAAATCTTCCTATGCAACACTATCTTCACTTTTAACCCCTATCTCCTCTGCCGGTTTTTAATTTGTAAACTATGAAACAGCATCTGTTTATTTGTTGATAAGTACAAGTTTCAACAACTTATGATGTATAAATGTATATGAAATATGTCGTTTAACACAGGGTTGGAAAAGTATTGACCGCTCAACATTCTATAACAGAAAACAAGTTTTGCACATTTTTGTATGCCTAGTTTGTTTCTAAGTTTTGTTTGAATTAAACCAAAGTTGGAAAATATTCTCTCAATGGTAGCAGAACTTGCAGGCATACCCATTAGTTTCCTGGCTAACTGACAAAATACGGGATTAAGTACTGTTAATTTTTTGTTTCATTCTTCCACCAAACAAAAAGTTGGTGAAACATTTACTGTTGTAGACTCATGTGTTAATGACTTTGGTAGGGTTTTATCCTCACACATACATCTCATTAAATCAGGCACAAGTTCTAGATTCTCCTCTTGAAGCTTTTCCTGTACAGATGTTATCTGATTAGACTTTAGTTAAACAAATTAAACACAATGATAATCTACATGTATTAATTTTAAAGAAAGAATTGTTCACAATTGTTCATGTGCATTCATTTTCTTGACCAATACTCACTCAGATTAATACAGTATCTAATAAGGGCATTAGGCAGAGACTTATAGAACACTTCTTGATTGAAGATTAACTTAACAAACAAGTAAAAAATACTAGTATTTAATATTGCCCAGTATTACACAGTATTGCCCAGAAAACCCCAGTAAAACCAGAGTTTTCCCGGTATTACCCACTGGGCTGGGCAATACTCAAAAACCAGGATCTTCGCAAACCCTTGTTTGACAATATACTAACGCAAATTAAAGGCGTAATAATGCAAAGAAAGGCATAGTAACGCGGAATAAAGGCATTATAACGCGAAAATAAAGGCGTAATAACGCGAAAATAAAGCTGTAATTCCGCAAATAAAAGGCGCTTAACGCTAATAAAAGGCGTTGAGCGCTAATAAAAGGCGTTATAAAGCGAAATAAAGGCGTAATAACGCGGACAAAAAGGCGTGATCATGCAAAATAAAGGCGTAATAACGCTAAACAAAGGCGTATTTACACTAATGAAAGGCATTTTGCGCGAAAAAAAGGCATATTAACGCAAATAAAATGCAAAGATAAAGGCTAAATAACGCGAAATAAAGTCGTATTAACGCCTTTTAGAGGATATATAAGATTAAATGTTTGTCTTGATGATATCTAGGCTAAGTTTGAATATGGGTCATGTCGGGTTAAAAACTAGGTCACAAGACAAAATGTGAGAAAAATCTTGTTAACACTCTAGAGACTGTGTTTTTAACTTGAGTATGTTGAAACATTTTCCAAGGTGTTTGTCTTGATAATATCTAGGCTAACTTCTAGTATGGGTCATGTCGGCTCAAAAACTAGGTCACTAGGCTAAATTTGAGAAAAGTCTTGTTATCAGTATGGAAGCTTCATTTTTAACTTGAGCATGTTGAAAGACTGTTTGTCTTGATAATAGCTTAGCCTAGTGCGAATACTGGTCATGTCAGGTCGAAGACTAGGTCACTATACCAAATTGAAGGAACATCTTGTTTACACTCTTTAAGTTTCATTTTTAACTTAAGCACGTTGAAACTTTGTCAGAATGTTTGTCTTGATGATATCTAGGCTCAGTTAGAATATGAGTCATGTCTAGGGTTTGTTATTTCACTGTTAGGCAGTGGAGAGTAACGGACCCTCTTGTATAAGCTTACCTGACCGCAAAATGAGCATTTGTGATTTGTATGAAAAAACATATTGCATAGCTCAGGTGAGCGATCCAGAGCCATCATGCCCCTCTTGT
This sequence comes from Serripes groenlandicus, assembly GCA_031761405.1. Taxonomy (NCBI): domain Eukaryota; kingdom Metazoa; phylum Mollusca; class Bivalvia; order Cardiida; family Cardiidae; genus Serripes; species Serripes groenlandicus. The sequence goes on along the minus strand of JASEVX010000001.1, from coordinate 231,850,555 downwards.
TATTTTAATATGTTAAGGCAGACAGAAAAGCAAAAAATACAAACTATGACCAAAATCCAGACAAGGTGATTGTGTTACATCCAAGTCTTTATGACATACAGGAAGAATATAATATTTTTAAGCAGTTTACACTTAACACAGATAACAAGAGGACCAATTTTTAAGAATTATTCTTCATTCATATTAGCACAATGAGCCAAGTCCCTGGTGGCCATGTTTATCAACGGATCGTAATAATTTGAGTTAACTTGGCGTACTGAATCTAGTGGAAAACCTTGTGGGAAATGGAGAAATTGCTCATTACTTGAAATATAGCTACAAGGGGGAAAGGGATAATTATATTCACATTATATTTGTATTACATATCCTTATAGATACGGGTAACCCTTTCACACATGCAATACATCTGCTGTATACGACTTTGAAAAAAATTATGAAAATTTATGGGAACCGTAAATGCGAGTAAGATTATTGAATAAAGATTATAACATTGTGGCAACACTTGTCTCTTACAGATATGTCTGTATACGGGAAGTGATTATTTATTTATAATATCATACTTTCAAAACTGTAGATGCATGAAAAGGTGAAATAAAGAAGAAAATATGTTGTTGCACAACTCTATGGTTATGTTTTATTAAATGCATCTGCAGTAGAAGAGTTTTGAAAACATAATTAACTATTTCTGCTTTTTCATTGTAACGCCTGTTTTCACGTTGTTACGACTTTACAATATTTTTCTTTATCAGATGGTCCTAATAGGCTTTCGTAGTAAATAACTGTATTAATAAAATGTTTTTTACTAGAAGCCTGGATAATAATGTTATAAGCGTTTCATTTAGACAACTCTGATAATTCCCCACAACATAACGGTTTCATGTATAAACTGTTAAGTTTATATGCTTCTTTCAAAACATGTTCCTGCTGAGATTTGAACTTAGAACTCTTGTTAAAAAATGTGTTTTTTACAATTAAAATGAAAATATGTGTAATTCTATTACCAATATGTAATATTAAGTAGAATAATTTAGTTGATACAATCAGGAATGTAGAGTACAGTTCTAGATTCCTATTACAATGTATTCTAGTTTCTACCAAGTTAAATGTATAGATTAGACAATTTCACGCAGAAAAATGGTATTCACAATACATTACACAGAAAACATTACAGTTATATCAGAGGAAAGAACACTAATGTGAGGTCCTTGGGTGACTTATTACTGATATTAATTGCAAACTGTCTTTAAGTGTTTATACCATAGCCTTTTCTGTTGAAAAACAGACCACTGATTCTAGTCTTACTTTCATATTTTGACAAAGTCTAGGTCCTAGACATAGAGCTGCTTTCCCTGCTAAAGTGTACAATGTAAAAAAAAAAAAAATTACTGCAATATATGGATAAAAGTCTTAAGGTCAATAAAACTGGACAGTCGAGGATATGATAGTTTAGGTATTTTCTTGAATAGGGGCAACATTATACAGGATGGTTTCGGCTTCAAATGATATCGGATACGAAATTACTGGGATACGAAGCTACTGTATTCCATACAATATGAGTAAAGGCGGTACCTATTTCGGGTTAACATTTAACATTTGTAATCGGTTAATTATTCTCCGTGATCTGCAGTTAGCCCCTTGCTTGCAGCACTATCAGTGATTTGATCATAAATTAAAATTTTTCCTACCGTCCTAAGCAAACACCCTCAATTGGTTAAGCAGATATTCAACTTTAAAATGTGTCCAAGATTTTAAATCTATGAAATAATGGTAACGGGTACAACAAATAATGTACTTGCCTTTCATAAAGTACTTCCAATGATTCTTTTTTATAAATTACGGAACTTCATTTGTGACGAGTCACACTATCCTTTCTATCATTTCTGTCGTTTTCCGTTTGGGTATTTTTTTGTCATCTGCGTTACGATAATAGAATGACGTCATATTACAGGAATTTGGATTTGTAATTTCCGGAAAGTCAGAAAACCCTTATCAGTTTTTATTTGAACTCGTTTTAAAAATAGACGACGAGTGTTATTTAAAGCAAATTATCACACATATAATTACTTTTGCTCATTCCTTTATCGAGTACGTATTATCATATTTAATTATTTCCTTTAAAAAATAAATTGGTTCCGATATTTTCTTTTCATCCAATCAAAACGTACGATTATCGTGACTGCATCGAAAAATCCACTCTGGACACACATTTCGGATAGACGGTATAGCAAACGGTAACGCAAAAACATCGCAAGCTTCGCCGTCGATTTGTTTACCCGTATAAAGTGTTTTACTGACTTTCTTCACTTCGGAAGTCATAATATACAATATCTTATTATGGTTTACATGTGGTGTCATCATATTTGTAATTTTGTTATCAAAATAAATATTTTGAGATAAATGAAGGACAGTTAGAATATAAATAAAAACATGTATGTCAACGACATGTGACAATGTATACCAACATTAGGCTAAACACCACAGTACTCCTTTAGATTATACATATACATGCATTGGTCTTTGTATTGATATGTAGCACAGTGTATCCTAAATGTGTAGAAATTTATCAGAACCCAATGATGATTTGAAAAAAAGGAGTTTCTACAATGGATCGGAAGAATATTTTAGCAAAACAATATTTCAAATAAAGATATATTACAGAACTTAATAGCATCACAGAAATTAAGTAAAAGCGATTACGTTGACTGTGTCATTTCTGCTGAATTAATCATAGTTGACTAACAAAGGTAGCTCATGAACAGACACTAACTGTAAGTGTAAAACCTGGTATACCCAAGACAACCTGAGGAAAAACTTTTCAGAAATAAGACTTTCATGGGGCAAAGCCAGAAAGTCGCCAGAGACAGGTGAAAGTAGGGATCAGTCAATGAATCATAATGTTGCCAAGTGGACGAAGTGGAATTTGTAAGTAAGTATTTAAATTAGAAATGGTGATGAAAAAAATTGTGAAATTCCACGAAATTGATTTTCGGATCTCCGCGAACGGGAAATATCTCAATGTTCTTAAGAGTGTCGGTTTACTTGTCCCATTGGATATACTCGTTAAATTCAGGTTACCTTCTCAATCTTCTTTACATTGTGTCCACTAAATGCTCCGATTACATTTACTATCTCAATAAAAATATCACAGTAGTCTTTCAAATCAGTTTCTGTCATCTGGTTTCCTTTTGAGTGCATAGTCTTGTTTCTTGCATTCCGTCCCTTCGAATAAAAAAATATAAAAGTTACAATCGTGTAAGTTTGTGAACAAAGTTTATTTTTTAAATTGCATTATTATGTTCTATTTTAACTATAGATTGTGCACTTATTATTTATATCTGTCACTTTTTAATCAATTGTATATGAAAAAGGAAAACCAATCACCAATATCAGTTAATCACTCGAAATTTAATTGTCACATTTTCTCTTTCAACAACTGCAACCAAGTGTCCATTCAATGTCAAATAGTTATCTCAGTATCTTAAAAAGACTAGATGCTTTATAGACGATTTCTGAACACAATTGAGCTATCACTTAATGTGATGAGTACCCCAACACAACGTTTTGTTACAGGGTCTGAAGATTGGTAATTTTGTAGTTTCATATAATATATATTAAACAGTAAATAATGTAAAAAGCGTGTATTTAAGTAAAAACACCTTACATGGCATAAAGTCTTGCAACAGCTAGGCCAATGGTTCATGACATATTCATGTACGATGTTAATGACAGGGATTGTTAGTAGAAGCTCATGGTTGTTTTCAACATTGTGAAACTGGTATTTAAGTTATTGGCAAGGTTAAAACATTTTGCTTGACTGTCTTAGTCAAAAATGGGGTGTAACTGAATAAATATGGAAGCCAAAGTGATGTGCCTTAGTATTAACATGTTTCTTGTGTTTCAGAAATCCAAATTTCGTTTGAGTATGGAATGTTGTTTTTAGTTAAGGTAAGTTTTAAATTTTAGGCAACGCAAGTGACGTAAAATAAACCAAATAGTCACTGCAGTTGTCCATACCTTTTACTTCTCACACCATTGAAGTAACGTTAGGGGCAAAACTACATTTGCTTTAGAGGCTTCCTATACAATTCCATTGAATTCCATCCAAAAATTGTTGAGAAATAGTGGAACACAAATGTTTGTATATAACACTATGTATACTTATCGACGTGGAAATAAGAATGTCAAAACATCAACAGGAATGCCAACAAGCACTGCAAATTTACTCTTGGTGTAGAAGCTTCCTATAAAATTCCATTGAATTACACTTATCAATTGCTGAGATATAATGCGCACACGAATGTTGATATATAACACTATGTATAATAAGTAAAGGGCCATAACCTCGTCAAAAACATCCACCTGGAATGTCATCAGACACTGTACGTCTCCTCTTGTTAAAGAAGCTTCTTAAAATGTCATTACACTCCACCAAGCGATTGCTGAGAAACATATATACATGTAACACTATTTATAATAATCAGGGAAGCATTACTCAGTAAAATTTATATTTGTCTGAAATGCAAATAAAATATAAGTTTTTGAAATTAGGTCAACATGAACGTAGTAAACTACGTTTTGAAATGGGTAAACGTTCTCTAATAAATACCTTACAGAAAACATTGTTTTCATTGGTCATATCCACCGCTGTTATGAGTGTTTCAAATCTTGTATTGTTGATAACAATGTTGAGCAGGCTTGGACAATCTATATCTGACTTCGGCTTTCCTTCTAAATCCTTACTTCTGGACATATAACATTTTGCAACTTCCCATGGATCAGACAACCATTTTGTAATATCCGAGTTTTTGTAACAAGGCCCTTTGAAACGATGGGCCGATTCAATGTGTGACGTTATTTCACTGCATTTACCTGAATGGCAATGTTTAGCGTTAGTCGACTTGCATTTACCACATAGCGATCCATGTCTTAAGTTTGATTTGATGTCACTATGGAACGTCTTAATTTCTTTTTCTACAAATGGTCTGATTGCCTCGTCAGTGATATCCATCACCAAAGCACCCTTCAACCAGGTCACCTTGGCGGCGTTAGTCAATAGATAGTCAATGTCCACGCTCGCCATTATTCCTGGAATATTGTTTATAAGAAGCTTTCTGAGAGATTCATTAATATATATTTCGAAAGGTACTGTTTGAAATATATATAATTGTTACATCATCAACTTGCTGACTATTAATCCAGTTTTCAGATGCACAGTCCTTACCAACTATACATATCATATATCGGGTCAAACATCATAGAACTCACGTATTTTCGTATCTTTATCACGACAGTAATTCACATACCTAACAAATCACTCAAACATCTTTTATTATTAAACAATATATCAGCTTAAATTACTTATTTATATTTTAGACGCGCCTAACGATAAGGAAAACCGTTCAGGAGACGTCATGAATATCCCTGTTAGTATCACTTAGATACCGACAAGGATACGTAATATACATGCCTGCTAATAGTATCTAGATACCGAAACGTAGACGTCATGTACATTCATGCTAGTATTACCTAGATAACGACACAGAGACGTAATATCCATCCCTGTTAGTATTATCTTTAGGGATACCAATACGGAGACGTCGTGTACATCTCTGCTAGTATTACCTACATACCGACACGGAGATGTCATGTACTTCGCTATTAGAATCACCCTTAGTGATACCGAAACGGAAACGTCATGTAAATTCCCGCTGGTATCACGTAGATACCAACAATGGGACGTCATGGAAATCCCTGCTAGTATCACATAGATACCGACACGATTACGTCATGTTCATCCCTACTTGTAAAACCTCTAGGGATAACGAGTAGGAGACGTCATGAGCACCCCTGCACGTATTACCTAGAACATGACACAGATACGTCATATACATCCCTGCTAGTATCACATTTAGAAATATCGGCACGAGACGTCATGTATATCCCTGTTAGAATTACCTTTAGGATTACCGACACGGGGACGTCATATTCATCCCTGCTACTATCACGTTAACGTATACGTCGTGTACATCTCTGCTTTTAGTATCTAGATACCGAGATAGAGACGTCATATGCATGCCAGCTAGTGTCACCTAGATACAGACAATGAGAGCTCATGTACATCCCTGCTAGTATCAATGTAAGGGATACCGACGTTGATACGTTGTGAACATCCCTGATAGTATCACATTTAGTGATTCCGACAGAGAAACGTCAGATATAACCCTGCTTGTATCACATTTATGCATACCGAAACGAATACCTCATATACATCCCTGCTAGTATCACATTTGGTGATACCGAAAAGGATACGTCATACATATCCCTGATAGTATCACCTAGATGCCGTCAGGGAGACGTCATGTACATCCTTGAGAGTATCACCTTTATGGATACACACACGAATCCCTGCTAGTATCACCTTAAGTGATACAGACACGGGGACGTCATGTACATCTCTACTACTCTACTAGTATCACATATAAACAAACACGGAGGCCTCATGTACATCCCTGCTAGTTTATCTTTAGGGATACGTAAAGTATATCCCTGCTTCATTTTAGTATTACCTTGAAACCGATACGAAACGTCGTGTACATTCATGCCAGTGTCACCTTAAAGAATACCGACACCGAGGCGTCATGTACATTCCTGTTAGTATACACTTTATGAATACCGACATGGAGACGTCATGTACACTCCTGCTAGTATTACCTTTAGTGATACCGTCACGGTGACGTCACAAACATTCCTGCTAGTGTTACCTTTAGTGATACCGACACCGAGGCATCATGTACATTTCTGCTAGTATAACATTGAGTGATACCGACACGGACACGGCATGTACATTCCTGCTAGTATTACATGTATTGGTACCGACATGGAGACGTCATGTACATTCCTGCTAGTGTTACCTCTTGTGATACCGCCACGGAGACGTCATTCACATCTCTGCTAGTATTACCTTTAGTGATACCGCCACGGGGATGTCATGTACATTTCTGCTAGTATTACCTTTAGTGATACCGGCACGTAGTTTAAACTTATTTATTTTACATCGATTGCGAAACAAGCCTTGGGCTTAGATTAATCACTCTCAATGTCTGCTTCCTGGAGACTTAACCAGTACTCGCGCCGTTTGTGTGGAAAAATCCCAAAGTCAGGACCTGCTCATCACGGGACTCGAACCAGGGACCTTTGATACGAGAGGCCGACGCTCTACCTCTGCACCACTGTCTTCCGGCACGTAGACGCCATGTACATCTATGCTAGGATTACCTTTAGGAATACCGACATTGAGACGTCATGTACATCTCTGCTTGTATCGCATTTAGTGTTAGCGATACGGAGACGTCATGTACATTTCTGCTAGTATTACTTTTAGTGATACTGACATGGAGACGTCCCTGCTAGTATTACTTATATACCTTCAAGGAGACTTAAAGTATATCACTGCTAGTATAACATTGATACCGATACGAAACGTAGTGTACGTCTCTGCTAGTATCACCTTTAGTTAAACCGAAACAGAGACGTCATGCACATCCCTGCTAGTATAACCTGTATACCGCCACGATGACATCATGTATATCCCTGCTAGCATCACCTATATATCGACACGATGATGTTATGTACATCCCTGCTAACATCACCTTTAGTGATAACGAAACGGGGACGGCATGTGTATCACTGCTAGTATCACCTAGATAGCGACAAGGACATCCCTGCAAGTATCATCCAGAGATCGACACTGTGACGTCATGTACATCCTCGCTTGTATCACATAGATACAGACACAGATACGTCATGAACATCCCTGCTAGTATTACCTAGATACTGACAAGGATACATCATGTTCAGCCCGCTAGTATAACCTAGATACCGACGCGGAGACGTCATGTACATCCATGCTAGTATAATCTAGATGCCGACACAGATGCATCATGTACAGCCCGCTAGTATCACCTAGATACAGACACGGATACCCAGTGTTTATTTCTGCATGTATGGCCTAGATACCAACACGGAGACGTCATTTACATTCCTGTTAGTATCACTTTTTGGATACCGACATGTGTGCGTCATGTTCAATCCTGCTTATATCACTTAGATACCGACACTGGGACTTCATGTACAGCCCCGCTAGGATAGCCTAGATACCGACACGTATACGTCATGTACATCCCTGCTAGTATTACCTAGATACTGACATGGATACATCATGTACATCTCCGCTAGTATCATGTCGTCCCTGTTAGTATCACGTTTAGGAATACTGACACGTGAACTTCATGTACAATCCTGCTTGTATCACCTAGATACCGACAATGGGACGTCATGTAAATCCAAGCTAGTAGTTGGTGATACAGATACGGATACGCCAGGTACATCCATGTTAGTAACACCGTTAGGGATACCGACACGTAGACGTCATGTATAGCCCCGGTATAATCATTTTTATGATACAGACACGGAGATTGCATGGCATGTATATCCCTGCTAGTATCACTTAGATACCGTAACGGATACGTCATGTTCAGCCCTGATAGTAATACCAATATACCGATACCTAAATATAGTTTAGGAGACGAATATCAATGCTAGTATCACCTAGATACAGGCACGGATTCGTCATGTACATCCCTGCTAGTATCACCTTTAGGGATATCGAGACGGATACTGCATGTACATCCCTGCTAGTATTACATATATATACTGATACCTAAATATAGCTTCGGAGACGTTATGTACATCACTGCTATTATCACCTAGATATATACACGGATTCATCATGTACATCCATGTTAGTATCACCTAGATACAGACATGGATACATCATGTACACCGGTGGAGTTCTGCGCACGCAATCTTGGGCAACAGAGCAAAATGAACTCATCCAACACGATATTTTCCAATACAGATGCAATAACCTATACTATTAGCTAAAATTACTTCCGTTGAAAAAGAGTCAATGTCACCAGTTGTATGCCACTTTTACTTGATATTATCCTTTTTCGGAGAATCGTTCAGATCCCAGAAGAGGTGTAGATTATGACATACATGACTTGTAAGAGAAGCAGAGACGTCATGTACGACCCAATGTCACATAAAACGGCTTGAAATTATACTATTGGTTTGATTCAATGAGGTTCAATGAGGTATTCAACGGTTTCTCATTCATTTATGTCTCAGAGACATTGGTGATAAACCAGTACAAGGCTAATAATTGTACCTTGTCTAAATGTATTCCATCATGACCGCCTCGAGCGGAGATGGATTCCTTGTCCAAAACGCCCCATGCTAACCACTCGGCCCCGTAAACATGCGATACTTGCTATATCCTGAATAAGGCATATAACTAAACATTAGGAATAAAACAGTTTTATTTTGTTCACCAATCCAATAAATTTCCTCTTGTTTTATATTTATTAATTATTGTACAACGTCTCAAAGGTATTTCAGTTATATCACGTCGGCCCGTTCACCTAATGAGTGTTTCCTGGCTGGTATGCACCTGTACTTCACACAAAGTTCTTACCCCCAGGCAACCATTCCTCATTGAGGAAGACGAATGTCGCAATTCACAATGTTTTTTGTGAATAATGAATGGCCGAGTCGGGATTCGATGTCACGACCCATGAATTGATAGTTGTCTCGTTCTTACCGACTTAGCTTTAATAAAAAAAATACTCTCCAAAGCTGGTTGACATAAAAGTAAAAACTAACGGTTGATATCTAAATCAAATGTACATAGACTAATCATTTTTGAGAATTTCTCATAAGCGAAACCCAATTAACCCTTAGCCACATTTAGACGCAATATTGGGCAATTGCAGCAGACGAGTCGTGAAAAACATTTTGGCAAAAAAAGTAATTACTCGTTTTGAGCATTTTCTCCTTTTGAAATATTTATTTTCAACTCTATAAAATAAATATGATTATATCATAAATGACGTCGCCGGAGTGTAATAAAGCCATTGAATAAATTGCGTATTCAACTAGTGTAATAACAATGCTACGTAACGTGACGTCATAACGTAACGTTTAGCGTTGTAAATACGCGCGCTTTATAGCGACGTTTATATGGATATAGCGCTGTAAATTATTAAATTAGTATTTATGATATAAAAAGAACATTACAGTCGTGGTCATTCAATACGAAATTTATTAAACTCGTTTTCTAAAAGTGATAAAAACTCGCCAAGGCTCGTTCTTATCAATCTCAGAAAACTCGTTTAATAAATTCCGTATTAAATGACCACTCATGTAATATCCTCTATTTATTTCTTTAGGTATTTATAATAATTTTCCTAGATATTTCTAGGCGTTTGCAGTAGATTTGTTTCATCAGAGAATGTTTTAAGTGTGAACAATCAACCAAGGACAATATTTTCTTTCTTCTTCGATAAGCAGCCTTCGTTCATAGACACTAAATGTTTACCAGTTAACGTGAAAACCCATGGAGCTTGAAACCATGTCGGTTTCAACGACAACTGACAGGAACATACTTGGTTTTCGCGAAACATGTTTCTGTTTCACTTTCTATTGAACGAAGGTCAAATCTTGTCTTAACTAATTGCATACCGAGATTTATAAATTAGAAGTTTTAACATTTCTTTATCTAATTTCCTGTGAAAATTGTTTAAAACATATTGAAGCAAGTCTATACAGTTTGTTATGTCATGGTTATCCAATATAAATTTCCGACTTGTTATCAAGCAAAAAACGAAACAAAATGATTGTGTGTACACTAATACAAATACAATTAAGTAATCGATATTGTGACATCCATTAAACAAATGTGAATCAGCAATACAATGTTTTGGTTGGAGATCACGTTGAATTTAATGAAATACCTTTGTTTATACTGTTACGATTTATTCCATCAGATTAGAACACATGTTTTCAAAAAAATATCAAACTGCTTTTAACCAAAAAATAACTAAATTGAACCAAACAAAAAACATCCACATTCCTTTCCGACACCTATTTAAATCTATAATTATATCTAATCAAATTACAGGATATAAATACACAAGACATAATACATATAAGCTGCGCCTAGCGATGGTGGGTCTTAATGGATATGCGTACTGTGAGGACGGAGACTAGCATGTAAACCAAGACAGTTCCTTCAGAGCCTCCGATGTCTGTCTACACCTAGATGATAATTAGTCCTTGATGCATCATTTGGAAACAACTAGAAACGTAGTTCCGTCGGCTTTTCACCAATGTACCTTAATATGATCATTTTTTAACAGAAAGTCATGAAATCGTACAATCTAGAGATGTGGCCCCATACATTTACGTCAATGAACCTTTATATGACCCCGTTACGGAGAGACAATTAGACCCCTATTCGATAGACATGGATTATGTTCAAGTATTCACCTGATAATTTGCACAGTACTTTATTGTTTTTATCAGTTTGGCCTATGTATAAATGCCGCGTTAGACATTCAATATTACAGTTCATGGATCTCCTTTACATTCGTGTTTATCCAATACAATAGCGTTAACCCTTTCCAACATATGACAAAACTGTGAAGGTCAAATCTTTTTGGCGAAACTTTGTAAACTAGTTTTGAACAAACGTTTAAGTATTGAAAAGAGTTGATATTATTTTGTGGTAAACGAAGTAATTATTGCATAAAATCTATGTTTTACGCCCGCTTAAGGGATACAAAAACATTGCAAAAACCGGGCGTAAACGGCGAGAAAACGTGTATAAACAAAGCGATTCTCGCGCGTACGTGCCGTTTCAGACCGGTTAGATGTTTAACATATGCATTACCCGGGCACCGTTAGTAAACAAAACATGGACGCTCCATCTCCCCTAGATTAGGAGCAATTGTTGGGTTAACAATAACATCAGCTTCTTTAACTCGATAATCGGTAACATGCAATAGACTCACAGTTAAAGAGCATAACATAATCCAAAACCATTCGAGTCAGCGATGGCAACCTTGATGTAGGACCGGTTCGTGGATATATAAAACATAACTTGTTTACGTTATGACGTCACAAGTGCCAATCCTTATCGCGTCATGTTCATCGGCTGTTATCGTACAACTGAACGTTACAGCGGACTATATGTTGGATGTTTGCTCTTATTTTATGCAATAATAGCGAAAATACACATTTTCTCGGGCGTGAACATCTGCGGACGCCCTTAAAAAGTGTTTATGCCCTCGTGCTTCGCACTCGGGCATAAACACATTTTGCGGGCGTCCGCAGATGTTTACGCCCTCGAAAATGTGTATTATCCCTATATTAATGATCATGAGTATTTCATTTCTCTCGTTGTCACAACATTAACATATGTCGTTTGCTGTAGATGCGTCAAATTGCCCCTATATGTCGATAATGTTTGGTATGTTAGTACACATATGCTGGCAATTTACTAATTGTCTTATTTTGGCTGTCTTTGGAGTGGTGAACAAAGTACACAGTTATATATAATTATTATTATGTAAAACAAGCTAAAATATATTATATTCGCAAATATACATATACGTTTACCCGTTTTCACTGCTAAAAATCTAGTGTTTAATTAATAAAGAATGATCCTATGCATGATGTTTCCCGTATGTACACTCCGAAATTGTGTTTATTTGGGGGCTAGGCTAGGAAATGTCCCTTGACCTAGAACACTCAATCTCGACCACTGTGAATTGAAACCCTAACTCCTGGTTTTAAATTTACCAGGCTAACGGCTAGGCTACAAAAGATGTTTTTATAGAAGTGTAAAAATACTCAAACTAAAGAAAACGCACCATCTATGATGATATGAGTTTTTCCTAATGTGTGCTTATTTTTTCACGTTGTTTCTCTTAACCTACCTCATTAGCAAATAAATAACTCATAAAAGCAAGGTCGGTCTATAAATACCTGTTTCCATGAAGTTAAAACACTTGATTGGCTCGTGTATAGATATTTGTCGAATTTAGAGAATCGTCGGAAGCAATCGCATAAAAGCAACTCAGTAATATAGATTATATCCGAGAAAGTAGCTATTATTGCAGACCTGTATCAGAACATAAGAACGTGGCTAAGCGTTGTGTATCCTACGCTCGAGACTTTCAACACGAATTGTGGCACACTACTTCAATTGTCACAGCAGCACAATAGTTCGTTTACTCCCACGTTTTCGTTAAACAATTTATTTGCTGACTAGGCACAGGACTGGTACTGCAAGGTTTACAACACAACATCAACTTGGTTTTATACGAATCTAAACTCTCCGAGACCATTTTAAAACTTCAACGTAAACTGTAAACGATGAGATACGTTCGGACGCCCAAATATGTAATCAGTAGCCATAATATGTGCAGACGTCCCGCTAAAAGTGAGCTTAATACACGACTTCATTATGAAGTCAACGACTTCAATGATCAAGAAAACATTTGTATTGGACACGACAGCGTTCGATGTGGGTCTTGTTTTCTGACGAAAATCGGTTCCTTTTATCTGGTGCCGATAGACGGTCCTCGATTTAGAGACGGTATGGGACGACGTTTCAACAATCGCCGACAGAAACCAACAACACTGGATCATATATACCAGGCTCTATCTGAAGAGTGGAACAACAGTCCCCGAGATGTTACTTTGAGAATAATCCGATCAATGAGACACCGTTGTGAAGCATGCATTCACGCACGAGGTGATCACCCATTACTCATTTGCATCCTGTATTTTTCTCAAATTAAATATTTGAAAAGGTGTTGCGTTTCTTTTGATGTTTTGATGTTGGGTATATTGAGATACACTGTTTGACACGGTTGTGCAAACCCTGGAAAACATTAACCGTGTATTTCATATCGTCTATTCAAAGTATCCATACACTTCGAGCACTCACAAGTGTCCTACTTAAAAGCTGTGATTTGATTGGTGGATTCGGCCAGCACAACTCCAAGTGATAGGTGTACAAGGTAAATCTGAAAACACATCGGTTTTCATTTTAAGTCCATATTGAACATGTTCCTGGATTCAATGTAACAATTATTGAACTCGGTGTGTATCTTAATTGCACATTAAACTATTTCCGTCACGTAACTGATTCCGTCGTTAAACACGTCATGCGTCGTGTCTACGAAAAAGTATTCTAATGTATTTTTGACAAGTGAAGAAATCGATCAAAGTTGATATTTATATTATGTGATCTAAATGCAGATGTTTTCAAAGTTATCTGTTGTAGATCTTTTGTATATTGGAAAGAGTTAACATACCTATTACTCATGTCAAAATCGACATGTATATGAATCAATGATAAGGATCAAAATGTAAACCGATTAACAGAGGTTTCATGAAATATTCTACACATAGTATCTGTTAACAGTGTAGAGCCAAGTCAAACTGTGAAGATGCGCTGGTTGATCTGGGCCTACGTTGGTCGCCAATGCCTAAAGATTGAGCGTCACAGATCGCCTATGTTGGATGCCCCGTTTATCAGTCAAGAACATTAAACAAATAATAGTGTCTCAAGTAAAATCTCATAAACGTTTCTTAATCATAATGCACCAGGCCTGCATATAATCAGTTCAAACAAGAATATGGAGTTTTTTTTATTTCGGAAGAAACACCTGACATTATTCGGTTCATGTTAGATGACGACATTGCTAACAGTGATGAAACAGTAGTTACATTCAATAGAAACTTAAGGTAATTGAAACCTTGTGTAACTACTCTGGAATGGAAGTTTATTTATTGGAGTTCAGTTTACATCGACGCTCTCTTGGTCTTCGCTATTTACGTCGAAAATACTAAAATTAGATTGCGCATTGTCGCAGTCATGTCAGAATTTTTTGACTGGTGGTTCCGAAGAAATTAAATCATACTGGAAGGGCCTGGGGAATAATTATGACCACAAGCAGGTTTTATACAGACCACATACAACAAATCTGCAGAAGACGACTTCGAAAACATATGAACGAAAAGTTGATTTTTTTTGTAATTGTAAGTAAAACTATTTAAACCAGTTGTATGCATTTTGGCAAAAAGAACAATGTATCATTTTGAGAGATTGTTCTGTCTTGGCACAATGTTTTAATAAATTGTCTGCTGCTGACGCGTCAAGTTGTGTCTGCTAGTGGGACTGTGTTAATCTTTTAGGTGATGATTAGAGTTAACCCTTGACCAATTTCAGGCGCGATATCTATACCAAGGGG
This sequence comes from Serripes groenlandicus, assembly GCA_031761405.1. NCBI lineage: Eukaryota > Metazoa > Mollusca > Bivalvia > Cardiida > Cardiidae > Serripes > Serripes groenlandicus. The sequence continues at coordinate 231,835,391 of JASEVX010000001.1, read as the reverse complement.
TCATGAGTTCGAACCTCGGCTCACCCATTGGTTCATCCTGATGATTGATAAAAATCATTCTTGCTAATGTCATTCGTCTTCAAGTAGAAATAGAATATGTTTTTGGAAAATGGTGCAAAATAAGCCAGGAAACACATGATTATGTGAACGTTGCAATGTGATACAACTGACACCGGTTGAAAACAGAGTTTAATTCCAAATTTGAGCGAAACTAGCATGTAAGGTCAACCATTAAAATAGTCGTCAACAGAGTTTTCAAAGGAATTTAGTTTCTTAAGCAATTTTAAAAGAATATTATGTGAAATTTGGTTGCAATTTGTCCAAGATTGATAACTATGTGTAAATATCAATTTAAGAAATTGTTGACTGGACGACTCATGACTTCCGACGTGCGACGGACGTCCGGACGGCGAGCGACGTCTGACACATGACGCATTACGACCAACAAACATACATTTATTTCAAACATAGACATAGTTTTTCTTTATTAACGTATACATATACTTGCATCTTATAATACAAACAAATATAAGAACATACTTTCATGGTCATTTAAAAAGAACAAAAATCAGTGTTGTTTGGGCCAATGTCACAAGGAGAGAAAACATATGCAGCCAGTCCGGGGATCGAACCTATCGCTTTATTGACAAGTACTCTACCGACTGAGCTAATCGAAACGCTTACGTGCACTCTCTCCAACTGTGTACAAGTTCAGACAGTGATATACAGCCCTGCTTAACTGGGAATTCATCGTTGAAATTCGAAATTTCAGTGGCAAGGGTGTCATAATTTACACTGCAAACACCGTTGACTGACCAAGCAATTCTGTCACAGTCCCTTATCGGGCGCAATTTTCAGGAGAAGAGAACAACTATGATTTCAACATTGTTAATCGGTAGGAAGAGAATGAGACTATTTCGTTGATTCATTAGGCGGACTATCGTACAAGAGACTCATATAGAAATAGAAATATAGGCTATAGTAAAAGAAAAATATATGACGTTTTTAACTTAAAATGCAGACGCATAACTTATAATATTCGGACCCGAGTCTTCATTAACAAATTTATATTGTATATAATATCCTATTCATTTACTGTTAACAACAATGATATCACCAAAGGTTTATCGTAATATATACATTTACATTCATATACATTAACCGCTACTAAAAGTTATATAATTGCAGTTGCTTCAAAAGCACTGTGAATCGCTCGTTTTGATTGGTTCAAAACCGATCACGAGACTAAAAGGAATTGCGTTTATTTTCCAATAACTGCAATTGATCACATGACCAGTTCACGGAACTACTTTCGGAAAATACCTTTCTATTTTTAGAATTAGAAATCCTTTCCTTTCAGTTTCGCTAAACTTTGTTCGCTCTTTTTATTTAATGTTAGATCTACATGTTAATTTTACCTACAGTGAACACTATTGAATAAAAAGTATTTCCCACGCAAATATTGCCAATTTATTTTGTTTATTTCACAAATATTAAAGATGTTCCCATCCTTCCAATATTGTCCGTCTGCAACGTTACTGTTTGCTTAATCCAGCATGGAACCACAAGCACTGGGAACGTTCGACCTGTTAAACTATCTAGAATCCGACGATGAGTTTGAGGACATAGATCCAGCCGTATTCGACGACCCATTTTTAGAAGAAGTTTTGTCTGTACAACCACCCCATATGGATAACAAGGAGGATTCTAAGCCTTCTAAAAGATTTAAAGAAATGTCACCAAGGGAGTTGGAAAATTTGGCAGACCAGAGGTTCTCAGCTTCAACTAAAAAGAATTCCAAATTGGGTTTCAATGTATTTTCAGGTGGGTTGCATTCATTATTGTCATATATTAAAAATCAAGTCTTAAATAATATTCTAAATTTTTTAGAATATTCTAAATTTTTAGAATATTCTAAATGTTTAGAATTTTCTTTAAAAAAATGGCTCTTGATGGGAATAAACCTTTTTTTCAAAATGTGTCAGGAAAGTTTCAAGTTAAACAGATATAATAGCTTAAAGGGCAGTTACAACTGTTCTGCAAATCATTTAAAAAAGCATATCAAATTGAAATTAATAAATCCAAAGGCTGCTTTTCTGGTTCATGTGAGGTCTGCTGATTTTTTTGAAACCATACTATGCGCTCATCAGGACTTTCTGATATAATGCACAGACTAGCCACTGATAAACAATATAGTACACACAATATGATTTCAATCCATATCTTCCAATTTTGTCCATCTTGAATTTGAAGTTAATTTTCTTATGCTCCTTCCAAAATTTGGTCAGTTGCATGTTGTGTAATCATCCGCTGTCCGTCTGTCATTTCCTTTTATGCGACTCGGCGTAGTTGTAGAGCATCTGCCTTGGTGTGTGATGTTACAGATAAGAGCCCCGACTTGGTCATAGTTTAAAAATGATTGCCCTCCTAGGCGCTCCATGATGTGGGGTTAACATTACGATTGACTCGCTCTATGTTTTAGAGTTAACATTAAAAAGGACTTGTGCATATAAGGATTAATGGACCAGTTGTAATTTTAGTACTGGTAACTTACAATGTATTCAGTAAACTTGTTGAAAATTGTTGAGAGTAGCATTAAACAAAATTAAATTCCCATAAAATGCATGCATCCAACGATATTTTGTGGTTACTATTATGAAGAAGAAACAGGTCAATTTGAATGTTGTTGTGCTGTCTATTTCTCTTTTCCTGGCAGTGTTAACAGTTTTCTACTCTGAAAAGACTGTTATAAAATAAAAGTGTACATACATTCATTTTGGAACTGTTTCAGGCTCTATGTTGGATCAGGGACACTATATATTGTAATATAGTGTCCCTGGTTGGCTTAACCCTTATCCTGTTGCATTTCTTAATTTAGTATAAACATTCTTCATATATCCCTGGGCTACATATTTTATTTCAGGCAGAAATGTTGATACTTTATAGATGGATATGAAGAAAAATGATTTAGTAAGTCATTTATAAAAATACAAATTTTAAATGTTTCTTTCTGTCATTCATTACATTTTTCTTTTACATAGAATGGAGCAAAGAGAAAGACATGCAAATTAACTTGGCAACAATTAGACCTGAGGAGCTAGCTGACCATCTAGCTGTGTTATATGCAGAGGCCCAAACAAAGCCAGACAAGAATAAAGAAGCCACCAATTACCATAGAAACAGCCTCAAAAACCTGTGTTCAGCTATAAATAGGTACATACAGGTAGACTGTAAAAGGGATGATTTAAACATTGTAACTGACACACAATTTAAAAAGTGCAATGATATGCTCGCCGGAAAATTAAAAAGTGATTGTCGACAGGGGCTTTCAAAGCCAACGAAGCACAAGGCAGTAATTGGTAAAGGAGAAATGAAGAGAATTTTTCAATATCTTAAAAAGGTCAATCCAATAGTTTTACGCCATAAAGTCTGGTTACAGTTAAGTGTCCAGTTTATTACGAGCGGTCTTGAATTTCATGAACAGTTGTCTCCGACCAGTTTTGCTATCACTGAAGATGAGACTGGTTCAGAGTATGCAACTCTCATACATGTAACTAAACAAAAAAACCATCAGGGGGACATAAATAGTAAAGAGGAAAACGGGGACAAGAGAATAGTATAGAACAATGTACCGTTAGTAGCACAGCATTATCCCAAAATACACTTATGACTGCCATGATGAATGGATTCATCACCAATTCAAGTTGCACTTTTAATAACTGCACTTTTTCATTTGACCCAAAATAAGTTAAATGTTCAAATACTAACTACAAAGTTCTGTTTTAACTATATTTATAATTTTGTATAAATGAATTAAATATTAAAGTTCCTATTTATGTTTTCACTGTTATTACATCATGTACATAGTTCTACAATGTTAAATTTCACATGATTTGTAATTTTTAATTCAAAGAGTTAATCTTAAATTCTTAATAGAAAAAACAAAAACACTCATTATGTATGGCTTACTATGTTACAGTTGTATATTTACTCATTTTATATATGTGCAAATGTATAAAATGAGTAAGTTAACCACTGTTACACCGTAAACAATACATTTGGTGTGTATTTCGGTTTTGTAACCAGTTATTTTATTTGACTTTTGAGGTAAAGACTCTCACACTCTGGGTTTCAAATGTTTTCATTCAAAGAGGTTATGAACAAAGAACTTCAAAAACAGATTGATTTCATGTAATTATTGAACAAGTCTATGAAGAGACTAACTCTAATCATTATATGTTTTAAATGAGATATTGTTGTTTTCTTATTTTACACACAATGTATTTTTTCTACAACTTGTTTTCTTGTTTAAATTTTGTGTATGTTGTAATGTTACATAATGTCATTCATTACACATGTTTTCAAATTTTAATTCAAATAAAGAATTTTAAACCATCATTGTTTTTATCATTTTATTGAATAGTTTTGGGTTAATAAAGAGATAAGTTTCAGCAAACACTGCACACATCATATACTGCATGCTTATAATACAATGTGTTTAATATTTGTATCCAATTTATTGCATACATTCAGAACACTGTATTATAATTATGTTTACTGAAGTTTAAGTAACTTCAGACAGAAATGTAACTTTCAAATTCATGAAACATTGTGGTAAATGGAGATATTTGTAAATAATTAAAGCCTTATGTTGTGGGTAGGCCTTAGTATACTTAAAGGAATTGTCAACAACATAGGGTTTGGTCGAGTCATAATAATTTAAAAAACGAAAAAATCCAGTTTACTCCTTATTTAGCTCCCTGAAAGAATAATAATAGCCAACGATGGCGATATACCGATGCTAAACAAAGTTTACCTACCTTTTTGTATCCTTTTTAACCACAAAAGTCCCACGAAATAGAATATCGCCAAAAACACACCACTCATGTTTTCTAATGTATCCGATTTATAGGTACCATCCGGATATTGAATAACAATGAATGTATCACTTTATTCCGATGTCAGAGCTAGAATCCGTATATATTTATAGAAGTTGTGAACATCAATAAATAATATAAATAAGAATATCCAAATCTGCGTAGTTTTAAGAATAAAAACAACTTCAGTCACAATTTAATTTTCCAATCGAGGAATCGCGCCTTGAGACAATTCCTACATGAGGCATGACCACGTGATAAATATGCAAATTAATTGAAATATTATATATATTCATCCGCGTAAAGAACATAACAAAAAGATGCCAATTTTCAATTTATATGTCCCTTTTCAAACAATTCTTTCGAGGAAATAAAGCTGTGTTTTTCTTAAACTGCAATTATAAGGGTTTAATGTATGTTTTGGTACAGTTATAAGAGTATAACAGGAAATTGCCAAATTACACAGCTGACATAATGCCCTTCGGGCATTATTTGCTGAGTAATTAGGCAATTTCCTGTTATACTCTTATAACTGTACCAAAACATACATTAACCCCTTTAATATGCACTCATTTAATATAAACACATTTATATAAATACGGTTTATATCATTTTCAACAGCACCACAATATACATCCACATGTTAATGAATTGGCTTTAATATTCTGTCAATAAATGCCTAACAAACTTCAAACATACCCTTTCCAATTACATTGTTTCATTTAGGGCGTATTTGTTTACATTAACGATATTAAGTCTATGCTTTGTTGCATAATTTATAAAATGAAAGAGGTTAATCAATAGTGATATACTGCTGGCCAATAACAATAATTTAGACATGCTAAGACGTTTGTAATAATATCTGCTAATGTAATTTTGTCTGATTTCGCTATATGCCATACAACGGGATACTCGACTTCACGTCATCATCCCCCCTTACAGATAATGTGACAAGTTTCGAAAACAAAATAAGCATACTCCTGTTTCATTTAGTGCTTATCATTTTTTATTTATTCTTAAACACCAAACTTTGGTTTGACAAGAACATGTAATGAGTTGAGTATTCGATTATTTCCAATATCAGATGACCATGTTTTCTTGAAAAAATCGAGAAGCCTTTCTTTGAACATTGGAATAAACTAGTTTCCGTCTATGTTAATAAGGTTTTCCAAATATTCAGAAAGAAACAAGATTATTTAGTAAAGTTTTAATCTTAGATACCAAATTATCATCTCCCAACAAACATTAATATAATGTATTCTCATAATTGTATTATATTGGTGTAAGTATAATATTCTTAGGGTGATGTAGATTTATCCAAACGGCCATTTGCAAGATCTCCAAATTTTTTTTTTTTTTTACTTAATTTCGTTTCGTGAGTAAATTTTGTTTTGTAGGAGTGTGCTAAATATGTTTTTATGAGGTTTAATAGTCAATATTAAATGGGTGTATGGACAAGAATGCAAATATTATAAGTTACATAAGGGAGACAATAATGTAACACAATACCGAAACTAGTAATAAACGGTTATCTTTAGCGAAAATATGTATAATGTAACATGATAAATATAATGATTATTATGTGTATGTAATAGAAAACAGTCACATTGATACATGTGTTAGATACAAGTTATATATATATTGTAGATGGCTTAAAAGTTGGTACAATTATACATGTATTTTGTTGAGACCATAGTATTTTGTTGATGTCTAAGAAGTTGGCACATTTTATATTGTTTTGTTCATGTCATAAAAGCATACACATGGAAACATGATTTAAATATAAATAATGACATATTTTGTGGGAGAATATTCAGATTGATACTTGATTTATACATAAAAGCTTTGTATAAAAATTATTATGTTCTTGGTTGAAATCAAAATGTTCATTCATGTATAATTTATAGATAATGGCTTATTATGTTTGGTTGTAGTCATAGAATGATTTAATTATGAATGTTAATATATAGATTCTGCTTTATGTCTTAAAAAACGGGCACATTGATACATACTGGTACATGACCTAGATATAAGTGTTTAGATTTACTTTGTTTAACCTCGTAAAACCTGGTGCATTGATACATTACTACGATATAAATATGGTAAATATATTTGGTGGATGTCAATGAATACGCAGACTGATACATGATGTAGATATACATAATTATATATATATCTTGTTGGATATAACTGTTTTAAATATACATTGTTTTATGTCATAAGATGTGTTACATTGCTGCAGAATTTCAATATACAGCTAGGTGTTTGACATGTCATAGAAGGTGTACAGCTATGAATATTTACATTGACTTTGGTTATATCAAAGACCTGGTAACAGAGTGTTATTAGGTCTTTGGTTATATCACAGAATATGTAAATTGATACAGGTTATATATTTTATGGATGCCATAGAATATGCAGATTGATACATTATTTAGTGACTAATATTAATGTATATTTACTTAATGCTCAGTTTGATATATGCTTTAGATGTAAGCATTATGTATACATTTTATTGATGTCATATAGTATATAGATTGATACATCAGTTTAGAATGTTTTACATATATTTGGTTGATGACACAAAAGCTTGCACGTTAATACATTATTTATTTAAAAAAAAAAACTTGCACATTAATACATTTTCTATTTAAAAGAAGAAAAAAAAAGTATATAAAAAATGGCATATCTATACATGATTCAAATATAAATGATTTCATAGAAGCTAAGCATAGATATAAAGGTTTATATATATATGATGGTGATGTCATAAAATATGCAGATTGAAACCTGATTTGGAAATAAATGTTTAGTACATATTTTTTTTTTTTTTTTTTTTTTTTTATGTCACAGATGGTGCGCATTGATACATGGTTGATTTTTTTGTTAAGTGAACATAAGCTTTAGTCATAGTAATATAGTGTAATATTTAAGAGAAACACTTAATGTCAACTTTTTATTAAATGTGCTTTAATAATATCTTAAAAATGACAAAATGAAGTAGAAAATTTTAAACAAGTTCATTGCTTACACATTTATGTTAAAACATTCAAATTAATCCAAATAATTGCAATATCAATCATGTAAATATGGTAAATATTTAGAATACATACAATTGCACTTTTATTATACAAGTGAAAACTGTTATATACTATATCCTGACAAATATAAATGTTATATGAAGGTTACTAGTTAGAAATTACAAATTACAATTATGCCATGAGTATCATTTTAATAATGGCGACGTACCTCTTGTTTTGTTTAAAGAATGATAAGTTCTTTAAGAGTTTTGTTGTATATACACACTCGTGCTATTGATACCTTTCTATTCTATCTACTCTTACTTTCACTGTCAACATTTGAAAAATTCATGGATAGAAGCTGGTTTAATAATTGTTTTATATTGTTTGATAAATGAGTATTAATGTATGTACTTTTAATGTAAAAGGTCTCAGTGATTCATCTAAAAGAAAACAGCTATTTCATTGGTTAAAATTAAATAAGTATTCTATTTGCCTTCTACAAGAAATACATTGCCAAGAACAAACTTACAATATTTGGGAAAAAGAATGGGGTGGTGATATTTTTCTAAGCGGAAATAGTAGTAACAGCACCGGGGTGAGCATCCTTGTCAACTCTGGTTTTACATACACGATTCTAGAACGAAATAATATAATAGAGGGTAGAATGCAATCTCTTAAAATACTTATAAATGACAAAGAAATACTATTTCTTAATATTTATGCACCAAATAATGCAACAGACAATTATAATTTTTAACAAAAATTGAAGACTTCATAATAGCAAGTGATAGTGAAACCATTGTAGTGGGTGGAGATTTTAACACAGTCATAAATGTAGACATTGACAAGAAGAACGTAATCAAGTCTACAAAAATTGGTAGGCCTGGTATTCGAATGCCAGGTGTAATGTCTAATATTTGGATTTAAAATTCTCCATATATCATTTATATCATTATTTTGTAATATATTATTAATTTTGTCCCTGTTTCTTTTATTACTATTCATATTACCGTTCTTCTTGTCAATGTCTACATAAATTGTTTTTCTAAAATATCTATATCATTTTTTAAATCAATTTCTTTTTTTAATGTTTTTTTTTTTTAATGAAGTATATTTAATAGACTCATTTCATATCGTGCCTTTAATTATTTGCCATAATGTATTTGGATTACAATCTTTATTTATGTCAGCTATTTCTTGTATAGATTGTTTAATTTTATTTTGATAATCTTGTTCAAGTATGACGCTATTATTAAGTTTAAAAAACCCGGGCCCTCTAGGTTGATTATCATTCATTAGATTAAAACGAACAAGAGAGTGATCTGAACGAAAGCCTGTAGTTATTTTACATTTTGTTATCATATTTACTAAATTACTTGAAACAATTTATTGATAATCCAGATAATCAAACTTTAAAAGATAATATTAAAAATAAAAAGGATGAATTAAATCAAATAATTAAAACACAAACTAATGGAATTATTTTAAGAGCGAAAGCGGAATGGGTTGAAGGGGCCGAAAAAAATACGAAATACTTTAGTAATCTTGAGAAAAAAAGAGCTGAAAACAAAACCATCAATAGAATTTTGAATAATAATAATACTGAAATTACAAAGTCTGATGAAATTTTAAAAGAAACAAAACAATTTTACAAAACTTTATACAGTAAGGTAGATACCGAAAATAAAGATAATATAGACTTTTTTCCTGATGATAAAGAAAATATACTTGATGTAGATCAAAAACAGTCATGTGAAGGTATCAAGAATATAGATGAATGCGCTTTTGCCTTAAAACAAATGAAAAATGGAAAATCACCAGGGTCTGATGGATTAACAACTGAATTTTTTTTAAATATTTTGGAACACAATTAAATCTTTTTACATTAATTCTATAAATTATTCTTATGCGACTGGGATTTTAACAGACATGTAAAAACAAGGTGTAATTACTCTAATACCAAAAAAAGACAAAGATTTGACTTCTTTAAATAATTGGCGTCCGATAAGTTTATTGAACATCGACTATAAAATAACAACTAAAGCTATTGCGAACAGAATGAAAAAAGTCTTAAATAAAATTATAAATGAAAGTCAAACTGGTTTGTTGAAGGGACGCTACATTGGCGAAAACATTCGTACTATTTTTGAAGTAATTGAAAATCTAAATGATAACAATAACCCTGGCCTGATATTTTTTGCAGATTTTCAGAAAGCCTTTGATAGTATTGACCATGATTTTATTTTTAAAGTACTTACTTACTTTAACTTTGGAACTTCTTTTATAAACTGGATAAAGCTATTTTATAATGATGCAAACAGTTGTGTTATAAATAATGGTCACATGTCGGATTTTTTTAAAGTTAATAGAGGAGTAAGACAAGGATGTCCTCTTTCTCCATACTTGTTTATTTTAACTATTGAAATATTATACAAATCAGTTAAAAAAGATACAAATATAAAAGGTATAAATATATACAATAGAGAGATAAAACATACTGCTTTTGCAGATGATGCCACTTTTATGATGGATGGGTCAATGAGTACTTTTAAAAACTTATAAATAAAATAGATACTTTTGGTAAAATATCAGGACTTAAACTTAATTCAAATAAAACTATAATTATGCGCTCTGGTTCTTTAAAAAACTCAAATGAGACTTTTAATACGGGAAACAAATTCACCTGGACATCAGAAAATGCATCTACTCTAGGTATTACATTCTCAAATAACAAAAAAATGTATAATGAATATAATCTTATTCCCAAAATGAAAGAGTTTTGTAACTGCCTCAATAAATGGAAAAAATACCAATTATCTTTAATTGGCAAAATCACAGTTATCAAAACATTTGCCTTACCTAAACTTATATATCCACTTACTGTTTTAGAAAATCCACCACTGAATATTATAAATACTATTAAAAAAAATCTGTTTGATTTTTTATGGGATAACAAACCAGACAAAATAAGTAGAAAAACAATTATACAAAACTATGACAAGGGAGGTTTGAAAATGATAGATATTGATCTTTTCATCAATGCAATAAACGCAAGCTGGGTTAAAAGAATAACCAATAACAACAACACAGGAGATTGGAAACATATTTATTTAAGTTTGCTTGAAAGAGTAGGGGGGAGTTTTATATTTGAATGTAATATTAATACAAAGGACTTAAATAACACTTTGAAAATAAAATCAAACTTTTTACTAGATAAAATACAGTCATGGTCAAAAATAAATTATAATAATAATGTTCAAAATATTAAGAATGAAGTTTTATGGAATAACTCTTATATAATAAACAATAACAAAACTACTTTTTACAAAACTTTATATGAAAAAAAAATAACATATATTGATCAAGTTTTTGATAATAGGTTAAGACTGTTTTACACTTTCCAACATATAAAAACAGTTTACGCCTTAAACGCCTCAGATTTTTTAAAATATCATACACTCATTCAAAGTATTCCAAAACATTGGAAAGCAAAACTTAAAACAATTTAAATAATAATACACAACAAACTCTTTTGACACAAATAAGTACTCAAAAGAGCCCAAACAAATACTTATAAAGTTTCGGTTAGAAACTTCTTACGGTCAGGGTCAAAGGTCACATATACTATGGTGCTATTTTTCCTTGTTACAAAACGAAATCAATGGGCATTTCGGGGCTACTCGGTCTTCCGATTTTCCGAATTCAGACTGTATATCAAATGTTTACAGCATTGAACATGTATCGAAGATTCTGTTCAGAGAACAATTCCATAAAAATGACAACAATGTCACTAAGCGCATTCAACTTTCAAGCTCGCTCTCCAAGATTGGGTCTAGATCTAGAATTCTCAAGGAAGAAAAAAAACAAACCTACTAGGAAATCTATCAACTTCAATCTCTTAACTGATGGCATCCACCCAGGAAGAGAATTAAGTCAACTATGGCTTTTTAGATTACTCATCGTGTGTACTGAACTTTTGGATTAATTAAACATACTAGTTAATAATCATTGGAAGGTAGGGATTGCCCAATCTCCAATGCTCTATAACTAATCAAATTAATTATTATATCATTATAACGGAAGGTAGGGATACCCAACCTCCAAAAACACCATTTCTGCAATGCCCAATATGCAGCACAATTATTAAGTTCGGTCCTGAAGTAAACGACCTGGAGTGAACATCATTTGATATTTGTTCTGCTGAAAATTACTCAAGTAGACGGTAGGGAAGTCCAACCTCTGCTGAAGTTATTGTTAGTTTTACAAGTTATCACGTTCAAGTCAACTCATAACATTACTCTAGACAAGATGGACAGGAACAAAGAACTCAGAAGAAATCTTAATTTCATGCCATTAACGAGCACACCGTCATCCCAAACTACAGAAAATAGTAGGAAAAGAAGCAGACAAGGCTCAGATAGCGACGTATGCCCGTCCTGCGAATTAAAATTAAAACAAGACTCTCCTCAACTGACCTGTTCCCACTGTGGGTTAAGCTTTTGCGCAAAATGTACCAAAATAACAGAAGATCAACTGAAACTCATCAATATGCCAAGTCTAAATCTCTCATGGTCTTGTCCTACATGCAAGTATACACTTCCAACACTACTAAGGCTTGACGACTCAATCTCAGAAATAAGAAAAAGCAACGACGAAAGACTTTCAACACTCGAAACAGAGGTAGAATGCATAGATCAAACAATAGAAATCAAAACTAATCAAAAAATGAAACAAACAAAAGAAGAAATCATGGATGAAATTACCCACGACCTAAATAGCAAAATTGACATTCGCTTCAAAGAACAAGAAGATAGGAAAACACGAACTCAAAATCTAATGATATATAACCTAAGGGAATCAACAAGTGAAAACCCAGAAACCAGGAAAGAATATGATCTTAAACTCATGACAGAATTAAGTTCTTCCTTAGGACTGGAATCCAACATTAAGTTGGGATTTAGAATAGGAACTAGAGGTCATGGCAAAATAAGGCCATTTAAAATAATTCTAGACAACAAAAAAGAAAGAAGAAATCTGCTACTAGAAGCCAAACATATAAGAACAAAAGCACCACATCACCTCCAACAAGTCATAGTATCAGCTGACTATACACCTCAACAAAGAGTAGAAAGAAAGGAACTAATGAAAGACCTCAATACAGCCAGACTAACTAATAAAGGAGCAAAAATACGAGATGGCAAAATAATTTATAGTGACACACAAAGAGAGGACACCAATAACGATGAGAAAAAAGACCATGTGAAATCAACAAAGGAACATTTACCGAGGAAATACTCGGCTGACCCCAGTGCCATAAAAAAAACATTACAGTTAAATTTATTAAACGAGACTGCATCAAATTATCTAGACACAACAGTGTTAAACAATGATGCCACAATCATAGGAGGTATACCATCCCAAATGGACATGGGAGAACCCGTATCACCGGAAGTAAATAGAGCATAGGATGCCAGTTTTATTTTTAAACATGTAAATATAGGAGGAAAAGAAAACATTATTAATGAAACCAGCCATATGAACAACCTCAAAATCATCTACACGAATGCAGACTCACTTACAAACAAGATAAATGAACTTAAAATATTAGTAGAAGAAAAGGATCCTGATGTCATAGCAGTTACGGAAACGCATCCAAAATCTAAGATATTTGAAGTTGATAGATCTTTTTTCAACATACAAGGTTACAACAACTACATGAATGATGAAACATCAGGTAGAGGAGTAATCATATATATCAAAAACAACATCAGTAGCTCGAATGTAGAATTCGAAAATGATAAAATTGAATCAATCTGGACTAAACTAAAATTAAATGATAGAGATAACATGCTCATAGGATGTGTATACAGAAGTCCAAATTGTACAATAAATTCAATGATAGAACTAGGCAAACTACTAGAAAAGGCTTGTTCATACGGCTGTTCTCACCTATGTATAATGGGTGACTTTAACTTTAAGGAAATAAACTGGGAAAAAGGGGACACATCTACAAGTGAAACCCATCCAGCCAATATATTTTTAGAATTTACTAGAGACAATTTTTTGACTCAACATGTCAAAAAAGCCACGAGATACAGAGAAAATAACACTCCTTCAATACTAGATCTGGTGTTAACTAACGAGGAAAATATGGTAAACGACATAACCCATTTACCAGGTCTAGGAAAAAGCGACCATGAGATCCTAGAAATAAAATTCTCATGTTATACAACAAGGGTGATGAAATTAACTAATAAGAGAAATTATTTTAGAGGAAACTACATCAAAATAAGTGAAGATATCTCATCAACAGACTGGGAAACACTACTCGACGGAAATATTAATAGATCTTGGGACTCCTTAGCCGATAAACTACACAAATTCATGGACGATCATATACCAGTGTGCAAGGAAAACCAGAGGTGTAGTAATAAACTTCCCTACATAGACAGTGATACCAAAGAAAAATTAAATAAAAAACACAGAACATGGAAAAAATATATTCATTGCAAAACAGACGCACATTTCGAGAAATTCAAAGCTGCTAGAAATAAAGCCACGGAAGCCATTAAACAAGCAAAATATAAATACGAAAAAGATCTTTCATCAAAAATCAACATCAATAGCAAACTCTTCTGGAACTACGTGAGAAAAAATAGCAAACAAATTCAACCGTTGGCAGTCTACATGACAATGAAGGTAACGTTATAGACAATGACCTAAAACGAGCTAACATTTTCAATGACTACTTTGCAAGTGTCTTTAATAAAAACACACATTCAGTTCTACCAACTTTTAACGAACGAGAATATGTTAGCATTTTAAGTGATATTACATTCACTGAAGAAGAGGTACTAAAAACAATTAATGAACTCAACCCCAACAAATCTCCAGGACCTGATGGAATCCATCCCAAGCTCATAATAGAATGCAAGGAACAACTGGTAAAACCACTGACACATATCCTAAATATATCAATGAACAGTGGAGAAATACCAATTCCATGGAAAAAAGCAAATGTAACACCTATTTTCAAGTCAGGTAACAAGCACAAACCTGAAAATTACAGACCAATAAGCATAAGCTCAATCTGCTCAAATCTGATGCAGAAATTAGTCAAACACAAAATTACGGAGCACATGTTAAACAACAATCTATTCTCGAAACATCAATTTGGCTTCATGAAAGGGAAATCATGCCCACTACAACTACTTGAGGCACTAGAAGACTGGACTAATGCCCTTGACAACGGCTACGAAATAGACATTTTATTCTACGACTTCAGGAAAGCTTTCGATACCCTACCACACAATAAGTTAATTCAAAAAATTAAAGCCTATGGAATAAAAGGGAAAGTACTCGCCTGGATCCAAGATTTCCTATCAAACAGGTCACAAGAAGTAGTCTTAAACACTGTACATTCAAACACAGTTCCTGTTCTCAGCGGTGTACCCCAAGGGAGTGTCTTAGGACCAACACTTTTTCTCATTTACATCAATGACCTCCCTGAAGTCGCGGAGACAATAGTCAAACTATTTGCCGATGACACCAAAACATACAATGTCGTTAACTGTCAAGCTGACCATGAGCTCATGCAAAGAACTACAGATCAATTTAGTGACTGGTCTCATACATGGGACCTTGAATTCAACTCAAAAAAATGCAAAAGACTACATCTAGGTAATAACCAACAAACAGGAGACTATTTCACCAAAGGCAGAGACTTAAGCAGAGAAGCCATCACGAACGTAGAGGAAGAAAAAGACCTAGGAGTCATTGTAGACAAAAATTTAAAATTTCATTCTCACATCACAACAAAAATTAAAATAGCCAACAGAAATCTAGGAATCATCTTCAGAATCTTCACATACATGGACAACACAATATTCCTACATCTTTACAAATCACTGGTCAGACCCCATCTGGAGTATGCGAGCACAGTATGGTCTCCACATCTGAAAAAACACCAAATTGCGATTGAAAACGTCCAAAGGCGAGCAACTAAACTACTATCCAATTTACAATTTCTAACTTACACCGAGAGACTAAAATATCTAGGAATACCATCTTTAGAATACAGAAGACTACGAGCGGATATGCTACAAGTATTTAAAATATTGAACAAATATGACACAACATCAACTGAAGACTTATTAATACTCTCAAATTACACCAGAACAAGAGGCAATAGTCTCAAGCTATTCAAAAAACATTCAAAAACTGACATACGGAAAAATGCTTTCAGTATAAAAAATTAAGGACCGTGGACCCTTGGAACTCACTCCCAGACGATGTAGTTACTGCTTCAAGTGTAAACTCATTTAAAAATAAACTAAATAAACACTGGATAAATCACCCTTCGAAATTCGACCCACGCTGCCACTTGTCAAACAATACAAGTAAAAACATACCAGAAGGACCATTAGAAGCCCTAGGCTTTCCGGCGGTCTCGGAACCGTGAGTAAACCGTGAGTAAAGCTTTTCATTAACCACGTTAAAAATGGCGGATTCTTGACCTCTGGCCCGTATCTACTCGATTAAATTTACACGATATGCGTTCGTTGGTAACAAAATACAGGAAAATACAGACCGTCATTTTATCATTAAGATATCTGTTCAATGGATTTATTGCGTTAAACTGTCCATAACTGCTGAAAGTCAACGAACGTCAGGTAAGCTGGTGCTAGCGTGATTCATTCAAAACTGTTGATCATGGCACATTTGTCACAAATCGTGGTCACTCAGTTTATTCTTAGGCAAATTTGTCACATTATATGTTTATTGCTAGGCCCAATGGGAGTCATGTTGTTTTGTTTAATCTTTGTGTCACGAAACCATACTTGTGCGAAACATGATCATTATTTGCAATGTTCCCGTTACATTAGAGTTACCGTTCGTGTTTAACATGCTTGTAAAGACAACCAAAATGTGCAGACTTGGAGTGTTTTGCCGAGCTATCATGTAAGTTTGAGCTGCATCCTCACAAGTATGATTATATAAATAGTTTTTATAAGCATCTCGCAACATTCTTTCCATGTCAGACATGTCCAATGCTTCTTAATGCTTAAAATGAAACAAGGATTCCGTTTCGTACCCAATGTTTTACGCACTTGAACTCAAGTCTGAAGTTGTGAACAGTATGTTTCGTCTTTCGTTCATCTGCTGATAAGTAGAACCACTGAAGATATTCTCTGTTCATATATGTTGTAATCTTGCGTCGCCTTGAGGAAGACATTATAGTGATGGTTTAGATTTTGTTATTGTTACTTCTTTATGGATAAAGATAAAATTTCTTTATATTTAGTAGTTAATACCAATTTTTAGCTCTACTGGCCAAAGGCCAGAAGGGCTTATGTCGTGGCGATTTGTCCGTCGTCCGTGCGTGCGTCCGTCCGTCCGTCCGTCCGTAAACAATTTCTTGTTAACACGATACAGTCTTCACTTTGTATCTCAACTAAACTTATACAGTAGTTCCATGAGAGTTCGGTTCCTTTCGAAAACCAGCTAGATCTGCCCATGCATGACTGGATTATGGCCCTTGAAATGGTCAAAATTGCTATAAAAGAGCTTGTTAACACGATACAGTCTTCTTTTTTTATTGTATCTCAACCAAACTTATACAGTAGTTAGATATCCATGAGAGCTCAGTTCCTTTCGTAAACCAGCCAGATCCGCCCATGCAAGACTGGATTATGGCCCTTGAAATTGTCCAAATTGCTATAATTGAGCATGTGAACATAATAGAGGCTCCATTTACTATCTGATCTTCACCAAACTTAGATAGTAGTTAAATATTGATGAGAGCTTGGTTCCTTTTGAAAATCAGCCAGATCCGCCCATGCAAGATTGGATTATGGTCCATGACATTGTAAAAAATGCCATAATACAGCTTGTGAACACAAAAGAGCCTCCATTTACTCTCCGATCTTCACCATACATACATGCTCTGGATTGAAAATGACCAAAGAACCATACCAGTAGAGCATAGGCCCTCATGGGCCTCTTGTTATTCATTTAACCGATGGATCAGCTTATCAATTATAAGTGATCAATTGGTGGGTCCATCCGTGTGAATTTGTAGAATCTAATGAACCTTGGCAGATCTGTAGAAAAAAACAATTCCCTATCCAAGTTGCCCATTTGTACTGGTTTGAACCAATGAACAAGAAGTAAATTTTACCTGACACCGTACAGTTACACTTTGGCTTTATGGCATTGCTCTTGTACTGGCTATGTCTCTTAACTGTGTCATTGTTTGGTGTGTATTTAAATGTTTTAGTTTTTTACACCGCCTTCAACAATTCTCTAGTTATCTGATGGCGTGTACTGGGTAAGTTACCAGTACTTTTGGTCCATTCATCCTGACACCAGCCAGTGTCAGTTGTAATGCTAACCCCGCAACCCTGAGCATCAAGAATGGCAGTCACAACTACCATTTTTTAAGGTTTTGGCTTGACCCGACTGGAGATCGGACTCGCGACCTCCCGCATCCCAGTCCAAATAAATGTGGAACTACCCACACCAAAGGCAGACGACGTTCTACCAAAACACTGCCGAGGCCGTCCACTGTGTTATAGGCACACTGGTGAAAAAAGTTTCTTCTCAATCATAATTTACTTAACTCTGTTGCTACCTTCAATTACGACAAGATTTTATGGATTCATATAGGTTAAAGTATATAATGTTAGTACATGTCCACTACACATTCAATACAATCAAGGAGTTTGCAAGCTGGAATGTACATGCTGGTTTCTAATAAAATGTAAACAATTTTTTTTTTTTAATGTGTGCAACTAAACTTGTTCTTTCAGATTGAAATTGCAGGGGTTCGGGGGCGCAGCCCCTGATGTTGTTTTCAGTTGATTAAAAGTTGAGGATGCGTCTGGCAACATGAAATGAAATATTTTAACATTCATTCAAAGGGGCTGATGTTGACCAATGTGTGGCGAATTATCTTCATTCTATATAGGTTTTAACAATTATAGAGATGTTCCTTATATTTTAGTAGACATTTTCAAAGTCTTCTACTGCGGATTTGTCATATGAGGGAAAGCTTCAAAGCATTAAATTGATGATGTCTGTTTAAATTATTCTTTGATAAATTGGCAGTTAAACTAGGTTAGCATGAAATTATAACCTTCAATTGTAAAAAGATTTTATTGATTCATATAAGTGAAATGTACTCTGCATGTCCACTCAAAAGATTTGCATTCTTGAATATGGTTATTTTTACTGACAGGCATAAAAACAATGTTTATATATTATGTTGCCACAAAGTGTATTCAGTTTGACCTAGTCACCTATTGTTCTTTGTTACAAAGTTTGTTTTGTTTTGTCTTTGCACAGTATAATTGAATTAATGATGAAGCAGGAGTTTAGGGGTGTAGCCCCAAATTAGAATGGAATATCCGTTTAAATAAAATATATTAACCTAAATCCATTCTCACATAAAATAAATATGCAACAGACCATTTTGAAAACATCTAAGCAAAACAAATGGAAAATCTCTTTAAATGAAAGTAAAATTATTGATAAGAGTTGAAATAATTGCTCAATATGATTAACCCTTTCCGTCATACGACAATTCTGCAGCAGATGACTTTGAACGTATTTTGTCAAAAGATAGAAAATCTCTATAATTGAATGGACAACCTATAACTTAAAGAGGAAAACATTGTGGCAAAAGGAGAAATTGCTCATTTTGAGCAATTTCTTCTTTTGTCACTGTATTCAAAAAGCCGTCTGCTGCAGAGGCATCAGAAAACGTCCATATGAGGGAAAGGGTTAAACTTAGTTGTTTGTTTCTTCCAAACTAGGGTCTAATGCTTGTTCACTATGAGCGTTATCTCCCTTTGCCACAGTGATTTCAAATCGAGGGCTTGGCATGAAACGGTTGTAACTCAAATTGGTATTTTTTTACCAAGGTTAATCACCTTGCCATAAATTCTTTAT
The DNA here is from genome assembly GCA_031761405.1 of Serripes groenlandicus. Taxonomy (NCBI): domain Eukaryota; kingdom Metazoa; phylum Mollusca; class Bivalvia; order Cardiida; family Cardiidae; genus Serripes; species Serripes groenlandicus. The sequence continues at coordinate 231,815,539 of JASEVX010000001.1, read as the reverse complement.
AAGCGTTAAATCATTTTTCTTGGCTCGTTCTGAGCAATGGCACCTAAATTTGCATTGTTTACAAAGGGGTCAAAATTTCCCCTAAACCAGAGTTTTCAAAATAGGTTTTTAGTTACAACCGTCTCACGCCAAGCCCTCGAAATGTCATTTACAAGTGGGAAAGTGTTAAACAATGTCTCCATCTGTACCACTTTGTCCACTGCAATCCACCTTCATAAGAATGTTCTTTAATGCTTATCCTTTTTGCAATGGAAATACATTTGTTTTGAAAATACTGGCCTGATTTAAAAATAATTTGGTCCAATTGTTCATCATCTTCATATATTGATTAAATTATTTCAATCCTTAAAAAACATGGCTTATTCTACTGGTAAATGCATTTGAACAACTTCTTATACTCATGTTTTACATAGCAAATACATGAGATGATATAAGGGACATGGTTGCATAAGTCTAATCAGTAATAAGAATATTATAGTGTTGTAAGATAACAATTCAATGTTAGAAAAGCATAATTTGTTAGGTTTTTTTACGCCCGTTTTTTAAAGGAACGTATTATAGTTTTACCTGAGGCGTACAGGCGGGCGGTATCCAGTATTTTGTCAGCTCAATAACAATCATCATCAAATTTGGTCAGAATGTGTATTAGTATAATATCTCGTACACGTTTGATAACTAGCTATATCGAGAGTTATCGCCCTTTAATTATAGCATTTACCTAAAATTGGTCTTGTCAGCTCAATAACTTAAGAAGCCTTTGGCCAATCATCATCAATTTTGGTCAGAAAGTGTATTGGCATAAAATCTCGGACTAAATGGATAACTAGCCATATCGCTTCAGTCAATCAAGAGTTATTGCCCTTTATTTATATAAATTAGCTAAAACTGGTCTTGTCAGCTCAATTACTTTAGAAGCCTTTGTTTAATCATCACCAAATTTGATCAGAATGTGTATTGGCATAATATTTCAGACAAGTTCGATAACTAGCTATATTGCTTTAGTCAATCGAGAGTTATCGCTCTTTAATTATAGAAATTACCTACAATTTGTCTTGTCAGCTCAATAACTTGTGAAGCCTTTATCCGATCATCACCAAATTTAGACAATATGTTGATGGGCAGAATATCTTGGTCAGGTTCAATAACTTAGAATGTTATCTTAGTCACTACACACTTATGTCCCTCGGAATGGCCAAAACTGTACTAGCAGTGTTCGCTCTCTAAATTTGCATGACGTACAACTAATTATCACTAAACTTGGTCTCAAAAATACAGGACAGTCGTATTTTGTGACATTTGGGGCTCTTGTTTAAATTACAATTAAACTATCACAAGCTCTGATTTATTAGGAATTCCTTTTTTTGGTAAAGAACATGAGGCATTTACTAAATGTGACTTTCTTCGAGGACAATTTGATCGTAAATTAAATGTGTTCAGCTACATTTTGAGACCTTATAGTTTTAACTGGTAAAACACCTGGTCTAGCCAGGAGTTCTGAGTTCAAATCTCAGTAGGGGAAAAATTACACTGTAGCTAAATACATACAATTTAATCAATATCAGCACAGCTTTTGTGATAATCCTCAATCCATCATGCAATAACCACCAGCAACTATTTATTTAAACAATGACTGCTTTTAAACTACTTGACCAATTTTAACTGAACTGCACAGAAATATTGATTTGGTGTCCTCTTTCAAAATGTTCAAAGGAATAAATTCTGTGTTGAATTCTGGAAACTACCCCATCAGAAAAGAAGTAAAGTGACACAATGTTTAGGTATTCTGGTATTTCTGTATAACTTGGCAGGAAAGTTCCTTATGTAACCCTAAAAATATTCAAATCATATTGATTGGTTGAAAAATAGTATCCGCATGTGGCATGGGAAAAGGAAGTTGCAGGTATAATTTCAAAGTTATAACACTGTTGCATTAATTTTCCCTATGTGACCATCCATACACTTATTCAAGTCATATTTATTAAATAAAAACAAATGTTGCTAGGCATTATCAGAGCGTAGGGTCTTGTTTCAAGATAATTTGGCTTAAAAAAACGTTATGTTGCCCTTTCCAGAGTGGTTTAAGATCAATGCTGCCCAAAAAACTTAGAAAGGGAGTAAAATAACAATTTTCCTCTTAAATTGCATGTCTTATGTCAAGATAGTTTGGCAAAAAACGTTCTTTAATTAACCCTCTACATAAATTGTTCAAGGGATATTGATTAGTTCAAAGCAATGCTAAAATGTGGGATCAGAAAAATGGTAAAATGACAAATCTAAACGTTTTTCCTCTGCAACTGCTTGTCTGATTTCAAGTTCAGTTGCCAGAAATGTGGGGTTTTTTCCCCAAAATGTTGATGCATTTATCCAAAGACATATAAACATATTTTATATGTTAATTCATGCATTTATTATGGCTATCAGGATATTCCCTCAAACTTCATGGTCATAATATGTTCTATACCCTTTACAGCTCTTGGGGAAATGTTCAATATTCACTGGTAAAAGTAGTCTTTGACATTCGGGAAGTAAGTTGACTCACTCGGCTTGAACTTGAACTATCTACCCCTGGGTGACAACTCTATCCATTATCAATTGAGCAAATAGTAAAAGCGTTAGTGCACAACAGCTTAGTACGTGATTAAATCTGTTGAGACTGAATGCACTTTCCGAAACTTTCTGAGGATTTGCCTTAATTCATATTATAATATACAGTTAAATAGGATAACAAATAGTCTAGTTATTAAACCCCATATCGAATGGGAACAAGAAACAAATAACAATAACTGAAATATTGTACATACAATACCATTCAGATCTCTTATCAACACTAAATTAAGAGCATTTCAATAATGAGGATAGCTCCAAATAATAACTTTTTATTTAAATGTAACATTACCAGTACAAGATTATGTGATTTCTGTAATATGTTTAATGAATCAAACAAACATCTTTTTTGGGAATGTCAATGGTCCAGGAGCTTCTGGACAGAATTACAAGTATTTTTAAATGTTAAACAAATAAATATTAAATTAAATTATGAAATAGTCTCATTTGGATATATTGACCAGAGTAGCTACTCGACATTAATAAATTGCATATTGATAGTTGCAAAATATTTTATCTTTAAAAACAAATATGAAAAAAATTGTCCAAGCTTTTATAATTTCAAAAAATATTTAAAATATCACGAATCCATAGAAAGACTGATTGCACTTGCTAAAGACAAACTCCAAGAGCATGATAGGAAATGGAACCAGCTTCAACTTCAACTTTAATAAGTTTGAAAGACAGTGTTCAGTAAACTCTTCTCTTTTTTTCTTGTTTACTTCTATCTTCTTCTTCTCTTTTTCATATCTTGTCTGTCCTAATTTCTTCCAAAACTTATTTCCCAGAATACATTTATTAACTATGCGCTCATATACAAAATACTATTTGCACTGAATTCTGTATATATATATATGTTTGTAGCAAAATTGTATGTACTTAAAATGTATTATGGAAATAAAAAAAAAAAAAAAAAAAAAAGATCTCCAAACAGTGCTGCGTTGCTGCATTGCTAGAGCTTACTTTAGCGCCGATACTTTGTTTACATAATTTAAGATGTACTCGTTCTAGGTCCTTTGATTTACTAAACCCCCAAATAGGACTCCTATAGTTCAGAGATAATCCGAGAAAAAGGTAACAAATTGAAGAGATATTACATGAACTAACTCGAATATCCAAACTAGAATTGTTTTTGCAAAAAACAGATGTCTCCCCTCAAATATCTGTCAAAATCTCTCAAAACATTCCAACCTATAAATTTGGGACAGACAGTCGAGACATGGGTTCTGCACATCGCCTTGATGAGGTGAACATTTGACCCAAGTTTCATGAAAATCCTTCAAGCCGTCTCGGAGATATGGAGCGGCCACGAAATAAAGCCTCAAACCTTTGACCTTCAAGTGTGACCTTGACCTTGACCCTATATTGTCGAGACGCGGGTTCTGCACGTCGCCTTGATGAGGTGAACATGTGACCCAAGTTTCATGAAAATCCTTCAAGCCGTCTGGGAGATATGGAGCGGACACGAAATAAAGCCTCAAACCTTTGACCTTCAAGCGTGACCTTGACCTTAACCCTATATTGTCGAGACGCGGGTTCTGCACGTCGCCTTGATGAGGTGAACATGTGAGCCAAGTTTCATGAAAATCCTTCCAGCCGTCTTGGAGATATGGAGCGGACACGATTTCGGACAGACGGACAGACAGACAGACAGAAGGACAGACAGACGCCCAGGACAAAAACAATATATCTCCCCTGTATACAGGGGGAGACATGATAACTAAAAGTAAAAACACCCAGTCATGGCATTTAGGGATTTCCCAATAATGTATTGATTGTTTAATTTAAATGGCCCCGTGTGATTTGAAACAGTTTCTTAATAATTGAAGTCATCATTAACTTCTAAAACTTGGCCATTATAATTCAACTGTTCATAGGAGAGTACAGGACCTCTTTTGCGAAATACTACACTCTAAAGTTGTGTCTGTGTTTACCTCTAAGCCCCAATACTGTCAACGGTCATAAAGCCGACTAAAATTATTTAATATCTGTTTAAAAAGCTCAACATGAGCACGAAGTAAATGTAAATCACACTTGCATCAGCTATTTTATTCAAAGGTACATAGCTATTGTTTGAAAAGTAAGGCGTCATTGACTGGCTCATTACTCATCACCAAGAGTCATTCGCAAGAAAAGTACTTTTTTGTCTGATCAATATTGTTTGGAAGAATAATCAGTTAATATAGAAAAACCAACCCGGTAAAGTTGATCATATTTCATATGCAACGACAACTTATAAATATTGGACACTCTTTTAAACAAAAACACTATTTCATTTCATTTAAGTAGTATTTGTAAATATATTTATTTGTTAAGTGCCAAATGAAGGTAATTTGGTTAATGTACTAGGTAACTTAAAAAGGGGATCATGGTCGCCCTGAAAAAGACTATACATGACCTACATTCAAACTTTAAGACAAATATTTTGACAAATATTCATCATATCGAGTAAAGAATGTGGGTTCTAGAGGGTCCACAATGACTTTCTTAAATATTATCTTAATACTCGACAAGACCCTTGTTCAGACTTGCCCTAGATATCATCAAAACAAACAATCTGATAACAATTCATCAAAATAGTGTAAAAAGTGTTTCATATCGCTTAATTTAACATAATCATACATAGGGCATATTCTAAATAAGTCTAGATATATATGACCAAGTCAAAAAGTCGTAAAAAGTTTCAATATTCTCCTATAAAAAATGCGACCTTCAGAGATCCAACAATATTGATATAACTTAAGCCGAGCGTGACAATGTTCTTGAGCTGATATATGGACCATATTCACACATAGCCGAGATATTATCAAGACCAATATTTTGACACATTATTAACATACTCGAGCAAAAGGTGCGGGCTTTAGAGTATCCGCAATGGTTATATTGACTGACATGACTAATATTCGTCAGACGTTGTGACACAAATTCAACATGTTCAAATAACGACGTGCACTGATTATGTTAATAGTGTCAATTGTTCAACATTTTAGTTTAAATTTTAGTATATGGAAACCATTCAAAAACTAAAATAAGTTGAATGTGTAAAATATATCTGCTTTCCAAACTTGAGTAATACCTAATGTTTCTGTTTCACGTTAGCCAGCTTCACAGAGGTTTATTTCTTCATTTGCTAGCAAAAGAAGAGGGCTGATATTGTCCTAAACAATCACCTGAGTGATGGTTGAGTAGCAAATGTTTAACAGCTAATATTGGAAAAGATTTGGTCAAGAGTTGGAATGGAACAGTAAGGAGTGGACTCTGTAATCCAATAACTGATTCAGCTAATTAGAAAAAGGTATTTAACATAAGACATTATATCTTCGAATATTTTAAAAGAGGACACCCAAAGGAACATTTCTGTGCATTCTTGTTGATAGTGGTTGAAAATGAGATATATTTTGAGGCTAAAACGTATGTTTGACCCTTTTATTATGCCGCATGCACGCCGTGTTGTTCAACTAATCAATTGGTTTGAATAATATTCATAGAGGGTCACTAAAAGAACATGTCTATCAAATTATCCTATAATTAGGCAAGTTGATTCAGAGAAAAACAATTTTAAAGCAAGGACGTCCATTGTTGCTGATGCTGCTAAAAACCAAAGTTCAAAATAATTATAATTTCTGACCAAGAGGACCACCAAGGTGTATTCTTGTACAATTGTGTGTAAAAAGGTCTAGTTGTGTAGGACATGCAGGCGCGTAGCTGGGCCAATTTGTGGACTACGCACCATTCTAGGGGGGTCCGGGTACATGCTCCCCCGGGAAAAATAAATCGTCTATATGGTCTCAGGTGACTTCTGGCGTATATTTCACAATATCTAAATGAGCCTACTTGATACTCTTATGTACTGCATATCTACACAAAATACCCTTAAAACGTTTGCAGCCTTCGGAATTTATTTTTACCAACATTGACTGGCACTTTAACAAAAGTGAAACCTCGAAGAAACCGAACTGAGTGATTGCAGTTCATATGCCCCGGCTTTGGCATCACCATCTATTTAAGGAAGAGGTCATCTAAGCTGTCAACGACCGTCGTATACGAGCATTTGTAAGTGTTAAGTGCGACTGTAATTTTGTCCGATTTTCCATGTTTTATGCTTACTTAGTTTCATGGAAACGCAACAACCGTTTGCCTGAGAAGTAAAACAGGAACGCCACTTCTTGAACGGTCTTTATCATGTTTCTGGCAAGTGGATCCTCGGACGCATGATATAGCAAGATTCAGACAGTCTGCTGAACTCGCTCGAACACCACGGAATTTTCCGAACATGTTGGATGCTCCATCGTAGCCTAACCGAATTGGTTGTATGGTCGAAGTACCTCAAACAGAGCGCCACTTGCTCCATAGTAGACGCGTCAGTGGCTTCGTCTGTCATAAACCCAAAGAACGGAACATTTTTGCATTTGCGCAAAATTTCCTTCCGATTTGATCCCCGCATATCGTGATTACTTTTTGTATAGTAGATGAAGTGTATCGCATCACCGTTCTTCAAATGATCACGCAGCACAGGGTTATATTTGGCTCGGTATTCTAAAAGTGCTTTAAAGTTACTATTTGTATCCTCATGACCACGTATAGCTAGATTGTGATATAATTATATCAATTATGCCTTGTAATACATGTATGTTCTTGCTAACTAGCACATCATTGGCATAGGAAACTGATTGGGCAATGCTTTTCTTAATTCAAGACATAACTGCAGTGAAATGTTCAGCCGCTCAAGCGAATGCGCACGTGTCTTGCACTTAATGTGAGCGGTGATAACCTTGCCAAGATTGCTTGGGTCGGTTGATTGATGCAGGTTGCGACACTAGCGATCTCTTCTCAGATCCAAATAAATAGCACCGACCACAATTCGCTCCAACAATAGACTTCGAATAGCGTACTCCCATGTACAATATGAAAATACTATATGACTGTATACAAACTACATAGGACATATAATATTATCAATAAATATAGATTATTCATGTAACAATTTGATCACGTCTGAATTGTTCTGATTTGTCCGTTTTCACCCTTACCCTCCTTAGGGTCCAGTTTTTATTGCATTTTTCGCATTTGTTTCATTTTCATTTTTGGAACTCTCAAAGTATTTCTTACGCACGTGCGTACGTGCGTAAGCCTAGCTACGCGCCTGACATGTCATTTCAATCTTAATGTTAACGACGGACGACTGATATAGGACAGTGAGTGATTAGAATATATCACATTGAGCTATCGACTCAGATGATCTAAAAAGACATGGTTAGTCATACATATGTAAATCCTTCTGTATTTAGTGTTTGCGCTGACGTCTACCCTATGAGAAACACATTTCCTGGTGCATAACAATTTGCTAATTAGACGCAACATACTCCCTCCTTGTTCAAGTTATGAACTTCATAATTGTTTTTAAAGAAGAGGTATAGCCACTTATCACATACACTATCTGGCAAAGCTTAATACGTTTACAGAAACATAGTTGCCCGACCTTATCATTACGAGTTTCGCTATCTTTAATAAAAATCTAACACACATGGCAAGTTTATTTAACAACATAAATTCCGGTAAATATGATGCGTTGATATATATAAACAGAGAAATAAGTGCATTTATGTCGCCTCCATGTTTGTTTGGTGCTTTAAGCAATATAAAGGTATGTGAACAATGCTACATGAACATTGTTCAACAAAACGCAATGCACACATTGGACGATGGAAATACATGAATACAAGCGGCTAATATAAATCATGTACAGATAAAAAACAAACTATTCCTTGGTGTAATATATTATCGTCTTACAAACTCAAGATGTTTAACTGATTTATTTAGAAGTTAGTTCAATAACAACATACCAAGAGCTCGAATAGTTTCTGTAATGGAGAGTACTGTACTAGCCATTTCCACTGTAATTAAAAACAAGAGAGCCATGAAGATCCTGGATCGCTCACCTGAGTTTTGTAATGTGAATGTCATGCCAACCACAATAACTTATTTTGCAGCCAGATTAGCCAATACAAGAGGCCTAAGAGGACCACAGAGCGAAAAATCCAAACCTTATGTTGTCTGTCTTATGTCAAGTTAATATGACTTAGAAGGTCACCAAAGAAATGTTTATGTACCATTTAGTATTTAACAAGAATATTTCTAAGTGTTTCAGACAAGGAGATTTTCAAAGTTGTTCCCTATACATCTCTACGTATAACATAGGACGGGGCCAATTTTTAACACAGGGGCATAATTTGGACAATCTTTTAAAAGACCACTATACAATGCTATAGACCAAATATCGAAGCACTAGGCCTTTCGGTTTCAGACAAGAAGATTTTCAAAATCAGAATTGTGCATGGCATTTATTTCTTTGAAGGCATTAGATCACCCAAGGATCATTTCTACTAAGTTTAGTCCAAATCAATACAGTGGCGTAGGAAGACAGGTTGTTTAAGGAAATTGTTGTTGATGACACACGACGCACGTCTGATGGAAGACGGTCAATAGGCGATTTTAATAGCTCACATTGAGCACTTCGTGCACAGGTGAACTAAACATGTCAATCTGTTATTTAGTTACACAATCCAGTACAAACCTAGGAAAATGTGCCCTGCTGTATTGTTAGTACAGCCAAAGTCGCTTTATAGTGTCTCAATGTGAGTATTCTATATCAAACAGTTTTTTAACTCATTTATTAATAGCCCTATTATTTTATAGTGTCTCAATGTGAGTATTTTATATCAAAAAGTTTTTCAACTCATTTAGTAAGCCCTATTATTTTATAGAATAGATGACGATTGTAATGAATACATACATACGACAGGTTACATGTTCTGGATAAAAACGAAAACGATTGTATGATTATCATCAGGACCGCCATACAATAACTTTTACAAGAGAGTCATGAGGCACTGGATCGCTCACATGAGAACGTGCTATTTAAGACTTAATAAGAGAAGCAATATTTATAACGGATCATATCATCGAAATTATTTCAACAATCGTAGAAGAGGATCACACAAGGAACATTTGAGGAAATATGTGGTCTCTAGAGTGTTAACAAGATTTTTCTCAATATTGGCCTAGTAACCTAGTTTTTGACCGGACATACCCAATATTCTAACTTAGTCTTGTTATCATCAAGACAAACATTCTGGTAAAGTTTCAAAATGCTTAAGTTAAAAACATGGCTTCCAGAGAGTTAACAATATTTTCATTCAATTTGGCCTAGTGACCTTGTTTTTTACTCAACATGATCCATATTCAAACTTGCCCTAAATATCATCAAGACAAACTTTCTGACAAAGTTACAAGCTGCTGAAGTAAAACATGCGGTCTCTATAATGTTAAAAATATTTTACTGCAATTAAGCATAGTGACCTAGATTTTAACCGGACCCATAGTCGAAATTAGCCTAGATATCAGAAAGACAGACATTCTGGTAAAGTTACAACATGCTAAAATTAAAAACACGGCTTTCAGAGTGTTAACAATATTTTCCTTCTATCTGAAATAAAAAGAGTTGATTTGTTATAATCAACAAGACTAATAAAGATTAATAATACAAAACGGTAAAAGGTGTTCATATAAGTCGTAGATAATTAATACGAATTAAGAATTGAAATTTGTATTGGCTTAATTGCGCGTCTTTGTGTATCAATACCATTGAAGACTGCACTAATACGTTCACCAACTTACTGTTAGGACTGTCAAAGTTGCTTTCGTGTAGCAGTGTTAGCATATGATATAAAAGTTATTCATCTAAAATTGCTACGAAGAAGTATGTTTGATTTTCTGTAAAGTATTTTAATATGAATTAAGGCAAAGCCTCAGAAAGTTTCGGAAAGTGCATTCAGTCTCAACAGATTTAATCACGTACTAAGCTGTTGTGCACTAACGCTTTTACTATTTGCTCAATTGATAATGGATAGAGACTGAGTTGTCACCCAGGGGTAGAGAGTTCAAGTTGAAGCCGAGTGAGTCAACTTACTTCCCGAATGTCAAAGACTACTTTTACCAGTGAATATTGAACATTTCCCCAAGAGCTTTAAAGAGTATAGAACATATTATGACCATGAGGTTTGAGGGAATATCCTGATAGCCATAATAAATGCATGAATTAACATATAAAATATGTTTATATGTCTTTGGATAAATGCATCAACATTTTGAAAAAAAAAAAAAAAATCCGGCAACTGAACTTGAAATCAGACAAGCAGTTGCAGAGGAAAAATGTTTAGATTTGTCATTTTACCATTTTTCTGATCCCATATTTCAGCATTGCTTTGAACTAATCAATATCCATCCCTTGAACAATTTATGTAGAGGGTTAATTAAAGAACGTTTTTTGCCAAACTATCTTGACATAAGACATGCAATTTAAGAGGAAAATTGTTATTTTACTCCCTTTCTAAGTTTTTTTGGAAGCATTGATCTTAAACCACTCTGGAAAGGGCAACACTCTAGAAAGGGCAACATAATGTTTTTTTAAGCCAAATTATCTTGAAACAAGACCCTACACTCTGATAATGCCTAGCAACATATGTTTTTATTTAATAAATATGACTTGAATAAGTGTATGGATGGTCACATAGGGAAAATTAATGCAACAGTGTTATAACTTTGAAAATATACCTGCAACTTCCTTTTCCCATGCCCCATGCGGATACTATTTTTCAACCAATCAATATGATTTGAATATTTTTAGGGTTACATAAGGAACTTTCCTGCCAAGTTATACAGAAATACCAGAATACCTAAACATTGTGTCACTTTACTTCTGTTCTGATGGGGTAGTTTCCAGAATTCAACACAGAATTTATTCCTTTGAACATTTTGAAAGAGGACACCAAATCAATATTTCTTTGCAGTTCAGTTAAAATTGGTCAAGTAGTTTAAAAGCAGTCATTGTTTAAAGAAATAGTTGCTGGTGGATATTGCATGATGGATTGAGGATTATCACAATAGCTGTGCTGATATTGATTAAATTGTATGTATTTAGCTACAGTGTAATTTTTCCCCTACTGAGATTTGAACTCAGAACTCCTGGCTAGACCAGGTGTTTTACCAGTTAAAACTATAAGGTCTCAAAATGTAGCTAAACACATTTAATTTACGATCAAATTGTCCTCAAAGAAAGTCACATTTAGTAAATGCCTCATGTTCTTTACCAAAACAAGAGGGCCATGATGGCCCTGGAATCGCTCACCTGATTAATTTTTTTCACTTTAGCTATATAAGCCCCGCCCCCTGGCAGCCATAGTTTCCAACCAATCAACTTGGTTTGAAGGAATCTGATAGAGGGTCACCCTAGGAACATTTCTACAAAATTATTTGAAAATCGGCCAGACACTTTTGGAGGAGAAGATTTTTTAAGTTTTCACTTTAGCCATATAATGCAAAATAGCCCTGCCCACTGGCGGCCATGTTTTTCGACCAATCAACATGGCTTGAAGGAATCTGAAAGTGGGTCATCCAAGGAACATTTCTGCAAAATTATTTGAAAATCGGTCTGACACTTTCGGAGAAGAAGATTTTTTTAAGTTTTCACTATAGCCATGTAAGGCAAAATAGCCCCGCCCCCTGGCGGCCATGTTATTCGACCAATCAACATGGCTTGAAGGAATCTGATAGAGGGTCACCCAAGGAACATTTCTACAAAATTATTTGAAAATCGGCCTGACACTTTCGGAGGAGAAGATTTTATAAGTTTTCACTATAGCCATATAAGGCAAAATAGCCCCCCCCTGGCGGCCATGTTTTTCGACCAATCAACATGGTTTGAAGGAATCTGATAGAGGGTCATCTAAGGAACATTTCTACAAAATTATTTGAAAATCTGCCAACCAGTTTGGGAGAAGAAGAATTTTGAAGTTTTCGTTGCCATGGAAACCGGAATTCTGCATGGATCCCAAAAATTTGAAGGAATTCTGGTGAGGTCATCGAGAGGATACTTTCTGTGAAGTTTCATTCCAATTGACCCACTGGCTACTGAGGAGGAGAAGTTGACGCACGACGGACGACGCACGACGGACGCCGGACAAAAGGCGATCACAATAACTCACCTTGAGCAAAGCTCAGGTGAGCTAAAAAGGAATTCCTAATAAATCAGAGCTTGTGATAGTTTAATTGTAATTTAAACAAGAGCCCCAAATGTTACAAAATATGACTGTCCTGTTTTTTTGAGACCAAGTTTAGTGATAATTGGTTGTACGTCAGGCAAATTTAGAGAGCGAACACTGTTAGTACAGTTTTGGCCATTCCGAGGGACATAAGTGTGTAGTGACTAAGATAACATGGTAAGTTATTGAACCTGACCAAGATATTCTGCCCATCAACATATTGTCTAAATTTGGTGATGATCAGATAAAGACTTCACAAGTAATTTAGCTGACAAGACCAATTTTAGGTAATTTCTATAATAAATGGGTGATAACTCTCGATTGACTGAAGCGATATGGCTAGTTATCAAACTTGTCCGAGATATTATGCCAATAAACATTCTGACAAAATGTGGTGTTGATTGGTCAAAGGCTTCTAAAGTTATTGAGCTGACAAGACAAATTATAGGTAATTTCTATAATTAAAGAGCGATAACTCTCGATTGACTAAAGCAATATATAGAGAATAACTAACTGCATGTTTTTGATATAGAATTTATGTCACAAGGGAAAAAAGGGGTAATTTGGTTAAAATCACGAAACCGTAGGTGGAGTGATTTTACACCAAATTACCCCTTTGTTCCCGAGTGACATAAATTCGATATCAAAAACATGCAGTTAGTTATTCTATTTATTATATATCTGGAATAAATCTCCCCTTTATTTTAAAGAAACATATAAAAAAAAAAAAAGACTTGGCCTTAGGCGTATGAATGTTACGTAACCAAATACTGCTGCTTCTATTTGGCGCCAAATGACTAGCGTTATGACGTCAAAACCGCTGACGTGAAGTCATTTTCCTAGTAATCGGTCTCAGTTTTTTTTAAATTCCTAGAATTAAACCCACTTTAAATTCCAAAGATGTTCCAAATCTAAAAAAAAGTAGTTCCGGCAAAAATGATATCATCACTAGTGATATAAAAAAACTAAAATCGTCACAGTGTTAGTTATCATTTTTTTAAAAATTGATATTGATTTTATGTCACTTAAATTTCAATGCAAAATTTGGATAGGTATGTAATAAAGCTAGTTATCGAACTTGTCTGAAATATTATGCCAATACACATTCTGATCAAATTTGGTGATGATTAAACAAAAGCTAAAGTTATTGAGCTGACAAGACCAGTTTTAGGTAATTACTATAAATAAAGGGCAATAACTCTCGATTGACTGAAGCGATATGGCTAGTTATCCATTTTGTCCGAGATTTTATGCTAATACACTTTCTGACCAAAATTGATGATGATTGACCAAAGGCTTCTTAAGTTATTGAGCTGACAAGACCAATTTTAGGTAATTTCTATAATTAAAGGGCGATAACTCTCGATATAGCTAGTTATCAAACGTGTACGAGATATTATACTAATACACATTCTGACTAAATTTGATGATGATTGGACAAAGGCTTCTTAAGTTATTGAGCTGACAAAATACTGGATGCCGCCCGCCTGTACGCCTCAGGTAAAACTATAATACGTTCCGTTAAAAAACGGGCGTATAAAAACCTAACAAATTATGCTTTTCTAACATTGAATTGTTATCTTACAACACTATAATATTCTTATTACTGATTAGACTTATGCAACCATGTCCCTTATATCATCTCATGTATTTGCTATGTAATACATGAGTATAAGAAGTTCAAATGCATTTACCAGTAGAATAAGCCATGTTTTTCAAGGATTGAAATAATTTAATCAATATTTGAAGAGGATGAACAATTGGGCCAAATTATTTTTAAATCAGGCCAGTTTTTTCAAAACAAATGTATTTTCATTGCAAAGAGGATAAGCATTAAAGAACATTCTTATGAAGGTCGATTGCAATGGACAAAGTGGTACAGATGGAGACATTGTTTAACACTTTCCCACTTGTAAATGACATTTGAAATCACTGTGGCAAAGGGAGATAACGCTCAGAGTGAATATTTCATCCTTTTGCAAGTTTAGCTTTTATCCAAAGAGATTTTCCATATTTTGGCCTAGCTTTTTTTAATGCTGTCTTTGGGAAAGGGATATGAGGATGCAAAGAAAGTTCAGAACAAGCTTTAGACCCTAGTTTGAAAGAAACAAACAACTAAGTTTAACCCTTTCCCTCATATGGACGTTTTCTGATGCCTCTGCAGCAGATGGCTTTTTGAATACAGTGACAAAAGAAGAAATTGCTCAAAATGAGCAATTTCTCCTTTTGCCACAATGTTTTCCTCTTTAAGTCATAGGTTGTCCATTCAATTATAGAGATTTTCTATCTTTTGACCAAATACGTTCAAAGTCATCTGCAGCAGAATTGTCGTATGACGGAAAGGGTTAATCATATTGAGCAATTATTTCAACTCTTATCAATAATTTTACTTTCATTTAAAGAGATTTTCCATTTGTTTTGCTTAGATGTTTTCAAAATGGTCTGTTGCATATTTATTTTATGTGAGAAAGGATTTAGGTTAATATATTTTATTTAAACTGATATTCCATTCTAATTTGGGGCTACACCCCTAAACTCCTGCTTCATCATTAATTCAATTATACTGTACAAAGACAAAAACAAGAGGGCCATGATGGCCCTGGATTGCTCACCTTATTTTTTTTTTTTACTTTAGCTATATAAGCCCCGCCCCCTGGCAGTCATAGTTTCTGACCAATCAACTTGGCTTGAAGGAATCTGATAGAGGGTCACCCTAGGAACATTTCTACAAAATTTTTTGGAAATCTGCCAGACACTTTTGGAGGAGAAGATTTTTAAGTTTTCAATTTAGTCATATAATGCTAAATAGCCCTGCCCACTGGCGGCCATGTTTGTTGACCAATCAACATGGCTTGAAGGAATATGAAAATGGGTCATCCAAGGAACATTTCTACAAAATTATTTGAAAATCAGCCTGACACTTTCGGAGAAGAAGATTTTTTAAGTTTTCACTATAGCCATATAAGGCAAAATAGCCCCGCTCCCCCTGGCGGCCATGTTATTCGACCAATCAACATGGCTTGAAGGAATATGATAGAGGGTCATCCAAGGAACATTTCTACAAAATTATTTGAAAATCAGCCTGACACTTTCGGAGGAGAAGATTTTTTAAGTTTTCACTTTGGCCATATAAGGCAAAATAGCCCCGCCCCCTGGCGGCCATGTTTTTCGACCAATCAACATGGCTTTAAGGAATATGATAGAGGGTCACCCAAGGAACATTTCTACAAAATAATTTGAAAATCGGCCCGACACTTATTGAAGAGAAGATTTTTTAAGTTTTCACTATAGCCATAAAAGGCAAAATAGCCCCGCCCCCTGGCGGCCATGCTTTTTGACCAATCAACATGGCTTGAAGGAATCTGATAGAGGATCACCCAAGGAACATTTCTACAAAATAATTTGAAAATCGGCCTGACACTTTTGGAGGAGAAGATTTTTTAAGTTTGCACTACAGCCATATAAGGCAAAATAGCCCCGCCCCCCTGGCGGCCATGTTTTTCGACCAATCAACATGGCTTGAAGGAATCTGATAGAGGGTTACCCAAGGAACATTTCTACAAAATTATTTGAAAATCGGCCTTACACTTTCGGAGGAGAAGATTTTTTAAGTTTTCACTATAGCCATATAAGGCAAAATAGCCCCGCCCCCCTGGCGGCCATGTTGTTCGACCAATCAACATGGCTTGAAGGAATCTGATAGAGGGTCATCTAAGGAACATTTCTACAAAATTATTTGAAAATCTGCCAATCAGTTTGGGAGAAGAAGAATTTTGAAGTTTTTTCGGTTTCGTTGCCATGGAAACCAGAATTTTGCATGGATCCCAAATATTTGAAGGAATTCTGGTGAGGTCATTGAGAGGATGCTTTTTGTGAAGTTTCATCCAAATTGACCCACTGGTTACTGAGGAGAAGAAGTTGACGCACGACGGACGACGCACGACGGACGACAGACGCCGGACAAAAGGAGATCACAATAACTCCCCTTGAGCGAAGCTCAGGTTAGCTAAAAACAAAAACTTTGTAACAAAGAACAATAGGTGACTAGGTCAAACTGAATACACTTTGTGGCAACATAATATATAAACAATGTTTTTATGTCAGTAAAAATAACCATATTCAAGAATGCAAATCTTTTGAGTGGACATGCACAGTACATTTCACTTATATGAATCAATAAAAGAAGACTTTGAAAATGTCTACTAAAATATAAGGAACATCTCTATAATTGTTAAAACCTATATAGAATGAAGATAATTTGACACACATTGGTCAACATCAGCCCCTTTGAATGAATGTTAAATTATTTCATTTCATGTTGCCAGACAAATCCTAAACTTTTTATCAACTGAAAACAACATCAGGGGCTGCGCCCCCGAACCCCTGCAATTTCAATCTGAAAGAACAAGTTTAGTTGCACACATTAACAAAAAAAATTGTTTACATCTTATTAGAAACCAGCATGTACATTCCAGCTTGCAAAATCCTTGATTGTATTGACTGTGTAGTGGACATGTACTAACATTATATGTTTAAGCTTTAACCTATATGAATCCATAAAATCCTGTCGTAATTGAAGGTAGCAACAGAGTTAAGTAAATTCTGATTGAGAAAAAACTTTTTTCACCAGTGTGCCTATAACACAGTGGACGGCCTCGGCAGTGCTTTGGTAGAATGTCTGCCTTTGGTGTGGGTAGTCCCACATTTATTTGAACTGGGATGCGGGAGGTCGCGAGTCCGATCCCCAGTCGGGTCAAGCCAAAACCTTAAAAAATGGTAGTTGTGACTGCCATTCTTGATGCTCAGGGTTGCGGGGTTAGCATTACAACTGACTGGCTGGTGTCAGGATGAATGGACCAAAAGTACTGGTAACTTACCCAGTACACGCCATCAGATAACTAGAGAATTGTTGAAGGCGGTGTAAAAAACTAAAACATTTAAATACACACCAAACAATGACACAGTTAAGAGACATAGCCAGTACAAGAAGTAGCAATGCCATAAAGCCAAAGTGTAACTGTACGGTGTCAGGTAAAATTTACTACTTGTCATAATGACTGTTCATTGGTTCAAACCAGTACAAATGGGCAACTTGGATAGGGAATTGTCTTTTCTACAGAACTGCCAAGGTTCATTAGATTCTACACATTCACACGGATGGACCAACCAATTGATCACTTATAATTGATAAGCTGATCCATCGGTTAAATGAATAAAAATTGGTATTAACTACTAAATATAAAGAAATTTTATCTTTATCCATATAGAAGTAACAATAACAAAATCTAAACCATCACTATAATGTCTTCCTCAAGGCGATGCGAGATTACAACATATATGAACAGAGAATATCTTCAGTGGTTCTACTTATCAGTAGATGAACGAAAGACGAAACATACTGTTCACAACTTCAGACTTGACTTCAAGTGCGTAAAACATTGGGTACGAAACGGAATCCCTGTTTCATTTTAAGCATTAAGAAGCATTGGACATGTCTGACATGGAAAGAATGTTGCGAGGCGCTTATAAAAACTATTTATATAATCATACCTGTGAGGATGGAGCTCAAACTTACATGATAGCTCGGCAAAACACTCCGAGTCTGCACATTCTGGTTGTCTTTACAAGCATGTTAAACACGAACGGCAACTCTAATGTAACGGGAACATTGCAAATAATGATCATGTTTCGCACAAGTATGGTTTCGTGACACAAAGATTAAACAAAACAACATGACTCCCATTGGGCCTAGCAATAAACATATAATGTGACAAATTTGCCTAAGAATAAACTGAGTGACCACGATTTGTGACAAATGTGCCATGATCAACAGTTTTGAATGAATCACGCTAGCACCAGCTTACCTGACGGTCGTTGACTTTCAGCAGTTATGGACAGTTTAACGCAATAAATCCATTGAACAGATATCTAAATGATAAAATGACGGGTGTTTCCTGTATTTTGTTACCAACGAACGCATATCGGATCTACTCGATCGAAAAATTTAATCGAGTCGATACGGGCCAGAGGTCAAGAATCCGCCATTTTTAACGTGGTAAATGAAAAGCTTGAAAGTTGAATGCGCTTAGTGACCTTGTCGTCATATTTATGGAATTGTTCTCTGAACAGAATCTTCGATACATGTTCAATGATGTAAACATTTGATATACAGTCTGAATTCGGAAAATCGGAAGACCGAGTAGCCCCGAATTGCCCATTGATTTCGTTTTGTAACAAGGAAAAATAGCACCATAGTATATGTGACCTTTGACCCTGACCGTAAGAAGTTTCTAACCGAAACTTTATAAAGAGTATTGTCTGACCATCCAGACTAAGACGCATATTGGAACAATGGAGTAAACCATGTATCTTTTACTGAACATTTGTTTCTATGATGAGCACTGTTTTCATGATAAATTCATTCATTAAGGCAAACATTCAGACACAGATTTACTTTACTACAGTTACTCATACGGCGTCTAGAGTGTTCAAATGATATGTATTAAGCCTGACTTAGCCCATTTTGAGAACCCCACGTATGATCGCTCAGGCTGTACATCCATTGTATTTTACATGTTTATTACGGAATCAATCAAAGTATTTGTTTGTCTTAGACCACATCTCTAACGACATAAGGCGAAAATCGTGTACACGAGTGCTGACGGACGATGAACAAAGGGTTGATGAAAGCTAACATGTGATCAAATTCCTATTAAAACCATCGTAATATTTCCATAGAATATCATATTCTAAACCTAAAGACTGATTTACAACTTTTACATTTCGCATAATATACTTCTTTTATAAATCACATGCTCTTAAACAGTGCACTCCCTTTAACGAGTTCAATTGAATGTTCTCTGCCTAAACAATTGTGGTGAAATATTTTTAGCTTTTAACATTTTATTTGCCATGCAACACAAGCAATAGCGTTGAATCTTGCCTTGGCTACACAGTTATTTCGTTCAAACAAAAGCTTCCACGAGGCGCAATGATTGAGTAAACGTGTTAATTGTTCTACATTTCAGTTTAAATATAAGTAGTTGTGTATGTAATTAATAAAATATCTTCAAAGAAATATACAAATAGAACTAATAGAACTCAAAGATGTTCATGGAAATGAGTTAACAAATTATAATGAATATGCTCTACAATATTGCGGAATACATAAGATATTTTACGAGTTATTTGAATGGCAGTATGTATATAGAGGCAAATATTTTGTTTCAGTGTATTATCGAAATGTCTTTCATCGAGTGAAAAGCAAAGATGATATGTTTAAGAGTGGCGTAGCCACGAGTGAAAATATAACCCTTTGCTTTTCACGAGATCAAAGAAATGTCGATAATACACTGAAACAAACAATTATCCAATTTCTTAATAATAAATTCCCCTGTATGGAGCCCCAGTCGTAATTCATTCGTAGTATGTAGCCCCAGTCGAATTACATGAAAGTTGGCGTAATGCGGTTGACATATTAAGTAATATTTTTTTAGTAGACAGTTTGGTTCAAAATGTAACGGTAATATTGAAAAAAACTCATGTTACTTCTTTAAAAGAATTATTTGCAGTGAGAAACTATAGCTTAAATCGTATTTCGGGCGATCCATATTAACGGAACTCTTTATTCGGTTATTTGCGCGAATGAAATGAATCCGGCCTTTGAAAAATGGTTTGGAAGGTCTCGCTAAGATAACTCATCTGTGTATTTTAACCATAGCTTTTAAATGTAAATTATTTTAACTTTTTCATTGGTCAATATTTTGCGGAGATTTAGTGGATGGAAGCCATTTGCAAAGGAAATTATATTTCATATCGCCTATCAGCTAAGAGAGAATACAAGTCAAAACAGGTCGACTCGATCGACATCTTGTGTTCTTACTAGATGGCTAGATCTTTATTGAGGATGAAGACAGGCGACGTACATTATTCCTATATAATAAGAATATGGCTTCTCTAAAACTCTATTCTTATGATAACGTTACATCTGATTTAGTCGATGTCTGTTACTCGTTACATTCTTATATGTGTTTCTACTATGCTTGCAAACATTACACAAAAAGAACAATGTGTAAATATGAAAATCTAGCTTCATTCCCGTCTTCCTCCCTTTTAATCCGTATTTGAACACTCCTCATTATAGCCATTCAAGTACGACTATCCACGATCGTTATTAATATCAAAATCATTCGAGCTAGAGAAAGATATTGCATATGTTATCTAAAAAACAATAGATCTACAGTAATGTACAGGTTCTTGCGAGCATGTAGAGGAATATGTCGATTTGTGTATTCATTCAATGACGTCGCTGGTTAAGGGAAGTAAAGCTCGCCAATCTACGTACTTTGAATCATATGTTGTTTACCTTGTAATATATCTATAGGTACTACCTATTTACGAAAAAAACGCAAGATAATTATAAACAAAAATTAAAGAGCATACTTTGGCCATAAAAAGGGATTTATGAGTAATTGACTAGACAATAATAATGTTAATGTCATGTTTCTTGCATTATCAAAACATATTTGGAATTTGTATTGCTGTCGTCTATTATTACGAACAGAAAATAATAAAGTAAAGACTTTCAGAAAATCAAGGAATACATTTATAATGAACGAGGTTAAAACATGAGGGCCAAGATGATCCTAAATCGATCACCTGCATTATGGTAAAGAAGCAAATAGATCAGCCCTTTTCTGATGCCACTTGGCGACTGCCTTTTTCAACCAGTCAATATGACTGGAACAAATTATGTAAATGGTCACATTTCTGCTAAACCATTTCCCTATTAGAGATGGTTTCTGAGGCCTTTGCAACAGACGATTTAGGAAAAGATTTTCGCCAAAAGAACAATTGCTCCTTATGAGAAAGTTATGCTTTTGCCACAATGTTTGATAAATAATTATACTTTGAATGAGTGAGTCAATAGCTCATGCATAGGAATTTTGGGTCTTTCATGTTGATACCACATTTTTTGCGGGAAACTACATAGCTCCATTGACGTTACGCCAAGATGAAGTGTTACGGAAATGGCGTCACGTCCTTCTTTGGCTACGATACAGTCAAAATTTAAGTTCGGGCGTAGAAGGTTAATGCTGTCGATTTTTTGACAAACGGGAAAACATATTTCTTACAGAGTTCCATTTATTTTTAACTTTTCGTACAAATGTTAATTCCCACATAACACAGCACTTAAATGATCTTAAATATCGATTTAAAAAAAAAGGGATTAAAAAGACGACAATAATGGTCAATCCGTGTTTTTCGTCTCATTGTTTACATACTGAAAAATCGATTTTAAAAAAAATGATTAAAAAGTCGACAATAATTTTCGATCCGTGTTTTTCTGCTCATTTTATACATATCCAAAATACCGATTTAAAAAAAAATGATTAAAAAGCCGACAATAATTTTCAATCTGTGTTTTACGTCTGCTTTTTATACATATCCAAAATGGCGGCCCCCATGGATTTTTCCAGTTTCATTTCAGAAAGCTTCATGGGTTATTGAAAAAAAAAAAAAAAAAAAATCTCACACCTGTTAACTATAAGCGAAAAAAAAACATTTATGGTTTTTTTTCGTATTAATTGTAACTCTTTTAGATCTGACATTTACTAATGGGTTTCCTTGGGGTCAGATAATCAGTCCAATACCAAGTAACACAATAAGATTTTAAAATCACTGCAACTATCATTTGAATATAAACAGTGATTTGTAACGATTCACGTCATTAAATGTAGGCATAATGGGCCTATTCAGTGTGTTATCACGTATTTAGATGCACAGATCATCTTTATTATATCGTTAAGTTAATTGTTACTCGTTTTGGGACTCATTTTTTTCCCCATAAATTCTGTTAACAACATGGAAAAAAAGCAGTTCCGACAATTGAAAAGTCATAATCTCACCGATGAGATTATAGGATTATTATTCACTGAGAAATTTCTATAATTCATGGGTAAGCATAAAAGAAAAGTCCATTTTGCCAAGTTTTGGAAAACGTTATCAAACGTTTCCAATTAGAAAGTTTGTTAAAGGGTCTCAATTTGTTTATTTCAGTTTTTATTAAAAGTTATAAAATGTAAATAGCAAAAAAAGAGAGGATTGTAACAAATCAACAAGACAGGTAAAATCAATTAACAAAAACGGTGAAATGTGTCAATATGATATGCTGATACAAATTAGGAATTGAAACTTTCTTTGGTTCATTTCGTTTACTGGTTTCAATGTATAAACCATATACTACATTAATACTGTAACCAATAATATGCTGTCAGAACTGTCAATGTCTCTTAGTAGTGTCACAATGTGAACATATCGTATTAAAGTGTAATTCAAAACTCATCTTACGAGATGCAATACTAAATGGTATACACACACATTGCGACAAAGTGGACAGCAATGACGTAAATAATTCAGCTTTTACATGTATTTATCTTTCTTCTATATTGAACAAGATTTTAATGTTTTATTTTCTTGAAATGCAATGAATTCTCATTCATACATTAATACATTCGTTCATTCATTCATCATGACACACGTGTTGACAAAAAAATCGTAATTTGTATAATACAAATGCGACCTCTAGGTTGTGCAAAACATATGCAGTATGCTTGACTTATTGACCTTTATTATTTTACCCTTATTTCATTATATCCTTTATATCATCAAGTCGAACAGTTCGACAAGGTTTCCACTTTTTCAAGATAAAATCTCGTCGTCAAGAGTGTTCACAAGATTATTTTTGAATCTTGGTCTAATAACCTAGTATCTAGAAGAAACACAATCCATTTGACCAAATACGATTAAAGCTCAAATGTCATCAAGAAAAATGATTCGGACAAAGTTTAAATATTTTAATTATAATTCCGCATAGAGTCTCCATAATATTTTTCTTTAATGATACCTAGTAATCTAGTTTTAGTAAAGGTTTTAGCATCTCAAATGTTGACGTTTCTTAAAGGAAGTCATTGATAATATAAAGGTGCAATAAGTGGTTTTCATGTGCTACGTAAATGTGCAAAACAACTGTTTTGTGTTGGTGCTTGTGGTACGGGCATGTTATTGACTGTGTAATTTGAACTGTCGCATACTAAATAGTCACTACGTTCAGTTTACGTATCAATATGTAATAAACTGACCTTGATATGTAGTATCCATACAACAGTTCAATACTGTATGATGGTGGGAATACATCGGTTAGATAAATCGAGATCACAATAACAAAGTGTGATAAAATACCAAATAATAGAACAATCGATAGAACGTCAATAATATCGTGCAATGGCTTGACGTAATGAGTTTTTACGGGGAACGAATTATTTCTCGACCTTATGATAACGAGTTCCCTTATCATAAACGAAATCAAAGGGATGGAAATATAATACGATGTGTTGAAGGAATGTAGGACACATCGCCCCAAACCTGAAACAAGTCCCCCAAAAAAGATCTCGTCTTAAGTCAACCCGTTCTTATTATCATATGTTTACTTCAATGTCTTTGGTATGAATTAATGCTATCACATTTTACCAGTTTCAATTATGTGTGTTGTAGTTATACTGAAGGTTGTCTCTGTGAGTTGGTGTTATTTGAATCGACTTGGACATTTGCCGATAAATGTAGTTGAAACATAGTGAATGTGTTGATACGAATAAGGTGTTGTAACTTGTGTTGGCTTAATTTCGCACACTTATTTACTAGTATAATGTATAACAATAACACTTTATCGTATAACTCAATAGTGTAATAGTTGACCATGATCGGGAATAACAACAGGGAGAGTATACATCCGAATATTGTGAACACAATCAAATTGTCCTTAAGATTACCTTGTACCGCCTCCATATACATGATTAGGACACAACTAGAAACCCTCACAGCTTTCATTAAAATCCTATAGAAGCCAATTGTACAATACAATATTTCATTATTTGTAAAAAGAGACCGCCAGTCCAAAATACAGCAACTATACATATATATAAAGTTCACATAGAGTTACGTACATATTCACTCGTGATATTAGAATTCAAAATTAGTGTTAATCATCCAAATATGTTTTGATCAAGCTATGACTTCGCATTTTCGCGTTTACAGGTTTTAGTTTTTAGAACCTTTTAGTTCGTCCTTTGTACACGTGTATGTCCCATTTATACACTGTTCCACAGAATTACAAGATATGTGGTACAATCACAGAAAGAAACATTCACCGTGAGTTTCAAAAGGACAGTTTTGTGCGTGACACATAATTACTTAGTTTATACTATGGATTTCGACGAAATCGAGCAACATAAGAATGGCTTTAAATTTCGAGCAGTCGAGCCTGAACTGGGGTGCTAAAGACATGTACTACGAGTTTCGAAGGTTTAAGCAACACCGATAATAAACACAAATGCGGATGGCTTGGAATGTGGATGAATCAGCAAGGCAGAGAAATCTGCCCACCGCACAATATTGCAGCATCGCTCAAAACTCGTGTGATGGGGAATCCTAGTGAAATGAAAGAAACTGGCTATTTAACTCCTGTACACAAGCCAACGGTATAAGTCAGTTCCATATTTGTTTTCTTAAAAACGACATAATCCGAATGTATATACATCCGAAAAATCTTAACAAATCGATGAAGCGCGAACATCACCCAATGTGAAACATTGACGATGTAATATCGATATTATTGATGCCAATGTTGTGTCAGTGCTAGATGCGATATCCGTTGTTTTGCAAATAAAACTGGATAGGAAGTTATCATTTCTGACAACTATCAATAGTCCCCTAGGTAGATATCGCCGGCTACGGTTACCTTTTGGGATAACATCCTCACCAGTAATTTATCAGCGAATAATGGACGAAATGTTTATGGGCATTCCGGGAGTCAATGTTATCATCGATGACATTATGATCGCTGGAAAAGACAACTGAGCATCATGACACAATTCTGAGACAGATTATCGATCGTGCCACGGAGTACAATCTCAGGTTAAACTTTGACAAATGCAAAGTCAGACAACCCGGTGTGCCATATATTGGACATATATTGACAACAAATGGCCTGCAAGCTGATCCTACGAAAGTGAAAGCTTTCGTTGACATGCCAGATCCACAAGACAGAGAGGGAGTGCGGAGACTTTTAGGAATGGTACAATATCTGGCCAAATTCATACCTAACCTCCTGTACACAAGCCAACGGTATAAGTCAGTTCCATATTTGTTTTCTTAAAAACGACATAATCCGAATGTATATACATCCGAAAAATCTTAACAAATCGATGAAGCGCGAACATCACCCAATGTGAAACATTGACGATGTAATATCGATATTATTGATGCCAATGTTGTGTCAGTGCTAGATGCGATATCCGTTGTTTTGCAAATAAAACTGGATAGGAAGTTATCATTTCTGACAACTATCAATAGTCCCCTAGGTAGATATCGCCGGCTACGGTTACCTTTTGGGATAAAATCCTCACCAGTAATTTATCAGCGTATAATGGACGAAATGTTTATGGGCATTCCGGGAGCCAATGTTATCATCGATGACATTATGATCGCTGGAAAAGACAACTGAGCATCAGGACACAATTCTTAGACAGATTATCGATCGTGCCACGGAGTACAATCTCAGGTTAAACTTTGACAAATGCAAAGTCAGACAACCCGGTGTGCCATATATTGGACATATATTGACAACAAATGGCCTGCAAGCTGATCCTACGAAAGTGAAAGCATTCGTTGACATGCCAGATCCACAAGACAGAGAGGGAGTGCGGAGACTTTTAGGAATGGTACAATATCTGGCCAAATTCATACCTAACCTCAGCCAGTTTGACGCGCTTTTCAGAGCTCTCTTAATATCTGGCTAAGTTCATACCTAACCTCAGCCAGTTTGACGCGCATTGCAGAGCTCTCTTAATATCTGATGTACCTTTTCAGTTGCGTCACGAACAATAACGGAGTTTCACTGAGCTAAAACAATTTTGCAGCACTCGCGTATAACGACAAGAACAAATACATATAGAAAGATAGCGAGCAAAGATTGCATGGGAGCTGTGTTGCTCCAAGAAGGGAGTATAATCGCAAACGTTTCCAGCGCTTTCACCAAGCTGAAAACGCTACGCGCAATGATGTCAATAGTGTACAGTGTAAGTAAATGTCACTGTTAGGTGTTCGGGAAAGAGGTGACAGTTCACAATGATCACAAACCATTGGAGCAAATGTTCTCAAGACCACTGCTGTCAACACCAATTAGATAACAAAATATATGAATCAAACTTCAGTGGTATTACCTTAAAGTTCAGTACAGGAAAGTAACGGAAATGTACATTTCGTGCATATTTGCCTAACAGTTATGACAAAACAGAACTCCTTACGAATGAATCAGTTCAAATGACCTCAGTAAGTTAGCCTCAACATGAGGAGATCAAGAGCTGCACACAGTCAGAACTTACTAAACTGCGCACATGCTGAAGATAATACAAAAATCACTCCTGGGAATAGTGAAGTGCAAAGAGAGGGCGAGAGAAGTAATGTTATAATCTCTAATGAACTGTGACACTAAAATGACAGTACAAGACTGCAGCAAATGTCATCTGAAACTACCAAGATGCCAGACCTGCTGTACAATATGCAGGGTTGATATGTATCTGACTTATAATCCAGGAAATATGTGCTACCGGTGGACTACTACTCGAAATATATAGACGTAGTACAAATACATGAAGGAACCACCACAGCAGTAGTAAACGCTTAGAAGAGTGTTCTCAAACCATGGAATTCCGCATAGACTACGTTCAGAAAACGGTCTGCAATTTAGTTCACAAGAATTTAAGACGTTCTGTCAATCGTATGAAAAGCAGCATTGGACATTAAGCCCTCGTCTTCGAATAGAGAAGATGGACGAGCAATTAATACTGTAAAACAAATATGGAAGAAAGCCGAGGACATGCACTTGATTATCTGATTATCGCATAACACCACTCAGTGGTATAAACTTCTTACCAGCTCATCTCCTCAATCTCCAAATACATGTATAACAAACCAAGATCGTATCTAGTTCAAAGTAGCAATCGTGTGTACAGACGAAACGGGAAACACCTTAGTCGCGTCGGAACAATCAAACAGGACATATTTTCCGTATGTACCCGACATCATTTCAGAAACTACAGAAAATGAGACTCCATCTCCGGTTCGCAACAAACTCGCGTCTGAAACCAGAGTGTATAATACTCCGAAACATCAAAGTGACGCAAACCCTATTTGAAACGTGCCGGTAGATCAGTGATTCTGCCAAATAAACTTGACCTTTAAATGAACGTTTCCAGTGAATAGCTTATATTTCAGTATTCGGTTACTAATGTGTTATTCATTATTAACTGTTCAAATTAATTGAATACATTCGCATAGAGTTAAGGGGCACAATAAGCCCTTATTGTTACACAAGGGACGGCTCCCTTAATTTCAAATTAGGTTCAAAGTTTGTAAACTGTTATCAAACTGCTTTAATCATGAAGATGCCAACAAATCAATGGACAAAATGAGACTTGACTTGCTTTCAATATTAATTAAGTTCACTTACTCTAGCAAGAACATGGAACATTCTTTGTTACAGTTATTCCCCTTTCACTGACTTGAAAACAAAGTGAAAATAAATGTTCAGAAAACAATCTTCATAGTACAAGTTACACATGTACCAAGGACTTCTCTTAAATGTATCATGAAATTGACTTACATTATCATTCAATGTCTAGTCAAGCAATACATGTCAATAGGTTTTAAATATAATCTCGTCAGAGCTATTCTAACTTGTTCATTTATGTTGTTCAACTTGAAAGTAAGAGGGATAAAATGTATGCATCATTATTTGTTATCAATAGCATAAGCTCCTTACTTTATATTTTGATTTGTAGATGTTGTAAGAATTGCACCAGGTTAAATATGTCAGTCTTCATGATAGTTGCACGAATGTTAAATTTTCCTTATTTGTTATACACGTCGTGTGTGGTTGAATGTGTATTTGTCAAGCTATGAGTTTGCATTGTCGCCTTTACACCTAGTCAAATGATCCACATTACGTCTGGTAAGAGAACACCCGACAAGCAACTTATTGCTCACAAGGATAAAGTATCAAATTAAACTTAGATCAATTGAGTTACACTTTTAAAAAAGCAAAGTGAACCTTAAATCTTTAAATATATATGCAATATCATACTTGTTTAATTAAGACAATCTAAGAGCATACAAGTCATATCTTGAGATTACCGGGAAAATTAATAAATTAAAATGGTGAAAAGTGATAAAACAATGTGTTGATACGAATAATGAGTTGAAACTTGTGTTGGCTTAATTTCGCATACTTGTGTATCAATATCCAAATTAAGGAATGTTACCATAGTCTACAAAACTACATTGACCAATATATTGTCGTGACTGTCAAAGGTGCTTTGCAATGTCGCAATATGAAATATGAGCAAATGATATTAGAGTGTTATTCAACTAATTTATTAAGAGCGTTATTAGTTAAGAGTATACACAAACAAAGCGACAAAGTCATATACTGAACAACAATGAAGTATATCAAGTAGCTATACCTGAAGACGTTTTTTTTTTTTAAACTGAGCAAGTTTTAATCTTTTAAGTATCTGAAAATACCCTACTTTTCGTTAATACATTGATACATTCATGCATGCATTCATTCATTAATTCATGAAGACAGACATGCTGATACAGTTTCGCAATTCTTAAGTTGAAAATGTGGCATCTACAGTGTCCACAAGATATGTCACAAGCTCGAATAAGTGTCAAATTGTGTGACCCGACATTACCCATATTCGATTTTCACAAGGATTGAACATGATCAAGTCAAAAGTCCGTCTACAAGAGCGTTTGCAATATCGTTCTAAAATAGTTGCCTTGTTACTTAGTTGTTTGGCGCAACATGACATATGTGACTCTTAATCGATAGTAGGCTACATATGAACAAGAAAAACATTTTAACAAAGTTCATGTTCAGATTAAAAGTCCGCCTTCTAGACTGTCATCTTTTTAACAGCTATGACATATTTTCGAACTTGTATTAGATATCCCCAGAACAATAAACTAAAAAACGGTTGATGAAGATACGGTGACCACTATGGCATCAAGAGTGTCCACAATATTATTGTCAACGATATATGAATGACTCATGGACGGACTAGTGACAAGCGGATACGCCCTCGATTGACTCTTTAGGTGTTACATCAAATTGTTTCTAAGGTATGAATGACCACTTAACAAAGAACTATTTTCGGTGCTTTCGGAATGAGTCAAAGGTTTATTTTGTCGTAGGCCACAACTCTAACCACATAAGACAAACATGATGTACGTGACTTGCCAACGTACGCCGGGAAAGGGTTCAGATGTGCTTAAAACGTAATAATTTTCCTTCACAGCGTGTACACTACACCATTAAATACTAAATCACTTTTTCATACATTAAACATACTATACGTATATATGTCAATCACAGGCGTTTAAACAGTGTTAATGAAATCAATTTAGTGTCCTCTACCTAAGAATATTCGTTTAAATATTAATATTTTTCAAAACGAGTTACACGTTCTGTCCATTGTCATTCAATAGAGATTAACTGATCCGTTGGTAGAAAATAACTAGTACTTCAATGATGTGTAATGATTAAGTAAATATTGAAACGTTTTTACAATAAAGTTTAATTTAAGTAGTTGTGTATGAAATGTGTATGAAATGTATTAACGTCTAAACTTTACATATTCCGTCCACTTTCAAGTTATGAACTATATAGTTGTGTATAAGCAAGACGGATAGCAAATAATAACTTTTATCTTTTAAATTATATAAACAGTTACCTAATGAAAATATGAACAGTGCATTAGACAATGATTACACAGCCTTTTCAAACGTTTTTAAATTGGAACTATCTTTTAGGGTCTCAGTGCGTTTACTTCTGTCCATAAATGATATCAAGAATTAAGAGCAATATCGATGAAATATTAAAGAAAGTAGCAATTAGAATGACTCTTTAAAATAATTGAATGGCATATGCTACTTTAATGTACTACACATGTAAGGTTTGTAGTCAGTCTTGTCATCATTTTTGTTTATAAATGTATATGAAGCTGTGATATTTCTAAATACGGAATCGCAAAAGAGAAAATCAGCAAAACTAAAAATATATGCAGGTGCAGTCTTCAAGGGATAAATGAACACACATAGAGTTGACATAAACACTTCTGGATAATGCCAACCGTATCTTAATCTTAATAAGTGGGATCATATAAAGCGTGTTAAGATCAAGAACACCATTGCTTGGTGCCACATATAATCTTCTTACAAACACAAGATGTTTAACTGTTTCCTTTTGAAGAAATATAAAATTACAATCAATATGTGACATGTCATCTGAAATACATTTAACACTGTCAATTTATTATATTAAATAAGCAGATATAGATTAATACAACACAACCTTGAAATGTGTTCTTTTAAAGGAGTTGATACGAATTAAGAAGGTTAAATTCCGCGAACTGTTGTATCGATATCATCTTAAAATAATAAACTATATCTTACAGTGATACGTCAACAAGTACTGTACAGTCAAGACTGTCGAAGTCGCTTCGTAGCGTCACACTGTGAGCAAATTATGTAATAGTGTTTTCAACTCATCTTGACCGTATTCGATGTTGGTCTATGTATAAACAAGACAACATATCTGTACAAAATTTCAACATGTTCAAATTAAAACTCCGACTTCTAGATTGTCAACAATCTTTCCTGATAACTTTTGATGAAAATCCGTTATATTGTTTTTGTTTTGTTTTGTTGAGCTTTAACGACGTTTCCAACATTATTTCAGTAACATCACGGCGACATTTCACTTATTCATGATCCCTAGGTAAACAAACCAGTTCTAGGCTAGTACATGTGCCTTGTTTATTGGCATTTCACCATGAACACAGGGCCGCGACTGGCGATAGAAACTAGGACGCCTAGTTTAATATCCCGACGCTAACCACCAGGCCATATGACGGGCAGATAAGTTATAAATGTGGCGTCTAGAGTGTTCAAAAGTAAATTGTTGACTCCTTAGGTGTTACATGAATTGTTTTCTTACTTTAGAATGTCCTCGTAAGAACCCTTTTTGGCCTACGTATGTGAATTTAAGCTTCAAGAACAAAACGTGTTTTGATTAACCCAACAATTTCCTGTTAATATTTAGACTTGCCATCACTGATTACCTAAATACATCGGGCTCATATAAAACAAGTTAACATACAGGACATACTATTACATGACGCAATATGTAACCGTCTTACAAATTCAAGATCGTTACTGATTTACTTAAAGCTAAAAGATCAACATATCAATTATTTACCTAAAGCTAAAAGATCAACATACCAATTATTTACTTAAAACTAAAAGATCAACATAACAACTATGCGGACATAGTCGGCCTTTTCTCCCAATACGCGCTTTTTTTCTAACCTTTCCTCTAGGGAAAATAATAGAACAAACTGATGAAGAGATTTGTACGGATAAGTAATGAAAAAGTGTGTTGACTTAAGTCCGCGTACATGTTGATCAATATCATTAAAGAAAATAAATTATATTTTACTTTTCCCTATACTGGATGTTCTAGTAAAATAAACCTACCATTAACTGTCCCCAAAAGGGATAATTCTTCTGGCGTTTCTCCCAATATGCACTGTTTCTCTAACGTTTCCTCTGAAATAAAAATAGATTTATAGAACAAACCGATGATAGGTGTTGATACGGAAATGAACCAAAACTTGTTTTGACTTAATTACGCGTACATGTGTATCAATATTATTACAGAAAATAAATCATATTCTACTTCTAAACGCAAGCGAACGCCAATGCTTGTTTGTTTTCTCTAAGTCGAAAAAGGCTTGAAGAAGTTCAACGTTTTTTAAATTAATAGATAATGTTTATGATGTCGCCGACGCCAGGGGTATAACTTTCTCAGAGTTTTTTTCTTTGAAAAACAGACGAGCTAGAAAAGAATTACTCAAAAATGATAGTTCTTCCATAATATCTATCCATGATGAAACTGAATACTTATATTGACAAATAATTCCCCGATCTTATCATAACAAGTTATGCTATCACATATATCGTTAAGACTATTCGTGTAATCAATATGACAAATCTAGATTAAAAAACAACACGGTGAAAATTCTCGGTATGGATACGAATAAGTAATTGAAAATTGTGTTGGCTTAATTTCGCGTATCGGTGTTCCAATATCAAAGAAAATTGCCCATACTATACAGTAATGCGTTTACTGCCAAGAATTATTGTTATAGTGTCGAAATGTGAACATTTCTTTAGAGCAAAATTATTTTATAGTATTTTTACACAAATTGCGAGGAAGTAATATATATTGAAGGGTATTAAGTAAACATTATGTTCTTTTCACTGACAACTCAATTCGTCTAAATGACTGGAATATGCAATTGCTTTGTGCCTACCTATGATTGAGGACTGCAATTGCTTATGTGAATACACTTCAGTTGTCTTCAATCTATTGCTTAAAGAGTAGTGCTTACGTTAAAAGGATAAGTGTACATACGTATACACACTAAGTGTATATGTATATGTACGCTATGTGCTTTTGAGAAGATGTTAAGTGTAAACTTTCAACTGACAACTGTTTTTGTGAATCAGTCAAGAACACAAACATTCTGACAAAGATCCGTAATTCTTAAGTAAAAAATGCGGCCACTGTAGTTGCCACAATATATGACGCAAGCATGACTTAGTGATCAGTTGTGTGACCCGACAGTACCCGTATTCGGACTTAGCCTAGATATCACAAAGTCTAACGTTTCGATAAGATCTGAACATGGTCAAGTCAAACGTCCGTCCTCTAGAGTGTTCACAAGATTGTTTTTAGTTATATCCTTTACAATTTTTAACTTTAATGTTCTGCTTGTATTTTGTAGTTCCAATATTGTCAAGGTTAGATATGCTCGGAACGATAACGGAAAAAATAGTAATTAATGACAACAATATGCCACATATAAGACAGTAGATAAGATCAGTTTATTCAAGCAAATATTAAACAAATCTCACCAGCATTCAGTCCACCATCTTTAACGACAGTTTCTTTATCTTCTGGTAAAAGTTGCATCTCCCCTGGCTCCTCTTCTGAAATGGCAAAATTATTTCTTGATAACAACTTAAATTCATATGCCAAAATAGGAACATTAGTGGGTGGGTTTACAAATTATGATTTTTATAATGTAGAGGACCTTGGACTATGTAACTATTTAACCTGATCAGATAAGCTTTTTCCAAATGTATCTGAATGAAAAAAAAGATTCGGTTTTCAATTCATGGGCAAATAAATCACACAATTTTCGATTCAGCTTATTTGTTATCTTATATATAAATGAAATACCTTTATTGATGAAGTAAAGTATCCGTCAATTTGTAAGTACATGGATTCACCCAACACAAACTCTGGTGTTCATTTACGAATGACATTGCCTATGTTGTATTTACACAAGTAAATTCTACCTATTTGGTGCAATACAGAACTTGGAAATGTAAAGTGTATAACACACTAAGTTCAGTGAGACAGAGAAACACAATAAGTATGTTTATCTAGTGTTAATTTGTTTTGCTGTTTACTGAATAAACAAGGTTTCAGGTATGTCACAGAATAAGTATATCTCTTATTTCCAAATAGTGAAAACTCTGATCATTCTGCATAGGTGCAGCCTCATCAGTTGTAACAGTGATGTACACTTTACCATCCTATGCTTTCAGCAAACTAAATAATTTGAACAATTCATGTAGAGATTCACATTAGGAACATACATGTAACTGCAAACTCATGTTGAAATCTGACAGACAACTTCTAAATATTGTCTCTTTACTCACTTTCTGACGCGGCCTGTCAGCCATGTTCTTTAACTGATCAAAAAGGCTTGAACTATATCCGCCAAAATATTTTGAAATTAAACAATGACTTTCAGAGCAGAGGTTCTTTCATTTACACATTTTTGGATACAATTTCAACAACGTTCAATGATTAAGTAAGTAAACAAAAAACTACAATTTGTATTCAAATATGTTCATTTAAAATGTTATTTTAAATCTGCTTTCCAATATTGCGTATTACCCAAGGTTTATGTGTCACTTTTGTCAGCTGTTGCATGATTCGGTTTTTAATCAATGAACTACTTTGACAGATCTTCCGGCATAATCAAGCATAATGAATGCATGGATTAGTCATAGCTGTGTTGATCCCTTACACTTTTGCTCTAGTATATATGTACGCACATTTAGAAAGTTATGTTATTTCTTTTTCTTCAAACTAAATCAGGCGAAGGACAAACTGCTTATTGGACGCAACTTCTCGCTACCCTTTCAATTTATCAACGTTATAGGTGTTGATCATCATACTACAGGAATTCCCCAAATTTAGCTATTGGTCCAGGGTTCGATACTCGATCGGATCATTCAAAATACATTACACATGGCAGGCGCGTAGCTGGGTCGATTTGTGGACTACGCACCATTCTAGGGGGGGGGGGGAGGGGTCCGGGGGCATGCTCCACCGGGAAAAATATCGTCTATATGGGCTCAGGTGACTTCTGGTGTATATTTCACAATTTCTAAATGAGCCTACTTGATACCCTTATGTATGGCATATCTACACAAAATATCCTAAAAACGTTTGCAGCATTCGAAATTTATTTTTACCAACATTGACTGGCACTTCAACAAAAGTGAAACCTCGAAGAAACCGAATTGAGTGATCGCAGTTCATATGCCCCGGCTTTGGCATCACCATAGTTAAGAAAGAAGTCATCTAAGCTGTCAACGACCGTTGTATACGAGCATTTGAAAGTGTTAAGTGCGACTGTAATTTAGTCCGATTTTCCATGTGTTTTATGCTTACTTAGTTTCATGAAAACGCAACAACCGTTTGCCCGAGAAGTAAAACAGGAATGCCACTTCTTGAACGGTCTTTATCATGTTTCTGGCAAGTGGCTCCTCGGACGCATGATATAGCAAGGTTTGGACAATATACGTCGAATATCGTACTCCCATGTACAATACGAAAATACTATATGACTGTATACAAACTACATAGGACATCTAATATTATCAATAAATATAGATTATTCATGTGACATGTTGATCATATCTGAATTGTTCTGATGTGTCCATTTTCACCCTTACCCTCCTTAGGGTCCAGTTTTTATTGCATTTTTCGCATTTGTTTCATTTTCATTTTTGGAACTCTCAAAATATTTCTAAGCCTAGCTACGCTCCTGCATGGTAATCATGGCTGCCTTCCCTGGCGGTCAGGGTTTGCGGGGTTAGAATTACTACTGTCTGGCTGGTGGCAGGATACATGGACCAGTAGTTCTGGTAACTTACCGAGGAAACGCCTTAATATCAACAAAATATAACTATCTTTCACAAATGTGATTAACTTGAATGGCATTATGCTTTATGCATTAAACTATACGCATACGCAAAATAAAGTGTGCACTCTGTATTTTTTGATTTTTTGAAATATTATCATGTGCGGTATCATATTCTAGCTTATTCAATTACTTTTCTAACCAATATAATTATGTTATTGATTTGATTTTCTTTCAAAATTACGGAACGTCTATGTGAAAAAGGGGTCAAAATTTAAAAAACACAAATAGCCAAAAGGCTGTTTCCTTACTTGGAATCACTGTAATTTGTTTCAAAATTATGTAAACGATGTTAATATCTGGTATGACCGCCATTTTGGCTGATAACTTCTAAAATACGTCCTCGCATGGAATTTACGTACCGTTGAATGACGTGTGCAGGAATATGATTCCATTGCATATGCAAGGCGTTGCCAAGATCATCTAAATTGTTAACTGCATACCTTCACCTCACCCTCCGACCAAGCTCATCCAAAATATGCTTAATGGTATTGAGGACTGCTGACAAGGCAGGTCAATGTATGACGTTAACTCCATTCCCATTTATAATTTTTTGTGTAAGCCTTGCTGTGGAGGGCCTTGCATCGTCATGCATCAGTGAAGCGGGACCGTTGGCATTGATAAAAGACATGGACACTGGACTCAGCACTTCGGTAATGTAACCCTGGGCATTAAGGTTGCCTTGAAGGATAACCAGATCCGTCTTCCTGTTTGCCATTATCCCGCCACACACCATGAAGCTGCCCACACCAAAACTATCCCTCAGAAGGACAAAGGCAGCTGAACATATATCACCCCTTCGTCTGTACACTCTAACTCTACCGTCATGGTAGCTGCACAACTGACAAACGCTTTTGTGTAATTGTGTTCGTACATGGTAAACATGTGGATAAGAGCCATGAATTCCATTTTTTTCACAGTAGAACGTGTACAATCAGTTTTGAATGTTATCTTTGCTTACAGTGTCTGTCCTAAAAATCAAAATGAACATTTCCATGGCCTTGTTCCTACCAGATCCATTCTGTATTCAGCAAATGATGAGTACAGGGCAGGTTATCAGGAGAAAATTGTAGTGCCAACAGTAAGGAGTTCCAATTGATCACTACTCTAATAAAGAATGCTAGGTGTAAATGCTGATGTACATACTGTAGAACACTCAAAAAGGCGACAAAGGGAGAGGGTTGCTACACCTTAGAGGAATTGGCTCAATTCAAAAATGGGAAATAAACCAATGTCATCCTCGCAAAAAATTGAAAAGCTGAGACAGTTTAGAATTTATGCCAATTCACTGAAAAGTAAAAATGCAAAGCTACAGAGGCAGTTACAAAAACACTTACAAAACATGGAGTATCCGAGCGTGATAGTGTCGAAATGGATCGGATCATATCAGAATCTGAAGAAACCATCAGAACTGTACATCCAGATCAAAAGTCAATCCAAAGAATATTTGGGGAACAGCAGCTTAAACAGTCTAAACTGCGAATTAAAACAAATATGAAGTGACACCCATTTATTTTGAATAGGTGTATCTACTTGAAAAGTAAATCTCCGTCAACATATGATACTTTCCGACTATCATACATTTCCATTCCAAAGGTGTAGGATTTCAAAATGACGTTTTTTGTCATCTTCAACAGGAAATCGAACCCTACTCTTAGGAACACCAAAAGATGGTTGGAATCCTGCAATTCGAATTTAAAATTAAAAGTGACTTGGTGTATGATAAACAGTCGGGAGAGTTGGTTGTTTTTTTCTTGGCCCTAGATATCACTGGAAATGAGCTACTCAACATAGAGCAGAGTCTAACCAAAGGGGGAATACTTTGGCCAAATATGTACTGTAATAATGGTTCAGGGAATGTCTACTAAACTTAGTACCCTTTAGCTACCTTTGCAACAAATTGAGTTTTGTTAGATCAGCTTTTCACCATACTTTGGGAGGCTTTGGAAATCCTTGAGATAGATGTTAGTCTGACAGTACTGTTCATCTCTAGCGATGGAGCTTTCCCGGAAAGGCGGTTTATTAGATTACATGGTCAAGGAAACAAAACCGTCTACAGAGCTCACACTATGTTAGCCAGTGAACCCCGTTACCTATATATTATTTCTGATCCTCCACATCGTATCAAAACAACAAGGCATAATTTTTCAAATTCATTTTCACACAAGAAGTAAAAAAAATGGCCAAGACATCATGGATGATTATTGTAAGACTTTTTTAATAAAACATGCTCCGGTGTCTATAGACTTTGTCCAAAACTGTCACGCAACCATGTGTACTTGAAGTCATTTAATTACATGAAGTTGAATTTGGCAGCCCAAGTTATGAGCTCAACAGGAGCCAAATATGTATACTTGAAATAACTTTGGCAAGTCGATAAGAAAAAGAAATGACAATTGAGGACATACGATTAGCATATTTGAATGAAGAATTTCTGACGTTTTTTTAGGACTTGGATCGAGAGGTGAATATGGGGTCAGGTAACTTCAAAACGTCAGATAGAAATATGATGAAACTAATCTACCAAACATTGGAAGAATTGAATATACAATTAAACCTCGGTGGCCCGAACTCGCAGGGCCCACGCTAAACAGTTCGACCTATCCATAGTTCGAGGCAATCCAACATTTTCATTTTGCCACAATGTTTTCAACTTCATTAAATAATTGTTCTTTCGTTTATATAGTATCCATTCTTTTGACAAAATGTTTTCAATTCGTCTGCTGTAGATGTGTTGTATGTGGGAAAGGAGGGTTTGCAAACCAGATGAAAAATTGTCTAATTACTATTCTAACAATATTAACAATTTCTCTTCTATACGCAGAAAGGGATTTGAGCGTGATATACCATACAGTGTATCACTCTAAACCTTCGGAACTATTTTTGGCTATTGAAATTCTCTCCTGCGTATTTGCCATATAACGTTTCTTAGTGTGCATGCACTACAACCCTGGGCTTGACATTTTACTTGTTGCAAATGCCGTTTGGAAAGTTGAATTATAACGGTGACGTTATTGTTTGAAATGACCTCATGCACGTGCATGACCAACATTTAAGAGGTTCGTACGATGTAACAGTATACTGTTAACCGGTCAAACATGTACTCTTAGCATTAGACAGTAAGAAATTGCCCATAATGAGAATATGACAATTTAACATTACAAAGTCATGTGAGGTATAATAAAAATAAAATGTTCATAGACTGTTAATAAACCTGATTTCAAAGTGTTTTATTAGTTGAAAAAATCCGTAAATATTGACTAAACGAATACAATGATAGAATAGCCAAAACGTGCTTTTATCAATGTAAGCAATGTCATGTCTGAACAGATCATAGTTCCCCCTCAGATATATTCCTTTTAAATACAACGTGTTAGAATGGAAATACACTTCGGCCTTCGAGATTAATTACTACACACCTGAACTCCAAACCGTGATATAAGATCCGATATATCACTCAAAATGAAATATATTTCCTAATTAGTTTTTCCTTCAGTACTGATCAAAGTGTTATCTGTTATTGCTGAAGTTCTAAATTTCCGGGCCGAGGCATGTCCTCTTTCAGTCAGGAATAAGTTGAAACATTTCTCTAAGAAAAATTCTGCATATCCCCCAGTGATTATTGTGTGCACGTAATTACGAACCATAAAGTTGGAAATGACTTTTAAACTAATACAGCCTTGTTAAGTGTATCTTTACTAACATGTGTATCATCTTCAAGGCAGATATTTTCAAATTGTTTTAAAAGTAATAACAAATTGTCACTTGCACATTTTAATCCACCCTGATTCATTTGTTCTGTCAATTCAGTGTATTAAGTAACAAATGTTTTTTCATTGTCGTTTTCATTATGCACTGCTTATTTTTAAATGGCCTCGTTCCTGTTTTGTTAAAGTGTTCTCTTTTGAACATTTTCTTGCAAGAACATTCATTAAACATCCACTTATGTAATAAAGAACTTGCTGGTCATTATGAGAAGTGTTAATCTTAAATTTTTGCTTCGTTTCATCATATGATTTAGACTTTGTTTTCACTAGTACATTCATTAAGCCATGACACAGAACACCATATAACTGCCTGGTCTTGGTAGATATTGGTTGAAATAAAGCAATAAAGGCAGAGAGTGTATCTTGATCTGCTGATAGACTATATAAGTTTGGAAGCAGCACTTCATTATTAAAGTATGCTGAATCATCATGCTCTTAGCAACTGATTTCAAAGAAACATTGTATTGCCTGTATATAAGCAATTAAAACAAGAATATGGGTATAACCAATGTTTGTTTCCCTAGATTACTATAAAATATAAATGATCACAAGAAAATGTTTAATGTGAACATGCTCGACAACGAACCCATCTCCTCACGGTACCATAGTTTCAAATAAAGTTTCACTGACTTCCAGCCAACAGTTGCCAAGAAACAGCCAGGACACAAACACGGGATGCAAGAACGCATGGGCAGACGCAAAGATGCACAACCAACACGGCGATTGTATGTTCCAACAACGAAAAGGGTATAACACTGATTGCCACAATGTTTTCAATGTTGTCTGCTGCTGATGCGTCAATTTGTCTGCAAATAGAAAAATGTTTATCTTTAGGCTAAAATATACCAAATACGCCAGCAGACAGTCGAATATTTCCTACCTAAACTGAAATAGGCTATGTGGTTATGTATAATGGTAGTCAGCTGCATCGGTGGAAATATGTTAAGTGGTGGTGCGATAACGCCAAGAAACATATGGTTAAGTGAACTGGGCGACGTGATAAAACTGTTAAATTATTGAAAATGCAGTAATATTTCAAACGATCGGATCAAACCTTTACCTGCTACACATATAGACTACTCAAAAAACAATTGCCTATTGTACTTTTAACATCTTTTGATGCGGAAAGGTACAGGTTGACTATTGTGAACTGTGTTGTTTCAGAACAGGATTTACATCGGTACAGTCTGATAATGATCTACACGATTCACACATTACTTTTATTAGCCTGATAGAAGTTTCTGTTTACTTGTGTAGGTTATGATTAAACAGCTTATAAGAACCCGGACAGTTCAGAAACACCAGATATATGCAATACTAACGAATAAAAGCCTACACATACGTTAGTAGTGTTGATTCATGTTTCGGTTCTCATTTCAAAGTAATCAGAAAGAAAAGAAAACCCTGAATAAATATGCAAGGCCTATGCAGATGTCAATGCTTATCTTATTTCAAATGAAAACCGTCTTGTAGATAAAGCCAGATACATGCATGTTCTTTAAATCAAGCAGTTATCTAGTGACAATTAATAAGTAGTCCACATACCAAAGCCATAGCCTTCATAGTTTAGGCAACAGTTGGCCATAAACAGGTTGGATAAACAAGAGCCTTGCAAACAGGTGTCAATGCTCATCTGATTTAATTAAACTCTGAAAACAGTCTTATAAAAATGCACGATAAATGTATGTTCCTTATATAAATCAAGTATCTCCTGACGATTAATTAATAAGTAGTTTGAATTGTTATATTGTCCTACTTGCAGACTCACTATCAGTCATCTACAGCAGATATATTTTGAAAACATTGTGACAAAAGCGGTAATTGCTCTTAATTATAATTTCTCCATTTGCCAACATGTTTTCAAGTTTATTCAATAATCATATACTCATTTTTAGAGAGTTTCGTACATATTTCTGCATTAATGATAACAACGTATTTTGCTGAAGGTGTGTTGTTGCCATAATACCACCTTTTCGTCTACATGGAAATGTTGTTACACTGTCATTGTGCATGCTAGACCAAAGTGTGGCTACGATGAATGAGTTGTGTCCCTGGCATACAAGAACAATTTTACGAATGAATTATTGCACTTTATTTATGTACCTCATGTATATGTTTCATGTACACTCTGATAAATAATCATTGCTATAAAAAACACACACAGAAAATGTGATGTGCGTGAAGTTAGCCGGAGTAGCCGGAACAGCCGGAATAGCCGGAACTCCGGCTACTCCGGCTGTACCAACCAGCCGGAACAGCCGGAGTTCCGGCTACTCCGGCTGCATTAACCAGCCGGAATAGCCGGAGTTCCGGCTACTCCGGCTGTATAAACCGGCCGGATAAGCTGTATTTCCTATTACTTCGACTGTACTTACCAGTCGAATATCATCATTCCGGCTACTCCGGCTGTATTAACCAGCCGGAACTCAGGCTTCTCCGGCTGTATAAACCAGGCGGAACAGCTGGAACTCCGTCTACACTGACTCTATTTACCAGCCGAAACAGTCGAACTCCAGCTACGTCGGCTGTATTAACCAGTCGGAACAGCTGGCTGTATTAACCATCCGGAACAGCCGGAACTCCGACAACTTCGACTGTATATACCAGCCGGAACTCCGTCTATACCGGAACAGTCGGACCTCCACATGTGGAAGAATTATTTCACCGGCAATTGCTATCAGGTATAATTTACCATATGGAAATAAAGAGTAGCTGTAACTTTAACGCGCTATGACTCTTTAATTAATTAATTCATCGCTTAGGGGCAAACGGCTCCACAAAATATAATTATCTATCTTTAATATGTGGCATTTATTTTTCGAGAAAAATATGATTTAAATGGTCTTTTTTTTGGTTAAATAAACGTTGTCAATATCGAATACAGGACAACAGATCACATGGACAAAAGCTCCCATGCTATTTTTGACAGAAGGTCCCATATCATTTTAATAGGGTGGACAAAAGATCCCATGTTATTTTAACAGGGTGGACAAAAGTTCCCACACCATTTTGACAGGATGGACAAAAGATCCCATATTGATGAGCCATCCTGGTTTTTGTCTTAAGGTGACAGACAGTAAAGGTGTTGAGTATATTTTCTTCTTATTAAATGATTTCATTGAAAAATAAACCAGAAAAAAACGAAAAGATTAATAAAGTCAAATTTACTCCCTGTTAATAAAAAATTATGAGTAATTATATAGCAAACAAAATATAGCATATGGTAACTACTAGTGTTGAAAATTTAGCACATCATGATAATAAAACAATGAAAAGTGGATACACCTGTATTTACAAACAAAACAGCTTTCAAAGTAGTTCATGCAGACAGGGTCTTTCAAATACTATTTGAAAGACCCTGATGCAGACATATTCAATCAACACACAGTCTGGTCATTGTCATTAGTACAGCTATTTATAAAGTTCACACCAATAATATGCTCAATGTTTTATTTTTCACAGTTTATGTAAAGAGTTCAATTAACAACACAATTTAGATTTTGATTGCCTTTAATTTAAAACAGCAGGTGTTAACTTTGACCCTCTACATTAATTGGCTGTTTACCTTGAAAATCACATCCATAAT
Source organism: Serripes groenlandicus (assembly GCA_031761405.1). NCBI lineage: Eukaryota > Metazoa > Mollusca > Bivalvia > Cardiida > Cardiidae > Serripes > Serripes groenlandicus. The sequence goes on along the minus strand of JASEVX010000001.1, from coordinate 231,772,011 downwards.
ATGCTCAATGGATAGGAATTATATATTCATATAGTTTATTCATTTCAATCTCTTTATTACTGGCTGATATATATTATAAGTGGGATCTTTTGTCCACCCTGTTAAAATAACATGGGATCTTTTGTCCACACTGTAAAAATGATGTGGGAGCTTTTGTCCACCCTGCCAAAAATAGCATGGGATCTTTTGTCCGGCTCCCGCCAATATCATATAGACAAAGAACAAAATAAAAGTACCCATTCACTTATAATCGATGTATATCAAATATTATTATATATATTTCTTAGTTGCAAACGGTCTCGGATTTACCCGAAGTTTTATGACCCTTATAAAGTCAATTTGTATCACCAGGGGATCTGAAGCGAGTCGCGTATCCTTATTACATAATCATTAATACTATATACATGATCTATACTATAATCTTCAATGTGAAATGATGTATCTTTAACAACTGCGAATAGAAGGGGGTATTATACATTTAGTAACAGAACGTAAATTGGTAATTTACTGCTCTAAAACATTCCTGCCGTAAATGATATAATGCGTTTTTTTCTGTTCTGGTCCTCTGGTGTATGTGGGAAAAGGTTACGATAAAATCCACCTTACTATGTTGTGAATTAAAAACTAAAATTCAATCAACTCTGTTGACCTAAATTTACAAATATCAGACTTTACCCATAAATACGCATTTGGACGCATCAATAGTTCACGGGTTTTAGAAACAGTGTATAAATTGGAGACATTGATCATTAATAATTAGAAAATGAATGAATGTTTTCTATTCTATTCAATTGTTATTTAATTAAGTTCAACATCCATGATTTTCCATGATCGTGCATACTTATATGTGTATCGTTCGTCTATTTGTTAGTTTTCATCATGGATATGCTTATGTATATAACATGGAACGTGTCTCAATAAATACTATTAATTTACAGATGTTTTGGTTTTATCCATATTAAGCTATAAACCAGTGTATTTGGCTAATTGCCCGCCACGACTATCCCCGAGGCGTTAATTGTTTTATTACCCCGGTCACAGCGTGTGATCAATGTGTATTGGTAAATAACGGAACCTAACGGAGATTAACGAATGAATTGTTTCAGAGCGCAGCTAGGCTTATCGATATTTGATATTTATCTGATGATCAAAATTCTTCAGTATGGCTGCGTCGGCTGTATTAACCAGCCGGAACAGGCGGAACTCCCTATACACCAACCGTATTAACCAGCCGGAAGAGCTGGAACTTCGTCTTCACCGACTACATTAACAAACCGGAACAGTCGGACCTCCAGCTACGTCGGCTGTATTAACCAGCCGGAACAGAGGGAATTCCAGTTACACAAGCTATATTAATCAGCCGAAACAAGCGGAACTCCGGCAACTCCGACTGTATTAACCATGCATGCTTCAATCCACCGTCCAATCCATCTATCTCGAACAATAGGCACGCGAAAACGAGGATGAAACCACTCTGTCGGCCCAACTCTGGCTGCGCTTTGCAGCCGGCTGCGATACATCCGGATGGAATCCGGCTAGCGTTTCTGGGAGCAAGAGTGTGTCACTTTCACCTGACATATATGTCAGGATGCCAGTTAAACTCTCTAATATCCAGCAATTTCCATCCGGAGTTAGCCGGAGTTGGGCTGCCAAAACGCCAACTTCATGTGATCATTGCAGCCAGCTGCGATAAATCCGTGCGGAATCCAGCTAGTGCAACTCGGAGCCAGAGTGAGGCACTTTCACGTGACACATGTCACGATGCCAGTTAAGCTCTCTAACTCGAACAGGATGGGTGCAAAGTCGGGAATATGTCGGGAAATCCCAACTCCGGCTGTGCATGGCAGCCGGCTGACGGAATTTGGCGAAACCGGATGTCATGCAACAGGAAGTCAGTTTGCGGCGCTTTCACCTGGCATGCTTCAATCCGCCGTCCAAGCCATCTATCTCGAGCAATAGGCATGCCAAAACGAGGGTGGGAGCCACTCTGTCGGCCCAACTCCGGCTGGGTTTTACAGCCGGCTGCGATAAATCCGGGTGGAATCCGCCTAGCGTGTCTGGGAGCCAGAGTGTGTCACTTTCACCTGGCATATGCCAGGATGCCAGTTAAAATCTCTAATATCGAGCAATATACAACCGGAGTTGGGCTGTAGACTTGGCCAAACTGCCAACTTCATCTGAACATGGAAGCCAGCTGCGATAAATCCGGGTGGAATCCGGCTAGTGCGACTCGGAGCCAGACTGAGGTGCTTTCACCTGGCATGCTTCAATCTACCGTCCAATCCATCTATCTCGAACAATAGGCACGCCAAAACGGGGGTGAGACCACTCTGTCGGCCCAACTCCGGCTGGGTTTTGCAGCCGGCTGCGATACATCCGGGTGGAATCCGGCTAGCGTGTCTGGGAGCCAGAGTGTGTCACTTTCATTTGTCATATATGTCAGGATGCCAGTTAAACTCTCTAATTTCCAGCCGGAGTTGGCCGGAGTTGGGCTGCCAGAACGCCAACTTCATGTGAACATTGCAGCCAGCTGCGATAAATCCGTGCGGAATCCGGCTAGTGCAACTCGGAGCCAGAGTGAGGCACTTTCATCTGACACATGTCACGATGCCAGTTAAGCTCTCTAATGCGAACAGGACGGGTGCAAAGTCGGGAATATGTCGGGAAATCCCAACTCCGGCTGTGCATGGCAGCCGGCTGACGGAATTTGGCGAAACCGGATGTCATGCAACAGGAAGTCAGTTTGCGGCGCTTTCACCTGGCATGCTTCAATCCGCCGTCCAAGCCATCTATCTCGAGCAATAGGCATGCCAAAACGAGGGTGGGAGCCACTCTGTCGGCCCAACTCCGGCTGGGTTTTACAGCCGGCTGCGATAAATCCGGGTGGAATCCGCCTAGCGTGTCTGGGAGCCAGAGTGTGTCACTTTCACCTGGCATATGCCAGGATGCCAGTTAAAATCTCTAATATCGAGCAATATACAACCGGAGTTGGGCTGTAGACTTGGCCAAACTGCCAACTTCATCTGAACATGGAAGCCAGCTGCGATAAATCCGGGTAGAATCCGGCTAGTGCGACTCGGAGCCAGACTGAGGTGCTTTCACCTGGCATGCTTCAATCTACCGTCAAATCCATCTATCTCGAACAATAGGCACGCCAAAACGGGGGTGAGACCACTCTGTCGGCCCAACTCCGGCTGGGTTTTGCAGCCGGCTGCGATACATCCGGGTGGAATCCGGCTAGCGTGTCTGGGAGCCAGAGTGTGTCACTTTCATTTGTCATATATGTCAGGATGCCAGTTAAACTCTCTAATTTCTAGCCGGAGTTGGCCGCAGTTGGCCGGAGTTGGGCTGCCAGAACGCCAACTTCATGTGAACATTGCAGCCAGCTGCGATAAATCCGTGCGGAATCCGGCTAGTGCAACTCGGAGCCAGAGTGAGGCACGTTCACCTGACACACGTCACGATGCCAGTTAAGCTTTTTAATTCGAACAGGACGGGTGCAAATTCGGGAATATGTCGGGAAATCCCAACTCCGGCTGGGTTTTGCAGCCGGCTGCGATACATCCGGGTGGAATCCGGCTAGCGTTTCTGGGAGCCAGAGTGTGTCACTTTCACCTGACATATATGTCAGGATGCCAGTTAAACTCTCGAATATCCAGCAATTTCCAGCCGGAGTTAGCCGGAGTTGGGCTGCCAAAACGCCAACTTCATGTGAACATTGCAGCCAGCTGCGACAAATCCGGGCGGAATCCGGCTAGTGCAACTTGGAGCCAGAGTGAGGCACTTTCACGTGACACATGTCACGATTCCAGTTAAGCTCTCTAATTCGAACAGGACGGGTGCAAAGTCGGGAATATGTCGGGAAATCCCAACTCCGGCTGTGCATGGCAGCCGGCTGACGGAATTTGGCGAAACCGGATGTCATGCAACAGGAAGTCTGTTTGCGGCGCTTTCACCTGGCATGCTTCAATCCGCCGTCCAAGCCATCTATCTCGAGCAATAGGCACGCCAAAACGAGGGTGGGAGCCACTCTGTCGGCCCAACTCCGGCTGGGTTTTACAGCCGGCTGCGATAAATCTGGGTAGAATCCGCCTAGCGTGTCTGGGAGCCAGAGTGTGTCACTTTCACCTGGTATATGCCAGGATGCCAGTTAAACTCTCTAATATCGAGCAATATACAGCCGGAGTTGGGCTGTAGACCTGGCCAAACTGCCAACTTCATCTGAACATGGCAGCCAGCTGCGATAAATCCGGGTTGAATCCGGCTAGTGTGACTCGGAGCCAGACTGAGGCGCTTTCACCTGGCATGCTTCAATCTACCATCCAATCCATTTATCTCGAACAATAGGCACGCCAAAATGGGGGTGAGACCACTCTGTCGGCCCAACTCCGGCTGTGTTTTGCAGCCGGCTGCGATACATCCGGGTGGAATCCGGCTAGCGTGTTTGGGAGCCAGAGTGTGTCACTTTCATTTGACATATATGTCAGGATGCCAGTTAAACTCTCTAATTTCCAGCCGGAGTTGGCCGGAGTTGGCCGGAGTTGGGCTGCCAGAACGCCAACTTCATGTGAACATTGCAGCCAGCTGCGATAAATCCGTGCGGAATCCGGCTAGTGCAACTCGGAGCCAGAGTGAGGCACTTTCACGTGACACATGTCACGATGCCAGTTAAGCTCTCTAACTCGAACAGGACGGGTGCAAAGTCGTGAATATGTCGGGAAATCCCAAATCCGGCTGTGCATGGCAGCCGGCTGACGGAATTTGGCGAAACCGGATGTCATGCAACAGGAAGTCAGTTTGCGGCGCTTTCACCTTGCATGCTTCAATCCGCCGTCCAAGCCATCTATCTCGAGCAATAGGCATGCCAAAACGAGGGTGGGAGCCACTCTGTCGGCCCAACTCCGGCTGGGTTTTACAGCCGGCTGCGATAAATCCGGGTGGAATCCGCCTAGCGTGTCTGGGAGCCAGAGTGTGTCACTTTCACCTGGCATATGCCAGGATGCCAGTTAAAATCTCTAATATCGAGCAATATACAACCGGAGTTGGGCTGTAGACTTGGCCAAACTGCCAACTTCATCTGAACATGGCAGCCAGCTGCGATAAATCCGGGTGGTATCCGGCTAGTGCGACTCGGAGCCAGACTGAGGTGCTTTCACCTGGCATGCTTCAATCTACCGTCCAATCCATCTATCTCGAACAATAGGCACGCCAAAACGGGGGTGAGACCACTCTGTCGGCCCAACTCCGGCTGGGTTTTGCAGCCGGCTGCGATACATCCGGGTGGAATCCGGCTAGCGTGTCTGGGAGCCAGAGTGTGTCACTTTCATTTGTCATATATGTCAGGATGCCAGTTAAACTCTCTAATTTCCAGCCGGAGTTGGCCGGAGTTGGCCGGAGTTGGGCTGCCAGAACGCCAACTTCATGTGAACATTGCAGCCAGCTGCGATAAATCCGTGCGGAATCCGGCTAGTGCAACTCGGAGCCAGAGTGAGGCACGTTCACCTGACACACGTCACGATGCCAGTTAAGCTTTTTAATTCGAACAGGACGGGTGCAAATTCGGGAATATGTCGGGAAATCCCAACTCCGGCTGGGTTTTGCAGCCGGCTGCGATACATCCGGGTGGAATCCGGCTAGCGTTTCTGGGAGCCAGAGTGTGTCACTTTCACCTGACATATATGTCAGGATGCCAGTTAGACTCTCGAATATCCAGCAATTTCCAGCCGGAGTTAGCCGGAGTTGGGCTGCCAAAACGCCAACTTCATGTGAACATTGCAGCCAGCTGCGACAAATCCGGGCGGAATCCGGCTAGTGCAACTCGGAGCCAGAGTGAGGCACTTTCACCTGACACATGTCACGATGCCAGTTAAGCTCTCTAATTAGAACAGGACGGGTGCAAAGTCGGGAATATTTCGGGAAATCCCAACTCCGGCTGTGCATGGCAGCCGGCTGACGGAATTTGGCGAAACCGGATGTCATGCAACAAGAAGTCAGTTTGCGGCGCTTTCACCTGGCATGTTTCAATCCGCCGTCCAAGTCATCTTTCTCGAGCAATAGGCACGCCAAAACGAAGGTGGGAGCCACTCTGTCGGCCCAACTCCGGCTGGGTTTTACAGCCGGCTGCGATAAATCCGGGTGGAATCCGCCTAGCGTGTCTGGGAGCCAGAGTGTGTCACTTTCACCTGGCATATGCCAGGGCGAGTGTAGCTAACCCCAAAAAGCCCGCATTGAAGCCATAATTTAGCTTTATTCATAATGAATGAGACGACTACACATCGTTGCGGAAGGCAACACAGTTATTGAAATGATTTTGTATAAGTTCAATTTATGTCAAAGAAGTGTCTGTGTGTTCCCAGCTCAAGGAAGTTAGAATGAAATTAATAGACTTCTATGGAATAAATATATCCTCTCTGCAGTAGTGAATTTACTATTAATCAAAGTATATGTAGCAACTGCATACTTTGAGCAGTATAATGATCCCTGATAAAAGTAAATATATAATGCCAGATGATGGTAACTTGGTCAAAATATGAGAAGCAGATAATCAAAAGTGATTGTATCTTAAAGTTTTAAATTTTGAAATAAAAACAATAACTGATAATGAAACAAATATTTTGATTGGTAACGGAATAGTTGGTTATTGAAAACATGGGATTATCTCTTGATTGAATTGTCCCAAACAATGAAATATATGCAATTCTAAAGAGGCCTACCATATCACAATATACCAGAAGTCAGGGTGACTTATATTATGTAACATTATGCAATCATTTCCGGCCTTGTCACATGTGTGTTGGTTACACACTAATTAACTGGTTTTATAACCCCTTTATTGTGCATACATGTAGGGACTTAAGCTAATTGGCAATTAAAGTCTTCTTATATAACCCTTCTCAACATTCTTAAATTCTGCAGCAGACAAATTCGAAATCATCATTGGCAATACATTTTGCAAATATATCTATTTATAAGATTGTAAATGTAATTATGATTAAAATAAAAGGCAATTTGTTTTCATAAAAGCAAAAAAATGCTCATGAATCTTGACTGTCAAGCAATTTCTTTTTTCTATTTTTTTTTTATCAAAAGAAGTTTATTATTATTTATATGTCACAGTTGAATTGGACGTAGATATTGGCTCATAAGTAGTTAAAAATAAATCTTAAAATAAAATTCCATGTTTAGATATCATGTATCCTCTTATGCTTGAAAAGGATGCATTCATGTATTCACCGCATATTTCATCAATATTCAAATCCAAATGCCTGGTAACAAAATCCTCCTTTCCATATGCTATTTACGATCAACAGCACGTATTTCAAATTGAACAAGTACACGTATATACAAATGAATATTGAACAAGTATATATCACATTCTATATACATATATAGATGGAGACAATTGTAACTATTTGACGGCTCAAACAAGTGTGAAACAGAAAAAACGATCAACACCTTCACAAAATATTGAAGTAAATATAAATTGTAAACCCAAGATAAGCCATAATGCACCACAGACGTTCCCAAATTCATTGTTGGGGTGGTAATTTCGTCGGAGGTCACCACAAACTATCACATGTATGCTGGTAACCTCTGGCGCGGTCTAACAGCTCGATCGTAATGTAGAACCAGGACGACTAAAACACTTTTCTGTTTCATTTTTTGCAACAGTCTGGTAACCTCTGGCGCGTTGTAACAGCCCGTAAATTGATTCCTAGACATTTCAACAAATAATCGTTATAACAAGACAAGCATGTTTAAAGACTGGTTACCTCTGGCACGGCTTAAAAACGTGAAAGTTAATGATCATTTTTTAAATACGCAAGAGAGGCTCGCCTTGACGTGAATCTTGGGCTTCAACCCTACGTTGTGCAAAGGGTATGGAGAAAAAAGGAGACATGAATACAAATAAAAAATTTATTACAAATTCGTAGATGTACAAAACTATTTAATATAAACATGAAATGAAGCAATATTTTTCCTCAAAAAATATTTGACGATCAGACATGTTCATTATCAAAGTCTTGTTTTTGGCTGAATGATTGTTCGGTGTTTTACGCCGCTTTCAACTAACATGCCATCACGGAGTTTCCGGGTCTAAATTACCAGAACTACTGGTCCATTTATCCTGACACAAGCCAGTCAGTCGTAATAGTAACCCCGCAACCTTGAGCGCCAAGGAGGGCAGCCGTTACGACCATTTTCAAAGGTTTTGGTATGACCAGACCGGGGATTCGGAGGCGGACGCTCTACGGTGTGTTCCCGGAACCCCTACTCGACTTAAGTGTATCGCGGAATTAGGGGGCCTTGTAACGGGTAAATTATAGATTTATTTTGTAGATGACTTTGGAACTCTTTTTTATAAACTTTTGATAAAAGTATTAAATATTTAAATATTAAATTTTGTAAATATAATTATCATGTTTTACGTTCTTACAGTTTGATAGCTATTAATTAATTAATAATTAACTTAAATTTAATCCATTATTAATTTGTATATAATTTGGTTTTAACATGTAGCACAAACAAATTATCATTCAAACACACAAAATATTTGCCCTTTGAATTAAAGCTTTATGTTCTTACAGTTTGATAGCTATTAAGTTGAAGGATGTCACAGTAAACTAAAAACCCAACATGCCCACCCTAATATATTCACGGCCATACAGATATTTAAAGACGTTCAGAACTGCAACGATATCAACATAATTCAGAGAGCTGCAGGTGGAAATACAAGACCACAAACCCAACGGTACCTGAACATTGATCGTCACCTGATAGTTCTCAAAGAGAGATACCAAACTGGAGTGATTGATTTAATGACTGATGTGGACTCAGCATCCCAACTCCAGTTGGTAGCTAAACTCTGTGAAAATAGCATCTACCTAGTAATGTATATAATGTGCTATTGTATATATGTATATGTTTTATCTGTGCTATGCATACACAAGAATTTTTACAAATACTCATTTTCTATATTATGTTGATTAATATGATAACAAATAACACTAGTTTAAATTGTATTATTTTGTGTAGTTGTTTATGTAGTTTAAATAATTTTAAACCGATCACAAGTGCAGACGAGAATCAAACTCATGCCAACAGATTAAGCACCCTAACCTGTTGCCTTTTTAGAAAGTGTACCACTTGAAATTGTTGTGGGGAAAGTAGCCTTCGGCCCATTTTCAACAATACGTTTCAATCACATTTCATCCAAATACCAGTTTTTTTCAACTGTTAAAGTTTTGAAGTGTTTAAATTCAGATTGAAGCGTAATACATACAAAATAATATTTTTTGTTTATAAAAGAAAAAAACTGACCATGTTCAATTATCTTATCAATTAAGTCCACATAAATCTATCACTTATAACTTCCTTTAAAAGGCCCCCTAATCATCAATTTTGACCAGGTAGAGATTAAATCGAGTAGGCGTTCCGGGAACAAACCCGCTCTACCACTGCACCCGACCGACGCGGTTGAATTCTTGTTGAATAGTTTGTTTAATCAATGTGTTTGATCAATAAACCTGTTGCATGCGACAATGTACACCCATCAGTTGATCACACATATTCAACTCCCCTATGGCATACCCATGTCAAATTAACAGGCATTTGATGAAACTTCACGGAGGCGGTTGATTGACGATTGGGAATAAAAAAGCTATGCTCGAGGAAGCATTAACCGACACTTTCCTGCAGGTTGAGTTTGAGGAAGTGATATGGGCGTGCTTTCAACAGAGTTTAACTGGCATCCTGGCATATATCAGGTGAAAGCGACACACTCTGGCTCCCAGACACGCTAGCCGGATTTATCGCAGCCGGCTGCAAAACCAAGCCGGAGTTGGGACGACAGAGTGGCTCCCACCCTCGTTTTGGCGTGCCTATTACTCGAGATAGATGGATTGGACGGTGGATTGATGTATGCCAGGTGAAAGCGCCTCAAACTGACTTCCTGTTGCATGACATCCGGTTACGCCAAGGTCCGTCAGCCGGCAGCCATGCACAGCCGGAGTTGGGATTTCCCGACATATTCCCGACTTTGCACCCGTACTGTTCGAAGTTTAACTGGCATCCTGACATATATGTCAGGTGAAAGTGACACACTCTGGCTTCCAGACACGCTAGCCGGATTCCACCCGGATGTATCGCAGACGGCTGCAAAACCCAGCCGGAGTTGGGCCGACAGAGTGGTCTCACCCCCGTTTTGGCGTGCCTATTGTTCGAGATAGATGGATTGGACGGTGGATTGAAGCATGCCAGGTGAAAGCACCTCACTCTGGCTCCGAGTCGCAATAGGCGGATTCCACCCGGAGTTATCGCAGCTGGCTACCATGTTCAGATGAAGTTGGCAGTTTGGCCAAGTCTACAGCCCAACTAAGGCTGTTTATTGCTCGATATTAGAGAGTTTAACTGGCATCCTGGCATATGCCAGGTGAAAGTGACACACTCTGGCTCCCGGACACGCTAGGCGGATTCTACCCAGATTTATCGCAGCCGGCTGTAAAATCCAGCCGGAGTTGGGCCGACAGAGTGATTCCCACCCTCGTTTTGGCGTGCCTATTGCTCGAGATAGATGGCTTGGACGGCGGATTGAAGCATGTCAGGTGAAAGCGCCGCAAACAGACTTCCTGTTGCATGAAATCCGGTTTCGCCAAATTCCGTCAGCCGGCTGCCATGCACAGCCGGAGTTGGGATATCCCGACATATTCCCGACTTTGCACCCGTCCTGTTCGAATTAGAGAGCTTAACTGGCATCGTGACATGTGTCAGGTGAAAGTGCCTCACTCTGGCTCCGAGTTGCACTAGCCGGATTCCGCCCGGATTTATCGCAGCTGGCTGCAATGTTAACATGAAGTTGGCGTTTTGGCAGCCCAACTCCGGCTAACTCCGGCTGGAAATTGCTGGATATTCGAGAGTCTAACTGTCATCCTGACATATATGTCAGGTGAAAGTGACACACTCTGGCTCCCAGAAACGCTAGCCGGATTCCACCCGGATGTATCGCAGCCGGCTGCAAAACCCAGCCGGAGTTGGGATTTCCCGACATATTCCCGACTTTGCACCCGTACTGTTCGAATTAAAAAGCTTAACTGGCATCGTGACATGTGTCAGGTGAAAGTGCCTCACTCTGGCTCCGAGTTGCACTAGCCGGATTCCGCCCGGATTTATCGCAGCCGGCTGCAATGTTCACATGAAGTTTGCGTTCTGGCAGCCCAACTCCGGCCAACTCCGGCCAACTCCGGCTGGAAATTAGAGAGTTTAACTGGCATCCTGACATATATGTCAAATGAAAGTGACACACTCTGGCTCCTAGAAACGCTAGCCGGATTCCACCCGGATGTATCGCAGCCGGCTGCAAAACCCAGCCGGAGTTGGGATTTCCCGACATATTCCCGATTTTGCATCCGTCCTGTTCGAATTAAAAAGGTTAACTGGCATCGTGACATGTGTCAGGTGAAAGTGCCTCACTCTGGCTCCGAGTTGCACTAGCCGGATTCCGCCCGGATTTATCGCAGCTGGCTGCAATGTTCACATGAAGTTGGCGTTCTGGCAGCCCAACTCCGGCCAACTCCGGCTGGAAATTAGAGAGTTTAACTGGCATCCTGACATATATGTCAAATGAAAGTGACACACTCTGGCATGCCAGGTGAAATCACCTCAGTCTGGCTCCGAGTCGCACTAGCCGGATTTATCGCAGCTGGCTGCCATGTTCAGATGAAGTTGGCAGTTTGGCCAAGTCTACAGCCCAACTCCGGCTGTATATTACTCGATATTAGAGTTTAACTGGCATCCTGGCTTATGCCAGGTGAAAGTGACACACTCTGGCTCCCAGACACGCTAGGCGGATTCCACCCGGATTTAACGCAGCCGGCTGTAAAACCCAGCCGGAGTTTGGCCGACAGAGTGGCTCCCACCCTCGTTTTGGCGTGCCTATTGCTCGAGATAGATGGCTTGGACGGCGGATTGAAGCATGCCAGGTAAAAGCACCGCAAACTGACTTCCTGTTGCATGACATCCGGTTTCGCCAAATTCCGTCAGCCGGCTGCCATGCACAGCCGGATTTGGCATTTCCCGACATATTCCCGAATTTGCACCCGTCCTGTTCGAATTAGAGAGCTTAACTGGCATCGTGACATGTGTCAGATGAAAGTGCCTCACTCTGGCTCCGAGTTGCACTAGTCGGATTCCGCCCGGATTTATCGCAGCTGGCTGCAATCTTCACATGAAGTTGGCGTTTTGGCAGCCCAAATCCGGCTAACTCCGGCTGGAAATTGCTGGATATTCGAGAGTCTAACTGGCATCCTGACATATATGTCAGGTGAAAGTGACACACTCTGGCTCCCAGAAACGCTAGCCGGATTCCACCCGGATGTATCGCAGCCGGCTGCAAAACCCAGCCGGAGTTGGGATTTCCCGACATATTCCCGACTTTGCACCCGTACTGTTCGAATTAAAAAGCTTAACTGGCATCGTGACATGTGTCAGGTGAAAGTGCCTCACTCTGGCTCCGAGTTGCACTAGCCGGATTCCGCCCGGATTTATCGAAGCCGGCTGCAATGTTCACATGAAGTTGGCGTTCTGGCAGCCCAACTCCGGCCAACTCCGGCTGTAAATTAGAGAGTTTAACTGGCATCCTGACATATATGTCAAATGAAAGTGACACACTCTGGCTCCCAGAAACGCTAGCCGGATTCCACCCGGATGTATCGCAGCCGGCTGCAAAACCCAGCCGGAGTTGGGATTTCCCGACATATTCCCGATTTTGCATCCGTCCTGTTCGAATTAAAAAGGTTAACTGGCATCGTGACATGTGTCAGGTGAAAGTGCCTCACTCTGGCTCCGAGTTGCACTAGCCGTATTCCGCCCGGATTTATCGCAGCTGGCTGCAATGTTCACATGAAGTTGGCGTTCTGGCAGCCCAACTCCGGCCAACTCCGGCTGGAAATTAGAGAGTTTAACTGGCATCCTGACATATATGTCAAATGAAAGTGACACACTCTGGCATGCCAGATGAAATCACCTCAGTCTGGCTCCGAGTCGCACTAGCCGGATTCCACCCGGATTTATCGCAACTGGCTGCCATGTTCAGATGAAGTTGGCAGTTTGGCCAAGTCTACAGCCCAACTCCGGGTGTATATTGCTCGATATTAGAGTTTAACTGGCATCCTGGCATATGCCAGGTGAAAGTGACACACTCTGGCTCCCAGACACGCTAGGCGGATTCCACCCGGATTTATCGCAGCCGGCTGTAAAACCCAGCCGGAGTTGGGCCGACAGAGTGGCTCCCACCCTCGTTTTGGCGTGCCTATTGCTCGAGATAGATGGCTTGGACGGCGGATTGAAGCATGCCAGGTAAAAGCACCGCCAACTGACTTCCTGTTGCATGACATCCGGTTTCGCCAAATTCCGTCAGCCGGCTGCCATGCACAGCCGGATTTGGGATTTCCCGACATATTCCCGAATTTGCACCCGTCCTGTTCGCATTAGAGAGCTTAACTGGCATCGTGACATGTGTCAGATGAAAGTGCCTCACTCTGGCTCCGAGTTGCACTAGTCGGATTCCGCCCGGATTTATCGCAGCTGGCGGCAATCTTCACATGAAGTTGGCATTTTGGCAGCCCAAATCCGGCTAACTCCGGCTGGAAATTGCTGGATATTCGAGTCTAACTGGCATCCTGACATATATGTCAGGTGAAAGTGACACACTCTGGCTCCCAAAAACGCTAGCCGGATTCCACCCGGATGTATCGCAGCCGGCTGCAAAACCCAGCCGGAGTTGAGATTTTCCGACATATTCCCGACTTTGCACCCGTCCTGTTTGAATTAAAAAGCTTAACTGGCATCGTGACATGTGTCAGGTGAAAGTGCCTCACTCTGGCTCCGAGTTGCACTAGCCGGATTCCGCCTGGATTTATCGCAGCTGGCTGCAATGTTCACATGAAGTTGGCTTTTTGGCAGCCCAACTCCGGCTAACTCCGGCTGGAAATTGCTGGATATTCGAGAGTCTAACTGGCATCCTGACATATATGTCAGGTGAAAGTGACACACTCTGGCTCCCAGAAATGCTAGCCGGATTCCACCCGGATGTATCGCAACCGGCTGCAAAACCCAGCCGGAGTTGGGATTTCCCGACATATTCCCGACTTTGCACCCGTCCTGTTCGAATTAAAAAGCTTAACTGGCATCGTGACATGTGTCAGGTGAAACTGCCTCACTCTGGCTCCGAGTTGCACTAGCCGGATTCCGCCCGGATTTATCGCAGCTGGCTGCAATGTTCACATGAAGTTGGCGTTCTGGCAGCCCAACTCCGGCCAACTCCGGCCAACTCCGGCTGGAAATTAGAGTTTAACTGGCATCCTGACATATATGTCAAATGAAAGTGACACACTCTGGCTCCCAGACACGCTAGCCGGATTCCACCCGGATGTATCGCAGCCGGCTGCAAAACCCAGCCGGAGTTGGGCCGACAGAGTGGTCTCACCCCCGTTTTGGCGTGCCTATTGTTCGAGATAGATGGATTGGACGGTGGATTGAAGCATGTCAGGTAAAAGCACCTCAGTCTGGCTCCGAGTCACACTAGCCGGATTTCACCCGGATTTATCGCAGCTGGCTGCCATGTTCAGATGAAGTTGTCAGTTTGGCCAAGTCTACAGCCCAACTCCGGGTGTATATTGCTCGTTATTGCATACTTTGATATTGTCCCGTTCACTTTGCATTGAAGAAAGTGGTCATGATTTTTCGATCATGACCGCTGTCAAGGAGTGATCATGACCGTAGATAAGGACGTGCGAAAATTATGCAGAATTAACATGCTAGGGACTACTTTTGTTATGTAAACAAACATAGCTGAACTAAATATCATTGTTAAACCTCACGGGACTTTGTAATGTTAAATTCTCATATATTGATCATGGACAATTTCTTACTGTCTCATGCTAACAGTACGTTTTTGACATGAAAACAGTCTAAAACGCGCGTCTAAAATGTTGGTTATGCACGTGCATGACGTCATTAAAAAAAATTACGTCACCGTTATAATTCAAACGGCATTTGCACAAAAATTACTACTTATATAAACAAACAGTTTGTTTTTAATTCGGAAGCAGATTTATCAATTCTAGATAATAAAAATAACCTCCACAACGTAAAGCAAATAGTTTACAATATGAAAGTATGCAATAAAAAGGTTATTGACCCTGTACTGTGAAATCATCGTTGGACCTCGATCTTTGGCGAACGTAGCCTCGCAAGCTCGGCAACGTCAACCAAAGAACTCGGTCCAACGATGATTTCACAGTACAGGGTCAATAACCTATAATATTAGAGAGTTTAACTGGCATCCTGGCATATGCCAGGTGAAAGTGACACACTCTGGCTCCCAGACACGCTAGGCGGATTCCACCCAGATTTATCGCAGCCGGCTGTAAAACCCAGCCGGAGTTGGACGACAGAGTGGCTCCCACCCTCGTTTTGGCGTGCCTATTGCTCGAGATAGATGGCTTGGACGGCAGATTGAAGCATGCCAGGTGAAAGCGCCGCAAACTGACTTCCTGTTGCATGACATGCGGTTTCGCCAAATTCCGTCAGCCGGCTGCCATGCACAGCCGGAGTTTGGATTTCCCGACATATTCCCGACTTTGCACCCGTCCTGTTCGAATTAGAGAGCTTAACTGGCATCGTGACATGTGTCAGGTGAAAATGCCTCGCTCTGGCTCCGAGTTGCACTAGCCGGATTCCGCCCGGATTTATCGCAGCTGGCTGCAATGTTCACATGAAGTTGGCTTTTTGGCAGCCCAACTCCGGCTAACTCCGGCTGGAAATTGCTGGATATTCGAGAGTCTAACTGGCATCCTGACATATATGTCAGGTGAAAGTGACACACTCTGGCTCCCAGAAATGCTAGCCGGATTCCACCCGGATGTATCGCAACCGGCTGCAAAACCCAGCCGGAGTTGGGATTTCCCGACATATTCCCGACTTTGCACCCGTCCTGTTCGAATTAAAAAGCTTAACTGGCATCGTGACATGTGTCAGGTGAAACTGCCTCACTCTGGCTCCGAGTTGCACTAGCCGGATTCCGCCCGGATTTATCGCAGCTGGCTGCAATGTTCACATGAAGTTGGCGTTCTGGCAGCCCAACTCCGGCCAACTCCGGCCAACTCCGGCTGGAAATTAGAGTTTAACTGGCATCCTGACATATATGTCAAATGAAAGTGACACACTCTGGCTCCCAGACACGCTAGCCGGATTCCACCCGGATGTATCGCAGCCGGCTGCAAAACCCAGCCGGAGTTGGGCCGACAGAGTGGTCTCACCCCCGTTTTGGCGTACCTATTGTTCGAGATAGATGGATTGGACGGTGGATTGAAGCATGCCAGGTGAAAGCGCCTTAGTCTGGCTCCGAGTCGCACTAGCCGGATTCCATCCGGATTTATCGCAGCTGGCTGCCATGTTCATATGAAGTTGGCAGTTTGGCCAAGTCTACAGCCCAACTCCGGCTGTATATTGCTTGATATTAGAGTTTAACTGGCATCTTGGCATATGTCAGGTGAAAGTGACACACTCTGGCTCCCAGACACGCTAGCCGAATTCTACCCGGATTTATCGCAGCCGGCTGCAAAACCTAGCCGGAGTTGGGCCGACAGAATGGCTCCCACTCCCGTTTTGGCGTGCCTATTGCTCGAGATAGATGGATTGGACGGTAAATTAATGTATGCCAGGTGAAAGCGCCTCAAACTGACTTCCTGTCGCATGTCATCCGGTTTCGCCAAGGTCCGTCAGTCGGCAGCCATGCACAGCCGGAATTGGGATTTCCCGACATATTCCCGACTTTGCACCCGTCCTGTTCGAGTTAGAGAGCTTAACTGGCATCGTGACATGTGTCACGTGAAAGTGCCTCACTCTGGCTCCGAGTTGCACTAGCTGGATTCCGCCCGGATTTATCGCAGCTGGCTGCAATGATCACATGAATTTGGCGTTTTGGCAGCCCAACTCCCGCTAACTCCGGCTGGAAATTGCTGGATATTAGAGAGTTTAACTGGCATCCTGACATATATGTCAGGTGAAAGTGACACACTCTTGCTCCGAGTTGCACTAGCCGGATTCCGCCCGGATTTATCGCAGCTGGCTGCAATGTTCACACGCTAGACACGCTAGCCGGATTCCACCCGGATGTATCGCAGCCGGCTGCAAAAACACAGCCGGAGTTGGGCCGACAGAGTGGTTTCACCCTCGTTTTCGCGTGCATATTGCTCGCGATAGATGGATTGGAGGTGGATTGAAGCATGCATGGTTAATACAGTCGTAGTTGCCAGAGTTCCGCTTGTTTCGGCTGATTAATATAGCTTGTGTAACTGGAATTCCCTCTGTTCCGGCTGGTTAATACAGCCGACGTAGTTGGAGGTCCGACTGTTCCGGTTTGTTAATATAGTCGGTGAAGACGAAGTTCCAGCTGTTTCGGCTGTTTAAAACGGTTGGTGTAGAGGGAGTTCCGCCTGTTCCGGCTGGTTAATACAGCCGACGCAGCCATACCGAAGAATTGTGATCATCAGATAAATATCAAATATCGATAAGCCTAGCTGCGCTCTGAAACAATTCACTCCGTTAGGTTCCGTTATTTACCAATACACATTGATCACACGCTGTGACCGGGGTAATAAAACAATTAACAATTAACGCCTCGGGGATAGTCGTGGCGGGCAGTTAGCCAAATACACTGGTTTATAGCTTAATATGGATAAAACCAAAACATCTGTAAATTAATAGTATTTATTGACACACGTTCCATGTTATATACATAAGCATATCCATGATGAAAACTAACAAATAGACTAACGATACACATATAAGTATGCACGATTATGGAAAATCATGGATGTTGAACTTAATTAAATAACAATTGAATAGAATAGAAAACATTCATTCATTTTCTAATTATTAATGATTAATGTCTCCAATTTATACACTGTTTCTAAAACCCGTGAACTATTGATGCGTCCAAATGCGTATTTATGGGTAAAGTCTGATATTTGTAAATTTCGGTCAACAGAGTTGATTGAATTTTAGTTTTTAATTCACAACATAGTCAGGTGGATTTTATCGTAACCTTTTCCCACATACACCAGAGGACCAGAAATAGAAAAAAAAAGCATTATATCATTTACGGCAGGAATGTTTTAGAGCAGTAAATTACCAATTTACGTTCTGTTACTAAATGTATAATACCCTCTTCTATTCGCAGTTGTTAAAGATACATCATTTCACATTGAAGATTATAGTATAGATCATGTATATAGTATTAATGATTATGTAATAGGGATACGCGACTCGCTTCAGATCCCCTGGTGATACTAATTGACTTTATGTGGGTCATAAAACTTCGGGTAAAATCGGGAGCATTGCCGGACTTTCACGAACAAATCCGTAATCATGAAGTTACAAATATATCTTTAAAAAGACCATCTAAATCTTAATTTATTTTGATAAAATAAAAATTACATCGTAGATGAAGAAGTGACGCATCCGAGACCGTTTGCAACTAAGAAATATATATAATAATATTTGATATACATCGATTATAAGTGAATGGGTACTTTTATTTTGTTCTTTGTCTATATGATAATGACGGGAGCCGGACAAAAGATCCCATGCTATTTTTGGCAGGGTGGACAAAAGCTCCCGCATCATTTTGGCAGGGTGGACAAAAGATTCCACTTATAATATATATCAGTCAGTAATAAAGAGATTGACATGAATAAAATGTCATATGAATAAACTATATGAATATATAATTCCTAATCATTGAGCATATTATGGATGTGAATTTCAAGGTAAACAGCCAATTAATAGAATAGAATAGAATATATTTTATTGATTATAAACATACATACAATGTTTCAAACCAAATATAATAAATTTACAGATGAAAATACAAGAAAAACAAAAAAACAAAAACAAAAATAAAAACAGAACAAAAAAGAACAATAAACAATACAAAATCAAATCAAATTATGTAGAGAAATGTTTGATTCGGTCAAGCATTATTATAAAGTTGTTCATTTCTTTCTTTATAACATTTATGAATATACATACATACATTTATTATTTCAGTTTTCCTTGCAGAATTTAATAAGCTTAACAATTTATATACACTTGGGTTTTTCCAATATTTCCTGTTGATATATTTCTTCCTGTTATGAAGGTGCATATCACATATTAAAATAAAGTGAAATTCGTCATCAATTACATTGGCATTACAATACACACAAATTCTGTTTGATTGCTCAATTCTGTTTCTTCCATATTTGCCAGTTTCAATCCTTAGTCTGTGTGCTGAAACACGCATCTGGGTCAGCAAATGTCTATACTGGCTATTGCTTATCATATCTAAGTATGCTTCATATTTAAAGTCAGTTTTTACATGCTTATAAATAAGAAGGCTACCATTACTTAACATATCACCTCTCCAATTTTGTACAAAACAGTCATTTAATCTTTGTTTCAAACCATTTAGAACGCATGATTTGTCTGCATAATGTGGATTTTGCCATATATAACCATAGCCATTTTTTCATAAAATATTTCTAACTCTATTGGCCCAGTAGAGGGTCAAAGTTATCACCTGCTATTTTGAATTAAAGGCAATCAAAATCTAAATTGTGTTGTTAATTGAACTCTTTACATAAACTGTGAAAAATAAAACATTGAGCATATTATTGGTGTGAACTTTATAAATAGCTGTACTAATGACAATGACCAGACTGTGTGTTGATTGAATATGTCTGCATCAGGGTCTTTCAAATAGTATTTGAAAGACCCTGTCTGCATGAACTACTTTGAAAGCTGTTTTGTTTGTAAATACATGTATATCCACTTTTCATTGTTTTATTATCATGATATGCTAAATTTTCAACACTTAATTGTAGTTACCATATGCTATATTTTGTTTGCTATATATTTACTCATATTTTAATATTAACAAGGAGTAAATTTGACTTTATTAATCTTTTCGCTTTTTTCTGGTTTATTTTTCTATGAAATCATTTAATAAGAAGAAAATATACTCAACACCTTTACTGTCTGTCACCTTAAGACAAAAACCAGGATGGCTCATCAATATGGGATCTTTTGTCCATCCTGTCAAAATGGTGTGGCACTTTTGTCCACCCTGTTAAAATAACATGGAATCTTTTGTCCACCCTATTACAATAATATGGGACCTTCTGTCAAAAATAGCATGGGAGCTTTTGTCCATGTGATCTGTTGTCCTGTATTCGATATTGACAACGTTTATTTAACCTAAAAAAAGACCATTTAAATCATATTTTTCTCGAAAAATAAATGCCACATATTAAAGATAGATAATTATATTTTGTGGAGCCGTTTGCACCTAAGCGATGAATTAATTAATTAAAGAGTCATAGCGCGTTAAAGTTACAGCTACTCTTTATTTCCATATGGTAAATTATACCTGATAGCAATTACAGTCGAAGTTGTCGGAGTTCCGACTGTTCCGGATGGTTAATACAGCCAGCTGTTCCGACTGGTTAATACAGCCGACGAAGCTGGAGTTCGACTGTTTCGGCTGGTAAATTCAGTCAGTGTAGACGGAGTTCCAGCTGTTCCGCCTGGTTTATACAGCCGGAGAAGCCTGAGTTCCGGCTGGTTAATACAGCCGGAGTAGCCGGAATGATGATATTCGACTGGTAAGTACAGTCGAAGTAATAGGAAATACAGCTTATCCGGCCGGTTTATACATCCGGAGTAGCCGGAACTCCGGCTATTCCGGCTGGTTAATGCAGCCGGAGTAGCCGGAACTCCGGCTGTTCCGGCTGGTTGATACAGCCGGAGTAGCCGGAGTTCCGGCTATTCCGGCTATTCCGGCTGTTCCGGCTACTCCGGCTAACTTCACGCACATGAAAATGTGAACCTTTCATTTTCAGACTCTCTCCATGTTTTAACGTACATGTACTCCTGTTTACTATACCTACTAGCTTTTACCACTTATGTTGTTGCTGTGAAACATCTATCCCAGGATGGATGTCCTATACTCCAAGGATAAACAGTTCAATGTAGGTGTTCACAAGTTAGCAATACATGTTTCTGATGGTCGGTATTCAAATGGCGCAGCTGATATCACGGGCTGAAGCGGGGTTCGTATATTTGGTAAAAGTTCTTTACATGCGCGCTAAATGAGTATTCATTTACAAAATTACTTGATGTTTGAATAGCATTTTATTTATGTCACAACGTCATTACACTTGTCCATGGCTTCTGGGCTAGTAAACAGTACTAGGCTAGGCAGTGTGCCGTGCCAAAGGGTTATTCCACAATTCTCTAGGCAAATGGGATCGAACTTGAGACCGGTCCTAAATAATACTAACAGACCACTCGGCTCGGCGGATTCATTTAAGACGACTGTTTCATTCGGTGTTTCAAAAAGGCAATAACATTGTTTATTTTACCTATATATAAATAAATATCTGCTAAAAGATCAACTGAGAAAAAAACATCATCAAGGAAAGTAGCAAATACTTTGATGACTATATATATATTAGGGATGGCAACGCATACAAAAATTAGTATTCGATTATTCGATCACAAAGTATTCGAATATTCGAATATTCGACTCATTTGTGCATACTTCGCAAACAAAGAGTTTATAAATGCGTTAATTGCTGTAAAGTTATATTTTGTTCAAATCTCAGTACACGCATTTATATTTCTGTTTATATTGTCAGTAAAGTGCTCAGATTTAAATTAATTGATCACTTGCTTAATCTATTTGTTATGCGAAACATGTAGTTATGATTACCATGTACAAAACTGGAATACTCTTGAAAATGACATGAATTGTTCCCAATTCTCAAATATTTTCAAAACATTGTGAAGGATGGATGTCGTTATTAGAGTAGAAATGTGGCACTGCTCATTGGTAGCAATTTAATCTTTCTCTTGCTGTGTTTTAACTAAAATATTGTTAAAAATGGGCACGAAATCTTCCCTGTATCGGATTTCTAATCAACATAAGTACGAAATAGAATAATTGCACGGCCAAAATGAAGGATATGTCTGATTGATGTATAATTAAATAAAACGTAATAGAATACTCCCGAATTCCATCGAATATTCGAATCATGATACGGTATTCGAATATTCGAATATACGATCGATTATTCGAATATTAGAGGTTATAGGACTTTTGTTATAATTTCGACTCAAACCAAACCTGATTTTATCAAAAGTCTCATTTCTCATACATACATGACAACTATTGGAATAATTAGTTAAAAGTAAAGAATTTCTGTGAGATTTTGAAAAGTGTAAGTACCATTGGGATGGGCCACGGTAGAAACGTCATTCTGGCGTCACCGTTTGAAGCGAAACAAGTTGGTTTGAATAATATCAACAAACTGTTTGCATTGCTTAAAGACATTCCATAACCACTGTTCACCGAATTGCGAAACATATGACGTGAAACAAATGACAATTTTTATAATGATATACGACCTTGGCACTGTTCCTTTCAACGTCAGAACTGGCTCTCTTACAAGTGGCATTAGTTTCTACTGATTTCTCTACTACAACCGTGTTAAAAGTGTAAGTATACATCGCTAGTGACTGATTAACCCCTGGTGATTTCAACAGAATTATCATTTACAAAGATTACTTTGGTTGGGTCTGCGTTTTGATATAATTTGACTATATAACACATTTTCAAGTTTTCATTCGACATTATTTTGTATGTGACGTTCATGCATGTCGCTTAGTAACTTTACTATTGTGATGGTAACAACAAAATTGAACTTTTGAAATTAGAACAACATAACAATGTCATGCACATTTTCGTTATCTTCTGTCGGTGTATATTTCAATTATACACAATTTAAACTGGTACTTTCTGGTAAAATTACGGTGTGGCCCGCCTATATGCCTGAACTTGTTTCTATAACAATGATTTATCACTAAACCAATAACAATATAAAAAATATTAAGTCACCATAACGTCGAGCAAATACAAATATAAGTAAGTAAGTAAATATTTTATTATAGTGACATGTGTATGTACATCAACAAAGCAATGGTACAGACAATAATGAATAACACCCGGGCCTATAAGTCACTTTCAAAAGAAAGATAATTAACAAAGCAAACAAACAGAAAACAAAAAAACAAAAACACGAAAAAACAAACAAAATAACAAATAACAAACAAAATGGAAAACGTGTTGTGTTGGTATAGTTCTACTTCATAACGCAATTTTAATTATATGGGCAGTACCATTCGAAAACATCCAAATCCAGAAAGTTTACCTCCAAAAGAAAAATAAAGTATATATTAAAATACAATATAAGTACGTATAATTATGAAAGAGATCTCGTCAGCAAAAAAAAAAATGAAAACGTTAACTGAAACATTTTCCCACTGCGTCTAAAGAATAGATGTACAATATGAGTGTTTTTGTTTGACAGCTAGGATATGCTCTTTTAGGAAAAAGAGCGGAAGTTTTGCTGTCCACCAAATCACATAACAATAAAGTTATCGTAATGTTAAGTAATAATATATAACTGAGAGTCCATTATAGAAACGACATTTAAAGAACATGTAGTCATGTGCATAATCAAACACAGTGAAAAACAATGATAAGCAAAGACACTATGTGTGTAAGTCAGTGCATGTGTCAGTGATGAATTTGTGAAAAGGAGATTGAAGTTTTGCTGTCCACAAAATCAAATAACAATAAAGATATCGTAATATTAAGTAATAATATATAACTAAAAGTCCTTTATAGAAACGAAATGTAAAGAACATTTAGTCATATGCATAATCAAACACAGTGAAAAACAATGATTCGCAAAGACACTATGTATGTGAGTCAGTGCATGTGTAAGTGAATGAATGTTTGAAAGGGAGATTGTTGTGTCTATACGGTCCTATTGAGAAATACTTAAACGTACACATATACATTATGAACATTATAATTTGAATATAAATATGGTATGAATTCCATCAATGTGTATCAACTAACACAAAAGTTACTAAGAAAGTCCTATTACTTTTGGATCACACCTCGTACATATACTATAAGAATAATGTGCACCCGATCCCTGGCGGCTATTTTTTTCAATTGATCGAAATATTTGAAAATCGTAGAAGAGGGTTTACAAAGGAACATTGTTTTGAAATTGGGTTAGTACGTTTTCAAAGGTATTTAATTATGTGAACAATTCTAAAAGAAAATATCACGTACGGCACATGGGTTGAAATTGGTCCACCATTGGTCAATATTGTGAGGAGATGTCATTTTATGAAAGTGCTAACGGAAGATAGGCGACATACTACGGAGATCTAACGATCTTAAAAGCTCAACATAAGCACCCAGTAAAATATGATCATAATTGCATCATGTATTTTATACACAGTTACATGTACATTACTGTCATTATGAAAAGTATGATACTATAGACTGAATAAAATATTATTAACAAGAGTCATTGGCATGGATTTTTTTTTTTTTTTATCGCATCAATAAAATTTTGAAGACGGAAAACAAAAGACTGCTGTCAACTTTCAAGTTAATATAGAAAAGCTGGTACTATTAATTGAACCAGTACTTGAGTAATCACACATAAAAAAAGGCATGAGCGAGTCATGCTTTAATAACTATATATCAACGCACAATGATTGTCAAAAGTAATGGTTAAGTATTCAGCAGAGTGTTTCATTTGATTTGTATTTGTTCTTTAAATTCATTATTAGCAATATATATTTACATTTGATGTTCTAATATTGCAGTTGTTTGTACATGTAAGCTGAATGCTGAGATAATAATTATAAATATCAACATATAATTTACCAGTAATACCAGTCGTATAAATTTATTGAAATAGCAATACAAGAACTTAACTTTTGATAAAATATTCGATTTGATTTTAGTATCGATTAATCGTCTTTGAAACTAATTTAATTCGAAGATATTCACTTATGAAAAACAATAATGTCCGTCTTTCTTTTTCATCCTTGGGAAATTTTCTTGTAATTTGCTGGAAAGTTTAAGCAATATGTTGGCTGTTCTTTCACAGTACCCAAATCATTTTGCCATCTTATTTTTGTTTGACTCTCTCGGCGGCGTCAATGGAAATATTAAGGTTTTGTAAACAATACAGATTCAGGCAAGTCCGCTCGTTTTGTTATTATCAAAATAGTTCAAACCTCTTTATAAATGAATAATGGAGCCGCCCAATTTTGAACATGGAAGAGAATATTTAAGGAAAATCGAAGCTGACGGAGTTTAAACATGTTTACTTAGCAGAGGGTCACAGGTTTCAGAAGAGTATGACATGATGTGTTTCTAGAAAACATTTTCCTCTTTCATGATTCTATATCCTTTGACAATATATTTTCTTAAAACTGGCATTGACTTGGTAGTTTACTATTTAGCTTTCTTTTTTATTTCGTGTTTGAATGTAAATCAGCCGGGAATTGATGTTGCATTGTGATCTTGGTCTTTCTCTTTAATCGACTATAGCCTGTTCGACTACGGGATCCGCTGTTGTCACAGCGCGCTTTACAAACCGTGACTTGTCCTGACACTTCGTGAATTTGACAAGTCTTGCCACTTTCTGCCAAGCAAATGTATCCAAATTGATGACTGCTTTAAGCATGAATGTTTTGTTCATCACTTTATACAACGGCAGCCCTGTGTTAAAATATAAAAAATAGGATTAAAATGTCTGTGAATTCACATATAATTAAACGGTGTCCGGTCAAATAGATTATATTTCTAATGAACTGACCACTTAGAAAATTAAGGAATAGCATTGTCAAACAAGAAACACTTTTACTATAGTGTAAAACTATATGGTCCCTAGTGTATATGTTTATTTGACCTAGTCACGCTCTGTTTCACCCGACACGGCCTATGGTCGACCTATGCCTAGATATCAGCAAGACAAACAAACTTCTGGCGTCGCGAGTGGTTTACGAAGGGTGAACCACGGACAACGGACAACGGTTCGGTGATCTAAAACGTGATACAATTCCTTACATAACATTGACAATATTTCCATACAATATCTTATTCTACAATTTAACACCAATTTAAATCTTGTGCATTTCCCACTCTGTATTTCTGTTTTGAATCACAGCCCCTTTAACAATAAACACAATAACGAGTTCAAGTGAATGTCATAACGTTGTTTATACCTAAAACACTTGTTTCAAGATGATTATATTTGTATAGCTTGTAAAATTTTCTTTCATTGTCCAGCAGAAGAGCTAAGTATATACTTTGGGATCACATAGTATGTGTCCAAATGAATTAGCATTGCAATTGACTGCAATAAATTAGCATTGTAATGAAGTGCAATAAATTAGCATTGCAATGAAGTGCAATACATTAGCATTGCAATGAAGTGCAATAAATTAGCACTGCAATGAAGTGCAATAAATTAGCTTGCAATGAAGTGCAATAAATTAGCATTGCAATGAAGTGCAATAATAAAGTAAATATTATTTATTACTCAGCAGCTAATTCCAAAGTTGCCTATTTATTACCTTAGCGCTCAGTGTCACTTGTGCCATTTTCTCCATTTTGTGTTTCTTCACAAATTAACATCTTTGAAGGAGGCTCGTCATCTAGCAGGAAAAATAAATGAATTAGTCATACTTGTGTAGATATACATGACGAATTTACTTATATAACACACATTATGTTTCTATTTCCTTTTCGAACATATTAAGACAAATGACACACCGCTATTAAAACGCAATCCTTTACTCCCTTTTGCAAGTTATGGACATTTTAGTTGTGTTTATTCTAGAGCGATACCCAAAATATCATTATAAAAGAACTTTGCAAAAGTTTCAAAGTTGTCCAGTTTGGAGATTTCTTCGAGGTTCTCATTCCGATTATTTCAATTTAAAAATGTTATAAAAAGTATACCGCTGTGAAAATGAGGTACTCAAGTACAATTCCGTGACAAAACTTAATGTTATTACGAACAGAGAATTTCTCGACCTAATGGTAACGATTTTAACTATCACAAATTACTATAAATAAATCAAACTCGCATGGCTTGTTTATTTAACAAAATACCGTACGATATGATGTGTTGTCCTAGATGTCACCAAGACAACAAAGCTGAAACCGTTTTCTTACGAAAATAATGAGCACTTAAGAAACTCTTTTTGAGCCACTTGTGCGGATTTAGGTTTCAAGAAAATAACATGTTTTAATTAACCCAACAGTCGTCAGATACACATCTTGTAAAATACCATTTTCCTGCAAACATGTTTGCATCACATCACTGATATCCTAAATACATGCGCTTTATACAAAGCATGTCAAAATAAAGAACATACTATTATTTGGAACAATATATAACCGTCTATCACATTGAAATATTACCATCTGATTTACTAAGAAGTTATAACAACTGACAACCTAAATGTGGACGTCCTCTGAGTGTAAATGTGTGGTGTACTCTTGCTAACATATCATCTGAAATAAAAGAAAAGGTATATTGTTATAATCAATAAGACTGATATATATTACCAGAATCAACACAGTGAAAGGTACTCAAACAAGGGATTGCTACGAATAAGAAATTACAAAACTTGTTGGCTTTTTCCGCGAACTTATGTATCAATATCATGATATACCAAATAAAAACATATTCTACAGTGAAATGTTTTAAGCTTGAATAAGTGACTAATGTGTTTACCCTACATTGCCAATAGTAAACCTAGGCCTAGCTATCATCAAGTCTTACATGTCGACCAAGTTTGAACATGTTCGAGTCAAAGGTCCGCCTTCTAGAGTGTTTGCAATATTGTTCTTCAATATAACCTAGTATTTTACGCAGCATGGTCCATATGATCAATATGTGATGTTCGCCTAGATATAAAAAATAAAACATTTCTTTTTGGAACCGCATGTTATTCGATTAATCGGTTAGTAATTCAAGTAACCGAGTGCTCCGAAAAATTGATAAAATATATACACAGTTGTGTTTCACCTTTTCTTCTTTTAATTTGTCACACGTAACTGACCATAGATTAATAATTCACAACTCCATCGGTAGTAAGATAAGATAATAAATTGATTATTAACGTGACCTGTGTGAGTTTACATACATGAATAACACATTTTATACAAATGTTACCACACCCGGCCCATTGGGCATATAAGTCACCATACAATATATACATAACATTAACGCATAAAGGCACATGAAATGAGTTATTTACAAATATACAATAACTTGGTAACAGTGTGGGGAATGAGACATCGCACTCAATATGCAATGTCTATTTTCACACAGAGGATCACGATCTTCCCTAATGCCTCAAGGTAGCTAATTTACCGGGGTAAAAAGGGGTTACTCCCAAGGTAATTTGTCTACCATACATAGCTAACTCCTCCTTAGGTAGCTCTTAACAATGAATTTCGCACATTTACGGGGATGATCAATATTAGAAATGACACAGTATTTCGTGGTCACTTAATTCATTAAAAATAGAGTCATTTAACTGATCTAAGAACATATCATTTCGAATGTCTATATAAAAATCTCATTTTATCAAAATATGAGTATTTGGTCAAAGATCCAATTTGTTAAAAATAAAAATTAGTATTCCAGAATGTTCACGAGAATGTCCTTCAATTTGATCTAGTGACTTAGTTCTTTTTAAACGATTGGCCTAAACAAACACTAAAAACGGTTGATGAGGATAAGTGAAATATGTGGCCTTTAAAATGTTTACAAGCAAAGTGTTAACGACAGACGAACGACTCATTGACAGGCTTGAGACGGCCGGTGCCCTTCGTTTGACTCCTTAGCTGGTACATCCTGTGTTTTTAACGACACTTCCCAAACTCTAGTTTGGTCATTAGCGCGGAGTTAGGTTTCAATAAAATAACGTGTGTTAATTAACCAAACAGTCGACAGATATACTTTGTGTAACATACATTCTCCTGTTAATATGTTGACATGACATCGCTGATTACATAAATACATGAGGTTCATATAACGCATGTCAAAATAATGAACTTACGATTACTTGGTGCAATATATAACCGTAGTACAACCTCAAGACGTTTAACTAATATACTTAGAAATAATAACTTACAACCTAAATGTGGACGTCCTCTGAGTGTAAATGTGTGGTGTACTCTTGCTAACATATAATCTGAAATAAAAGTAAATGTCGTTATGTTATAATCGATACGACATATATAGATTAACAAAGCAAAACGGTGAAAGGTGCTCGTACAAAGTATTGCTGCGAAAAATGAATCGAAACTTGTGTTGACTTTATCCGCGTACTTTATATGGTCAATACATACTGTCTAAATCTTATTTCAGTATCGCAAATTGAGCATCTTATATGAGAGTGTTATTCAACTCGTTTCACCATTCTTAGGTTGAAAAGAACATAAATTCATGGACCAATGATGGATACAACTCTGGTATATATAGTTTTCTTTCAACTTCTTTACCCTACATCGTTGAATAACTAAATACACCGGGTTCATATAAATCATGTACATATATAAAAAACATGCTCAAATCAACGTTTTATAAAAACAAAGATACGTTAACAAATTAAGATTTTGCGAGATTATAAATAATTGAAGTACCTTGGGGCGGACCTAGGTAGTAACTTCATATATGTTTTTTTTTTTTTTTTTATTTATTTCACACAAGATTTACATAAGTACATGATACAATATAAACAACAATTAAATCTTTCAAATATATGTCATCCATTTTGAAAAAAAAGATGTAATGAATCATGCATTTTTATATTCTTGCAATGTTTTCTATTTTTACAAAGAAGAAATTAGAAGGAGGAGATCATGATAATGATGAGAGGTGGAAAAGGAGAAAGATGACTTGTAGAAAAACTGAGTTAATAAGGGTTGGACTGTGATTCAATTGGTTTAAACCATTGTGTTGTTTTTTATTAAAGGTTTGTGAATTTTATCCACTTCCTGTTGTGAAGTTCTGATCGGTCTTTTAATAGAGCGATTTCTTGTTCTACCTTGATCCTGCTGTTCAAATGATTAATAAAGGAGTTGAAAGCAGGGATGTTGTTTGTTTGTTTTGTTCTAAATATATAATGTTTCATGAGAATGATGATATAATTCACAGTAATGTTATCGACACCACCTTTAAAAGTTCCAAGACAAACATCTATTAAATTGATAGTTATGTTTATGTTCTTGGTGTTAAGAAATGCTATTAATTCATTCCAAATAATCTGTACATATCTGCATTCCCAAAACAAATGTTCGATAGTTTCAACGTAACTTGAGCAGAAGTCACACAAACTTGATGGTTTATATTTATAATTATGCAAATCTTTATTTGTAGGTAAGATCTGAGTTAAAAATTTATATTGGAAACTTCTCAATGATGTATCAGTTGTTGATTTAAACGGTATAACATAATGGCTTTTCCAATCTATTTTTACATTCAAAGATCTTTCCCATTTTTCTTCATATTTTGTTAAAAAGGTTCTTTGTGGTATTTGAATTGTATACAAATATTTATTTACTTTCTTTATTTCTACAATCTTGTTTATTAATTGTTCGTTTTCAACATTTATCGAAGTTTCAGTTGTTATTGCATTTTCCATAATGATTGGTATATTTCCGATTATATTGTAATATTTCAAAAAATCGTTTGATCTTAAATTAAACATGTATCTAAATGTTTCAAAATCGTAATAATTGTTTATTCGAAAATCGAAAAAATGTTCTAGAAACTTTATGCCTTTTTCATACCAATCCTTGTAAAAAAATGTTTCACCGTTGCATTTTATTTCAGTGTTGTTCCAGATGATTTCTTTTTTTATATTATTTTTTGGTAGACCAATTTGAATCTTTTGCCATGAAATAAGGATATCTTTCAGAAACATGTTCTCTTTATACATTTTGTGTATATCTGCTTCAGTTAGTTTACATTCAAAGATTAAGTGATCGCCATATTTGTGTAGGATTCTTTTGTAAAACATTTTCCATAAACCCTTATTTTTGACATCTAAGTAACGCTTTACCCAGCCAGCTTTTAAAGAATTTATTAGATAATATATGTTTGGAATAGTTATGCCACCATTTTCGATTGACAGTATTACATTTTTTCTTTTAATTTTGTCTGGTTTCTTATCCCACAAATATTCAAAAATGGTTTTATTTATATCGTCTAGAATGTAATTTGGTGGATTTTCTAGGACCGACAGAGGG
Organism: Serripes groenlandicus; assembly: GCA_031761405.1. Taxonomy (NCBI): domain Eukaryota; kingdom Metazoa; phylum Mollusca; class Bivalvia; order Cardiida; family Cardiidae; genus Serripes; species Serripes groenlandicus. Next base: position 231,740,759 of record JASEVX010000001.1, on the reverse strand, counting down.
TAGATAAGTTTTGGTAATGCAAAAGTTTTTAAAACTGTTACTTTCCCAAGTATTGTTAATTTTCTGTGATGCCACTGTTTTAAAATATTTTTAAATTCTTGAAGTTTTGGTAGTATGTTTTTCTCTAAATTGATTGTGATGTCATTAGAAAATGTGATGCCTAATGTTTTTGCTGATTTTGATGTCCAAATAAATCTTTTACATTTGTTGTATTCTAAATCGCTCTGTTTTAGGCTTCCTACTCTCAATATAGTTGATTTCGCAGTATTAAGTTTAAGTCCTGATATATCGCCAAATTTTGTTAGTGTTTTCATTAGTGACATGAATGAGTTTTCAGATCCATTTGTAAGATATGTCGCGTCATCTGCAAACATGCTTTGTTTTATCTCTTTGCTTTCAATTATTATTCCTTGTATATCTGTGTTTTTTGTTATACAGTTGGAAAGTATTTCAATACAACAAAGGAATAGATAAGAGGACAGTGGACAGCATTGTCTTACTCCTCGTTCTACCGGAAAACTATCCGAAAGATTACCATTGTTAATAATTTTGCTATTTATATCACGATAAAACAGCTTAAAGCTTTTTCAAAGTCTGCGAAGAAAAGAAATCCTGGTTTATTGGTATTGTTTAAATATTCTATACATTCTTGAATCAACCTAATATCTTCCCCAATATAGCGTCCTTTGATAAAACCTGTCTGACATGGGTTTATAATTGTTGGTAGAACTTTTTTTATTCTGTTTGATATTGTCTTTGATGCTATTTTATAGTCAATATTTAATAAGCTTATTGGACGCCAATTTGAAAGAACATCTAATTTATTTCCTGATTTAGGTATTAAAGATACAAGATACTTCATATATGTTGCGCCGAAAGGATATGTGTCAGGTTTAATTTTCTGGATAATAACGAAACACATTGTTGTCCTTTTTTGCAGGATAAATGAATTTGTTGGATAACAGTAAAAACATTATGTAGCTACATGTAATACTGACTAGATTTTCTATACTGAGCAAGTTGTGATTTTTTTACTTTCTGAAAAAAATGTAACTGTTCAAAATTCATTCATTCAGTCAATCACTAATTCGTCAAAATACCCACTAAGCCAACTAACCACTTACTTACTTGTCAGTGTACTTCGCGTTCGTTACAAGGATCAAAATTATGTTATAACTTGTACGCGTGGAAAATTCCGTATGCTCATTTCATTACGAAATGCCCCCCTGCCGGTGGGGGTTAGAATACGCCGGCTGTCCGTCCTACAATTGGATGACATGGAGACACAGGAAACTGAGTCTCCTAGTCCATGGTCGGATCTGAAAGATGACTGGAATCATAATATTGATTCCTGGCAGACTTCGGTAGCTGAAATCAAAATATGTGAACCTGTATTCAAAGGACTTCCGAAATGAATTCCATAATCCAGTGGAACTGTCGTGGATTTAAAGCCAATTTTGAGGAATTGTCTCTTCTAGTTAATGAAAATAAACCAGTAGCTATATGCTTACAAGAAACATTTTTAAAAGATAATGATAGTCTTTCTCTTAAATATCATTCATGTTATCATAAAACATCTGATGCAAATGCTCGAGCTTGTGGTGGGGTAGCAATAGTTGTTAACAACTCTGTTCCCCATAGCTTAGTCTCACTTACTTCAACTCTGCAGGCAACTGCGGTAAGAATTTCATTGAGCAAAACAATTACCTTATGCTCTTTGTATCTTCCGCCAAGTCAGCCACTTGATACAGACAAGCTCGTTGAACTTGTCAATCAGCTTCAAACACCTTTTATGATAGTTGGTGACTTCAATTCACACAATACGTTGTGGGGATGTAGAGACACCAATAAAAAAGGCCAACTATTAGAAGATTTTATTTTTAAACATGACCTTTGTATTTTGAATAATAAATCTCACACATATCTGCATCCTGCTACTGGTTCTTACTCATCTCTTGATCTTTCTATTTGTAGTCCTGATATATTTGTTGACTTTAAGTGGAAGGTGGAAGACGACCTTCATAGAAGTGATCATTTCCCTATAATTATCACTGAAACTGGGCCATCTGTCCTGGGGCGTCCGAGACGATGGAAGCTCCACAAAGCGAACTGGAATTTATTCCAGATGCGATGTGAACATTCCATTAATCCGGATGCTTTCTTGGAATGTGATGATCCTACACAACTATTTACTTCTTTAATGTATCAGGCTGCTAAAGAGGCAATTCCCCAAACTTCGACAAATCCAAAGCACCCTCGCAAACCTTGGTTTGATGAGGATTGCAAAAAGGCTATAGGAACACGCAAATCGGCTCTAAGGCAGTTTAACCTGAGGCCAACCCATCAAAATCATGTATACTTTAAAATAGCTAGAGCAAAAGCTCGTAAAACAATTAAGCACAGTAAACGTGCGTCTTGGAGACAGTATGTATCTAGATTAAATTCTAGATCATCTGTCAAAAAGACATGGGACATGATAAGGAAAATAAAAGGAAAGAGCAGTTCGCTTAGTGTGAATCATCTGAGCACCTCAGACGGTATCACCACCTCAAAGAAGGATATTGCCAACACGTTGGCAGATTCCTTTGCACAAAAGTCGTCCTCTTCAAACTATTCTCCAAAGTTTCAAAGATTTCAAAAGCAAAAGGAGAAACGGAAAATTAACTTTAAATCGAAAAATGAAGAGGCCTACAATAAAGCTTTTACGTTAAAAGAATTAAAATCGGCTCTCAAGAAGTGCCATGATACCGCTGCGGGTTCAGATGATATACATTATCAACTGATTAAACATTTACCTTTCCGGTCCCTTTCTTGTTTACTTGACGTCTATAATCAGGTTTGGCGAACGGGAAATCTCCCGAGATCTTGGAAAGAGGCCATCGTTATTCCAATTCCCAAGCCTGGTAAAGATACAACTAATCCTGGGAATTATCGTCCTATAGCCTTAACTAGCTGTATATGTAAAACCATGGAAAGAATGGTGAACGACAGACTTGTTTGGTTTCTCGAAAAGAACAAACTTATTACTACTTTCCAGTCTGGTTTTCGTAAACATAGAAGTACAGTGGATCATTTGATCCGTTTTGAAACTTTTATCAGAGAAGCATTCATTAAAAAGGAGCACGTTGTCTCCGTCTTCTTTGACTTAGAAAGTGCATATGACACTACCTGGAAATATGGTATTATGAATGACCTCTATGATTTTGGCATAAGAGGTCGCCTTGCTTATTTCATTTCTGCTTTTTTAAATGAACGTCAGTTCAAAGTTCGTGTTGGTGATACTTTGTCTGATCCACATAAACAGGAAATGGGTGTTCCCCAGGGATGCATTCTTTCTGTAACACTTTTTAGTGTGAAGATTAATAACATTATCAAATCTGTTAACCCTGGAGTTAAATGTTTTCTATATGTTGATGATTTCTGTATTTGCTACAGATCAAAACATATGCATACAATTGAAAGACAATTGCAACAAGTTTTGAATAATTTGCAAAAATGGTCAAACGAAAATGGCTTTAAATTCTCTAAAAGCAAGACCAAATGTATGCACTTTTGTCAACTTCGTAAACACCACCTAGATCCTGATTTAACACTAGATGGCACTCGTATTGACGTTGTGTCTGAATTTAAATTCCTTGGTCTATTATTCGATCCGAAACTGACTTTTGTTCTTCATATTAAATATCTTAGAAATAAATGCCAGAAAGCATTAAATCTTTTACGCGTTGTTTCCCACATGGATTGGGGTGCTGACCGTAAAGTCCTCTTAAGACTTTACAGGTCATTAATCGATCTAAATTAGACTACGCATGTATTGTTTATGGCTCAGCACGAAAGTCATACATTGCAACACTTGATACAATTCACCATCAGGGGTTACGGCTAGCCTTGGGCGCTTTTCGAACATCGCCTGTCAAAAGTCTCTACGTAGAAGCCAATGAACCATCGTTAAATTTACGCCGAAAAAAACTAGCTATGCAGTATTTTTTAAAACTTAAGTCTAATCCTTCAAATCCCACTCATAGAGTTGTTTTCAACCCTTTATACAAGGAATTATTTTTAAAGAAGGAACGGGTAATACCGCCTTTTGGTATCCGTTACGGTCCAGACGTCGCAAGGCTTGATGTTGATCTTGAGGACATCGCGAGGCAGGAGATTTCAGATTCTCCACCTTGGACTCTAGATAGTCCATCCTTCATTTATGATCTTGCGACCGATAAAAAGGCTTGCACAGATCCTATTGTTTTTAAATCCAAGTATATTGAAATTAAAAATACATATTATAACTTTGAGCGTATTTATACGGATGGTTCTAAGGATGGCAAAAGGGCAGCTGCTGCCGCAGTTCCTGATGGCGATGTTATAACATTTCGACTACCAGATAATTCTTCTATTTTTTCCGCCGAGTTAAAGGCAATAGATTTAGCTTTGGACTTTATTAAATCAGAAGGTTATTGGCGGTACATTATATTTACCGACTCATTGTCTGCTATGCAGGCACTTCAGAATGAGAAAATTAAAAATCCTCTTGTTGTTAATCTCCTCTCCAAACTATCATATATATGTGCTACAGCGAATGTAGTATTTTGCTGGATCCCCAGTCATATGGGTATTCGCGGTAATGAACAAGCTGACTTGGCAGCAAAATCTGCTCTTTCACAAGATATCTTGCCATTTAAAATACCTCATTTTGATTTTAAACCTTTAATAAACGTTTTACTATACGATGATTGGCAAAGTGATTGGAATGAGCAAGTGAATAATAAACTCCACTCAATCAAGCCAGTACTTGGTGAGTGGCTGCAAGCTTTACGATCCATTCGCCGAGAAGAAATTGTTCTTGCTCGTTTACGCATTGGACACACATGGTTAACTCATGCATACTTACTGAAAGGTGAGGAAGCACCTCAATGTATTCCATGTTATACACAACTTTCAGTACAACACATTCTTCTGGAATGGGCTGATTTCGCCCCAATACGTGATAAATTTTTCAAGGCTCAAAGTATGCGTCAGCTCTTTGAGTCTGTCAAACCGGCACTTTTATTTGATTTCCTTAGGGAAATTAATATTTTTAATAAGATATGATTATTTCTTAAATCGTGCTTTTGCACATGCATTACTTTTACAGATCATGTTCCACATTTCCTTTGATATTATTTATCTTCATGTTAAGTATTACATAGTAATGTTGGGCTTTTTTGCCTATATCTTATTTTACATTGGCTTACATGTTATTTTATATATATTTTAGGTATCGCATACATCATGTTTGATTATTTCACCATTTACATTAAGTAAATTATTAAGCGCCCAAAATGACCTTAGTTGTCGACGGGCCTTAAAACACCATTCATTCATTCCGTCCTACAAGGGGTAGAAGTCCCCTAATGGACCCGCCTGTTTGCCGTGGGTGGATACTCGTAAGCAGGAAACGAGGATCCTGGCAGTTGAGAGAAGCGCAGGGATCTCCGGCTTTCCAACACACTGCTTTGGCCTCTGCTTCGGTGTAAACGGGAGCCTAGATGGGCCCGGTCTAGTGCAAACAGCTGGTCATATATTATATTTAGGCACGCTTTTTCTTTTCTTACAAATACATGTATGTTAACTGTAATGGTGTTAAAATGGCATAAATATCTGCATGTATCTACGTATTATTTTTGTTCTTTTTCACTTGAGAATATTCCATCTGCTCGTTTCATTCATTACATATACACCAAATTTATATAATATGTGTCATATTTAATTTGCATAAAGTTTACAAGTTATTGTGCCTGGTCTTTTATAGGCTAATGGGCTAATTGGGTAGCGCGGATGTTTTGGTCGGAACATTGACTTGCATGGCGAATCCCCGATCTGGGGGACACATCCATGTTATTCCTTGTCGCACTAACTTATTCGCGGTATCTAAGTATATCATCTGTGTACCCCTGACACGAGGAGCTGGTTTTCCGCTCCATATATCGTGTTCCCTTGTTGGACTCCGTGGTGGGTGGGGGCCGCGGTTGACGAAATAAAAAAACTTAAACATGGATCCTCAAAACAAAAAACGCACACGCACGCAAATGGACTCGGACTCCGATATCGACAACCCGAAAGGCAACACATCAAACTCTACATTTCCGCGCTTTCTACTGATTGAATCAAATTTACCTGAATCGCCTATTACTTCATTTTCACCTTTTGTCATTGAAAAATGCTTAGTTTCAATTGCAGGCCCACCAAAGTCTGTTAAAAAACTGAAATATGGTGCCCTTCTCATTGAAGTTGAGAAGAAGGCACACGCAGACAACCTATTAAAATTAAAGACTTTTTTCAATATATCTGCCAAATGCTCTGCTCATAATACACTCAACACATCAAAAGGACTTATAAGATGCCCAGATCTTGAAGGGGTTTCGGAGGAGGAAATAACTTCTGAACTGGCCGACCAATTGGTCGTCCATGTCAGGAGATTGACTATCTACAGGGACAACATAAAAAGACCAACAAATACTCTGGTACTTACTTTTAATACTGCTATTTTACCAAGATCTTTAAAAGTTGGATACTTACATGTCCCTGTTGATATGTATATACCGAACCCCTTACAGTGTTACAACTGTTACAAATTTGGGCACCACGAAAGTAAATGTAGAAAAAGCAATGAACAAAAAGTGTGCCGTCGTTGCACTAAATTACATTCCGATCATGATACTGATATTACTGACTGCAAAAATCCACTAAAATGTTTGAACTGTGATGGTGAACATTATTCCACCTCCCGCTCCTGCCACTTTTGGAAACGGGAGAAGGAGATTGTTACCATCAAATATAAAGAAGGTCTTTCCTTTCCAGAGACAAAGAAAATTGAAGCCCGTTTTAATTTGACCATTTCATATGCTACTGCTACCAAAACAAATATTCCGTCGAAAAGAAAGATGCTGTAACCCAGACAGACGTAGCTGTTCAAACCGAACCGATTAAAATTATAGAACCTATTAAAGTCACTGAACCAATTAAAGTTATTACACCAATTAAAGTTACTGAACCAATGCAAATTGATCCCATAGAAAACAAAAAGTCTATCCACAAAACATCAACCTCTAGCTCAAAACAAACTCAAAAGAGTCCGAGTTTCAATAAGAACAAAACTCCAAATAAAGTGGTAGCGTCGGATCGTATTCCCAAAGGATCCGATGACCCAATTAAAAACCATAACCGCTACCAGTGTCTAAATGAAGACACTAAAGCAGAAGATACTATTGCAGATAATAATAAGCAAGGTAAAATTACAAGATTACCTTTACAAATTGATTAAATCCATACTTCCTAGTCTGTGTTCTGTCTTACTCATATATACAATGATAATGAGTAACACTATTTTACAATGGAATTGTCGAGGTTTAAATTCTAATTTCGAAGAATTATCCTTACTTATCAATGAATATAAACCAGTAGCACTTTGCTTACAAGAAACATTCCTGAAAGATTCTGAAAAGTTGACACTTAAGTATCACTCTTGTTACCACACAGCCTCTCGGGCTGGTGACCGTGCTTGTGGTAGAGTTGCTGTAGTTGTTAACAACTCAGTGCCTCATAAGCTAATACATCTTGATACAACATTGCAGGCAACTGCTGTTAGAATTTCTATTAACAAAGCAGTGACTTTGTGTTCATTGTATCTCCCACCATGTATGCCACTGGATATAGATAAACTAAACAACCTTATCTCTCAACTCCCCAAACCCATCATTTTAATGGGGGATTTCAATTGCCACAATACATTGTGGGGATGTAACGACACCAATATAAAGGGTCGAAAGTTACAAGAATTAATTTTTAAACAAGATCTTTGTCTTTTAAATGAAAAAATCATATACATACTTGCACCCTGCTACTGGTTCTTACTCATCTCTTGATCTTGCTGTTTGTAGCCCTAATATATTTGTTGATTTCTCATGGAAGGTCTCGGACGACCTTCATGGAAGTGATCATTTCCCTTTAATTATTACTGAAACTGGACGCTCTGTCCAGGAGCGTCCGCGTCGATGGAGGCTTCACAAAGCGAACTGGAATTTATTCCAGATGCGATGTGAGGAATCCATTACTCCGAATGATTTTTTGGATTGTGATAATCCTACACAACTTTTTACTTCATTAATTTATCGGGCAGCTGAAGAAGCAATACCACGAACTTCGACAACTCCAAAGCGCCCTCACAAACCTTGGTTTGATGAGGATTGCAAAAAGGCTATAGGTACACGCACATCGACTCTCAGACAATTTGACCTGAGGCCAACCCATGAAAACCATGAAAAATTTAAAATAGCTCGAGCAAAAGCTCGCAAAACTATTAAACAAAGTAAACGTGCCTCTTGGCGACGGTATGTATCTAGGTTAAATTATAGATCATCCGTCAAAAAGACATGGGATATGATAAGAAAAATGAATGGCAAGAGTAGCTCAATTGGTGTAAATCACCTGGACACTCCAGACGGTGTCGCTTCTTCAAAGAAGGATATTGCAGATACTTTGGCAGATTCCTTTGCGCAAAAGTCGTCCTCTTCAAACTATTCTCCAAAGTTTCAAAAATTTCAACAACAGAAGGAGAAACAAAAACTAAATTTTAAATCAAAGAATAAAGAGGCCTACAATAAACTGTTTACGTTAAAAGAATTAAAAACAGCTCTGAAAAAGTGCCATGATACCGCTCCGGGTTCAGATGATATACATTATCAATTACTTAAACATTTACCTTTTCGGTCCCTTTCTTGTTTACTTGACGTTTATAATCAGGTTTGGCGAACGGGAAGTCTCCCGGGTTCTTGGAAAGAGGCCATCGTTATTCCAATTCCCAAACCTGGTAAAGATACAACTAATCCTGGTAGTTATCGCCCCATAGCCTTAACCAGCTGCATATGTAAAACCATGGAAAGAATGGTCAACGACAGACTTGTTTGGTTTCTTGAAAGGAACAAACTTATCACAACTGTCCAGTCTGGTTTCCGTAAACATAGAAGCACAATGGATCATTTGATCCGTTTTGAAACTTTTATCCGTGAAGCTTTTATAAAAAAAGGAGCATGTAGTCTCCGTCTTCTTTGACTTAGAAAGTGCATATGACACGACTTGGAAGTATGGAATTATGAATGACCTCTATGCTTTCGGCATAAGAGGTCACCTTGCTTATTTTATTTCTGCATTTTTAACTGACCGTCAGTTCAAAGTTCGTGTTGGTGATACTTTTTCTGAACCACACAAACAGGAAATGGGTGTTCCCCAGGGATGTATTCTTTCTGTTACACTTTTTAGTGTTAAAATTAATAACATTATTAAATCTGTTAACCCTGGAGTTGAATGCTTTTTATATGTTGATGATTTCTGTATTTGTTACAGATCAAAAAATATGCATACAATTGAAAGACAATTGCAACAAGTTTTGAATAATTTACAAAAATGGTCAAACGAAAATGGCTTTAAATTTTCTAAAAGCAAGACCAAATGTATGCACTTTTGTCAACTTCGTAAACACCACCTAAATCCAGATTTAACACTAGATGGCACTCGTATTGAAGTTGTGCCTGAATTTAAATTCCTTGGTCTATTGTTTGACCCAAAACTGACATTTATTCCTCATCTTAAATATCTTAGAAATAAATGCCAGAAAGCATTAAATCTTTTACGCGTTGTATCCCATATGGAGTGGGGAGCTGACCGTAAAGTCCTGTTGAGACTTTACCGGTCATTAATACGATCTAAATTAGACTATGCGTGCATTGTCTATGGCTCTGCACGAAAGTCATACATTGCAACACTTGATACCATTCACCATCAGGGTTTACGGCTAGCCCTGGGTGCTTTTCGAACCTCACCCGTCAAAAGTCTCTATGTTGAAGCAAATGAACCATCCTTATATTTACGCCGACAAAAGCTAGCTATGCAGTATTTTTTAAAACTTAAGTCTAATCCCTCAAATCCCACTCATAGAGTTGTTTTCAACCCTTTATACAAGGAATTATTTTTAAAGAAGGAACGGGTAATACCGCCTTTTGGTATCCGTTACGGTCCTGACGTCGCTAAGCTTGATATTGATCTTGAGGACATCGCGAGGCAGGAGATTTCAGATTCTCCACCTTGGACTCTAAATAGTCCATCCTTCATTTATGATCTTGCGACCGATAAAAAGGCCTGCACAGATCCTATTGTTTTTAAATCCAAGTATATTGAAATTAAAAATACATATTATAACTTTGAGCGTATTTACACAGATGGTTCTAAGGATGGAAAAAAGGCTGCTGCCGCTGCAGTTCATGATGACGATGTGATAACATTTCGGTTGCCAAATAATGCTTCTATATTTTCTGCCGAGTTAAAGGCAATTCTTTTGGCGTTGGACCATATTGAATCCGACGGTTATTGGCGATATATTATTTTTACTGACTCATTGTCTGCTATGCAGGCACTTCAGAATGACAAAATAGAGAACCCTATTATTGTTAACCTTCTTTCTAAGCTATCGCGTATTTGTGCAACAGCACATGTGGTGTTTTGCTGGATCCCTAGTCATATGGGCATTCACGGTAACGAACATGCTGACTTGGCAGCCAAGTCTGCTCTTTCACAATATATTTTACCTTTTAAAATACCTTATTCCGATTTTAAACCTTTAATACATGTTTTACTTTACGATGAGTGGCAAACTGATTGGAATGAGCAAGTAAATAATAAACTGCACTCGATCAAGTCAGTACTTGGTGAGTGGCTACCAGCTTTTGAATCCTGTCGCCGAGAAGAAATTGTCCTTGCTCGTTTACGCATTGGGCACACATGGTTAACTCATGCATACTTACTGAAAGGTGAGGAAGCACCTCAATGTATTCCATGTTTTACACAACTTTCAGTACAGCACATTCTTCTGGAATGTGCTGATTTCGCTCCAATACGTGATCGATTTTTCAAGGCTCAAAGTATGCGTCAGCTCTTTGAGTCTGTCAAACCTGAACTTGTATTTGATTTCCTTAGGGAAATTAATATTTTTTATAAGATATGATTATTTCTTAAATCGTGCTTTTGCACATGCATTACTTTTACAGATCCTGTTTCACATTTTCTCAGTTATTGTTTATCTTTATGTTAAGTATTACATAGTAGTGTTTGGCTTGTTTGCCAAAATTCTGTTTTACATTGGCTTACATGTCATTTTATATTAATGTTAAGTATCGCAAACATCATGTTTGATTGTTTTGTCTAAACTGGTTAGTTATATTTCAATTTTAATTATTTAATCATTTACATTGAGTAAATTATTAAGCGCCCAAAATGACCTTAGTTGTCGACGGGCCTTAAAACACCATTCATTCATTCATTCATTACGAAATGATCATATTCACATCTTACAATTAAACATTAGACGTGGTACGCTTTTGTAGCTTTTGACAATTGAGCGGCAGATGTTGTTTGCAATGAGAAAATATTCTATTTTCAGCCATGCTCTCTGCTGTGTCAAAAGTTTTCATTTTGTTCGAATACCTGAAATGTGACAGAGTCTCATAAATACAATTCAGTTAGGAGACTAGTGAATCTGTACTGAAATATGTCGTTTCCCTGCCCTGTCACGCTGTCGGCCCGTATTTGTGAGATTAATACGACTCTGTCCCTTGTCGTGTCGCTGTTTGGAAGTCGCAATCTGCTTGTACATATTTTATCTTTCTGAACTTCTTCATTGTATGCTCTTGTTGTATTTGGTATTTTTCATTTTGTCAAGTATACAATGTTCCTAACTATAAGTCATAACAACACAATGTCACATACAAGTCAATAAGACATGAAGATGATAATTTTATTTAAGCAATCATAAAGATAACTCACCAGCTATAAGTACATATCTTCCAGCAACACGTTCCTTGTATTCTGCTATACCTGGTATAACTGGCATCTCTCCTAACTCCCCCGCTAGAATGACAATATGGCTTTTTCACAATTATTTAGCAAATAAATTTACTGTTGCCTTTTTTAACACCTTATAAAAATGTTGTATACGTTGATGATTGAACTAAGACAGTATTCGATAATAATACAGGTCTGCCAAAGGAAAATGCTGGATCATTATTCGTCCTTATTTACTTTATGCGATACATGTATACCATGTATTAATAAAATATATTGTATGCCTAGGGATTATCTTATCTTTGATGACATGCGTTACAATTTATATTTCTTTTGAAATAAACGTTTTATTTCATACTGCATGCAGAACGTGCATAGGTACAGGGTAAGCACTAGTTGTTCTTGTTTGATACAAGTACTAATGGATCGTAACTGGAGTCATTATAAAAATTAATTCAAACAAATGTACCCTCTTTCTTTTCAGTAATATACGTGTATACTGGATCAATAAAGAATTGGTATTTCTATCTGCGACACAAAACCTTAAAGGAATGTTCATTGGTTCTCCTCTTTCAAAATTGTTCAAAAACATAAATTATATGTAGAAATGTGGTTGATGCGCCATCAGAAAGGAAAGCAAATCCTTAAATTTCGAAGTATGTATTGAGTGGCAACCTACACAAATTGTTCAAACGATATTGATTGGTTAAATGTGAAAGCGACCAGACGCCATCAGAAAGGGGTGAAATCATAAATTTCTTTAGTATATTTTTATTCAATTCAATTCAATTCAATCCTTTATTGGCAAATATCGACAAAATTTGTCTTTGGCCATTTACAAATCGGAAGAATATGGCTTAGACAAAAAAAAAATACATATACAACTAAACAATATATCAAATAAATAGTATTTAGTATATCAAATGAAAAAGGTACACAATAAAATATGTTAGGGAACAAACTTTCTTACGTCATCGCGAATAGCATAACATTCAGACATATATCTACATAGATTAATTAATACTTTCTGCTTAGAACTAGACAGTAATTTAATAAATTTACTTATAAATTTATTAAAGATCGTGTCTGGTTTCAAGAAAATTTAGCAGAAATGTATTTTTTCTAACCCTCTACAAAATGTGTTCAAGCCGTATGTATTGGTTGAAAAAAAGATAGGTACTAGGCGGCATCAGAAATAGAGTGAAGTAAACTATTATCTTCGAACGAAATGGTCAAATCCATTGGACAAATATCGATCAAAATTCACAGGAACGTTTTCTTTCAAATTACTCCAAGATTTAATGCCTTATTTCAAATGTCTTTTACTAATAAATTGTTTCATTGACAGTTTCGTGGGCATTCACTGCAGTTTCATTCTTACTCTTAATAAAATATCCCCTGCTATAAGCAGTTACACATTTGTTACTATCAATCAGGTGATCGATTTAGTGCCATATTACCCTACTTGTTTTAATACCCTATGTTATGAAGTTATCGAAAAATATTCTTTTGAAATGTTTAGTCAAAGGCATACTTTTTAAAAAAAAACACGTCATAATAATTCTGAATACGTTGCACGGTTTTAAGCGTAATTTTAAGAATGCAACGTCACAAGATGTGCGTCGAAAAAGGTTCCTTTACCAGTTATCAATTGTTCCTTACAGTTAAGAACATCAGGGAATTGACATAACAACAATCCGTTCACATTCCAATTCAATCCGGTCAGACCAGTTCCTTTAACATCCCAATTCATTCTGAGAACGTTTCCTCACTCCAATCATTCTGAGAACGTTCCGTCACTACAATCATTCTGAGAACGTTCCGTCCCTCCAATCATTCTGATTGTTTGTTCCGTTCCGTTCGTTTTCTCGCTCACTTGGAACACTTTTTTTATTGATCGTTTCTTACACGATTTGATTAATTTATATTTGTTCTATATTGTTAGTGTGACATACTAGTCTCTGTTCGACGAAACTAGCATAGTTAGACCTGATAAATTGATCAGAATAAATAATCTTCACAATTTTAAAATAAATATGTTTGTAATGTATGTAGTTGATTATCTATATCAGTGTCTCCGATTAATAGGCATACATCGGACTTTTTAACGATTATGTTCCTATTGATATGATCGAATCGCTTATATGATTGGATTGCTTCAATTATTGAGAATATTGAAATCAGAACGATAGATTCCAATCTGCTCTTTAAGCGTTCCAATCTCGTTCATAAAATGCTCACGATCTCATCACGGTCCAACCACATTATCAATGTTATGATGTTTTTAACTGTATAATTGATCTAAATAATGTATCATCAATATAAAATATATTTCAAACTATGTGTTGTTATTTCAGTTTTAATCCTATCTCTGCTACTTGGTTGTGGTTATTTTAAACAATTGAAAATATAAGTATAACACTTTACCATATATATAGCGTTCAAAGTTTTTGTCACAGTCTGTGTCTCCCTGTGAATTATAGTAACCTTCGAAATCTGCAATTAAAAGCATATTATCAGAATTTATTCCAGTTCCTTAAGGGATAAATTTATGATCTCATAAGCCAAAACAGTAACTTTTAAGAACTGTAATAAATATTCTAAATATATATTATTGCTTTATGTGAAGTTTAAAGTCTGCAACGCTACAATAGATGTAAGAAAACTAGGTATTTTATCCGCTAGCTGCTAGTCCCTATAATTGAAATAACATTTGACTCATAAATCTTAAAAACAGCTTGAACTTTATTTTGTAATTTCAGTTTTAAACGTATCACTTTCGTTTGCTTGTCTGATTTTTAAAGATAATGCTATTGACATCAATAGAATCAAATTAGAATTAACATCCATATAACCTTCAATTTGTTTTTCCCAATCTTGCTCTGCCTGTGTGCTATAAGAACTTTCAAAATCTGTGATAAGTATCATACATATAAGACTAGTATTCATTTCAATACCCTAAGCGGTACATTATTGATATAGGCTTTAAACGTAATTTAGTGACTGCCAGGTCCCAAGATGTGCGAAGAATCTGTGTTGTGGGGTAGGGGTTAAATCTGGAATGCTATTCAAAATATAACAATAATACAAGGATAATCATCCAAACAGCGTTCATTTAGTTGTTCCCATGCTGTATTCCCATGTCAATCATAAGAACTATCAATATTCTAAAAATATCGCATGACTAGTATTCTTTAGTATTTGTTTCTATACCTTTATTTTTGAAAGAATGATGTACTTACATTAATTATTTGGAATGTTTATCCATAACCGTTACTTTGAGAAATGGTATAGTTATTTCTAAACCGTAGTATCTAAATCGTGTGATAGAAATATTGCGCTTTTATCGGCAATCAGCCCATCCTTTAATTTTGAACATAAGTTCTGATTAAATCGTATCTCTGTTGAATATAATTAAATTGTTTTTACTAGGGATGGCAACGAATATTCGAATATTCGAATATTCGATCGTAAAGTCGAATATTTGAATACTATATCACGATCGAATATTCGATAAAAATTAGAAGTATTCATAAAATATTTATATATTTAAATCAAATTGACGATACTTGAAATATTTATCCATGCTTTGTTGTTGTTAAAAACTGCAAGTAAAGGGTTACCGATGGTCAATGTTACGCGTATTGTATAAGGTATCAATACTGTAGATAACATGTCAAACTGATAATCATTGCTTTAGGCTTTTAAAGTGATCGATACAATACTGATTGTTTCGTTCCAAAACTCCGTAACTTCAACTTAGATAGCATGTAGTTACGTTTTTATTTAATTATATATCAATCACACAAATCCGTCGGTTTGGCTGTGCAATTATCCGATTACATATTTATGTTTTTTAGCAATCCGGTACTGGGAATATTTCGTGCTCATTTTCAACAGTATTTCAGTTATAAAACAGCAAGAGAAAAGTGTAATTGCTGCTAATGGGCAGTGCCACATTCCTACCCAAATAACGACATCCACCCTTCAAGAGGGTCCATGTCCAATTTGTCATGTTTTTAAAAGATTTGAGAATTGGGAGCATTTCATGTCATTTTCAACAGTATTTCAGTTGTATACATGGTAATCAAAACTACATGCTTCATACAAAAATACATTAAGCAAGTGATCAATTAATTGAAATCTGAGCACTTTACTGACAAATTTTTCACTAACATTGTTTTCTTTCAAATTCACGGGTTGAACGAACAAACATATAAATGCAAGTCCTGAAACTTGAACAAAATAAGACAACAGTAAGATAACTTTACGGCAAATAACGTAGTTATAAACTCTTTGTTGGCGAAGCATGCACTAATGGGTCGAATATTCGAATCTTCTTCATCCATATAGTTTTCCAGTTCCCAGTCTATATCCCACTGTGAAGCATAGTCAAAATCTACAATTAAAAGCATATGACTATACTATATTTCGAGTGCCGTAGTTAACGATAAATGTTTTAATTACACGGTTTATAAATATGTTTAGCCAAACCTGTACTACTAAAAAATTGTTATAATCATTCTAAATACGTTTATGGATTTAAGCGTAATTTAAAAAATGAAACGTAACATTAGGTGCGAGAAAAATGTTTTTATCAGCTATCAGCTGGATCTTATAGTTGATTTAATATACTATATGCTATTGTAATTCAATTAAAGTCCCATCTGTATTAGTTTGTTTACAGTGAGGTTATGCTGCTGTAATTATTACAATAAAACAAACTATATTAACATCCATATAGCGTTCATTTAGTTGTTCCCAATCTGTTATCCGCTGTGATACATAGGGACCTTCAAAATATACAGTTAGTAGCATACCACTAGTACTTATTGCAATACCATAACAGATAAATTGATGTTATTTTTACACTGTTTTTAACATGTTAAGCCGAACTTTTTTTTTAGGAAATGGTATACCCATTATAAATACGAATAACGGCTTTTGAACGTTATTTAATGACTGCCACGTTCTCACATGATGTGTGAGAAAAAGGTTTTTTGATCAGCTTTCAGCTGATCCTTATAACTAATATATGACTTATAATTATAAAATATATTTCAAACCGTTTGTTGTTATTTTAGTTTTATTGATATCTTTTTTATAAATTCTGTATCGCGATTGAAAGCACATGTCTAGTATTTATTTCGTTACTCTAAATTACACTGTTTATTAAGATGATAAGCAACAACCCTTCATAATCATTATAAGTACGTTGCATAGTTTTAAGCGGATTTAGACTGTATCGTCACAATAGGTGCACGATCAAATATCTTTTATCAGTTGTCAGCTGGACCTTATAATTGAACTGATATTGTTTCTTAACAATTTTATGATATTGGAAGTATAACAATACAAATATAATTACCATTCATATAACCTTCATTTTGTTGTCCGCAGTCTGTATCTCCATGTGAGTCATAGTTACCTTCGCAATCTGCAGTTTATAGCATATTGCTAGAATTAAATCCAATACCCTAAGCGATTAATTCATGTTCTAATAAACAAAACCAGTAATTACTTAAATTTTAAAAGATTTTGGAATGACCAAGCCCTCCCCTTACTTATCAATAAATGTTATAGAGAGCACCATCACAAGAGGTCTGATACTGTTGTTTCTATTATCAGCTATCAGCTATGCGTATTATTGAACTAAAATATACGTATACATCTCAAATATATTATAAAAAGTATATTTATGATCTCAGTGTTATTCGATTCATGTCGAAGATTGTATTTAAACACTTTAAAGATATTCGAAGTATAACAATACAAGAAGAATTACCATCCATATAGCCTTCATTTTATTGTCCCCAGTCTGTTTCTCCATGTAGGTCATAGTAACCCTCGAAATCTGCAGTTAAAAGCATATTGCTAGAATTAAAGCCAGTACACTAAGCCATCAAACCATGTTCTAATAACCCAAACCAGTAATTACTACCATTTTAAAAGATTTTGGAATGACGAAGCTCCCTTACTTATCAATAAATGTTGCAATTCTACGGCCTTCTAACCTATTTATCAAGAAGCGTAATACCTAATTAAAGTGTTTATCATTTTGTTTGAAGCGTAATTTAAAGATATCAACATCACAAGAGGTGTGATACTGTTGTTTCTATTATCAGCTATCATCTTATGCGTATTATTGAACTAAACTATACGTATACATCACAAATATATTATTAAAAGTTTATTCATGATTTCACCTTTAACCGATTCCTATCGAAGATTGTAGTTAAACACTGTTATGATATTGGAAGTATAACAATACAAATAGAATTACCATCCATATAGCCTTCAATGCGTTGTCCCCAGTCTGTTTCTCCATGTAGGTCATAGTCACCCTCGCAATCTGCAGTTAAATGCATATTGCCAGAATTAAATCCAGTACCCTAAGAGATCAATTCATGTTCTAATAAGCTAAATCAGTAATTACTACCATTTTTACAAAGATTTTGGAATGACCAAGCCCCCTAACTTATCAATAGATATTCCGATTATACGGCTTTCCGACAGATTTATCCAGAACCGTAAAACCGAATTAAGGTTCTTATCATTTAAATATGTTTGAAGCGTAATTAAAAGAGAGCACCATCACAAGAGGTGTGATCCTGTTGTTTCTATTATCAGCTATCAGATTATGCGTATTATTGAACTAAAATATACGTATACATCTCAAATATATTATAACAAGTATATTTATGATCTCAGTGTTATTAGATTCACGTCGAAGATTGTATTTAAACACTTTAAAGATATTCGAAGTATAACAATACAAGAAGAATTACCATCCATATAGCCTTCATTTTGTTGTGCCTAGTCTGTTTCTCCATGTAGGTCATAGTAACCCTCGAAATGTGCAGTTAAAAGCATATTGCTATAATTAAAGCCAGTACACTAAGCCCATCAAACCATGTTCTAATAACCCAAACCAGTAATTACTACCATTTTAAAAGATTTCTGAATGACCAAGCCCCTTGCGTATCAATAAATGTTCCTATAACACAGCCTTTTGACATATGCCTACAGAACCGTAATACCTAAATAAAGTTATTATCATTTAAAAATGTTTAAAGCGTAATTTAAAGAAAGCAACATCACAAGAGGTGTGATACTGTTCTTTCTATTATCAGCTATCAGCTTATACGTACACTTGAACTGAAATATACTTGTACATCTCAAATATTTTTTAAACGTTTATTTATGATTTCAATTTTAGCCGATTCTTGTCGAAGATTGTTTTAAACATTTTTAAGATATTTGAAGTATAACAATACAAGTAGAATTGCAATCCACATATAGCCTTCATTTTGTTGTCCCCAGTCTGTTTCTCCATGTAGGTCATAGTCACCCTCGAAATCTGCAGTTAAAAGCATATTGCTAGATTTAAATCCAGTACCCTAAGCAATAAATTCATGTTCTAATAACCCAAACCAGTAATTACTACCATTGAAAAGATTTTGAATGACCAAGCCCTATAACGTATCGATAAATGTTCCAATAACACAGCCTTTTGACATATTTATCCAGAATCGTAATACCTAATTAAAGTTATTATCATTGTAAAATGTTTAAAGCGTAATTAAAAGATAGCAACATCACAAGAGGTGTGATACTGTTGTTTCTATTATCAGCTATGAGCTTATGCGTATTATTGAACTAGAATATACTTCTACATCTCAAATAATTTTTAAACGTTTATTTATGATTTCAGTTTTAGCCGATTCTTGTCAAAAATTGTATTTAAACACTTTTATGAAATTCGAAGTATAACAATAAAAGTAGAATTAAAATTCATATAGCCTGCATTGTGCTGTTCCCAGTCTGTATCTCCATGTGAGTCATAGTTACCTTCGTAAACTGCAGTTAAAGCATTTTCCTAGAATTAAAGCCAGTACCCTAAGCAATCAATTGATGTTCTAATAAGCCAAACAAGTAACTACTACCACTTTAAAAGATTTTGGAATGACCAAGCCCCCTTACTTATCAAAAGATATTCTGATTACACGGCTTTCTGACAGATTTATCCAGAACGGTAATACCTAGTTAAAGTTCTTATCATTTAAAAATGTTTAAAGCGTTATTTAGAGATAGCAACATCACAAGAGGTGTGATACTGTTGTTTCAATTATCAGCTGTCATCTTATCCGTATAATTGCATTAAGGTAAACTTCTACATCTCAAATATATTATAAAACATATATTTATGATTTCAGTTTCAACCGATTGTTCGAAGTATAACAATACAAGTAAAATTACCATCCATATAGCCTTCATTTTGTTGTCCCCAGTCTGTTTCTCCATGTAGGTCATAGTAACCCTCGCAATCTGCAGTTAAAAGCATATTGCTAGAATTAAAGCCAGTAGCCTAAGCCATCAAACCATGTTCTAATAAGCCAAACCAGTAATAACTACCATTTTAAAAGATTTTGGAATGACCAAGCCCCCTTACTTATCAATAAATGTTCCAATTACACGGCTTTCTGACATATGCCTTCAGAACCATAATACCTAATTAAAGTTATTATCATTTAAACATGTTTAAAGCGTAATATAAAGATAACGACATCACAAGAGGTGAGATACTGTTGTTTCTATTATCAGCTATCAGCATATCCGTATTATTGAATTAAGATAAACTTATACATCTCAAATCGTTTTTAAACGTTTATTTATTATTTCAGTTTTAACCGATTCTTGTCCAAAGTTGTATTTTCACTCTTTTATGATATTCGAAGCATAACAATACAGGTAGAATTACCATTCATATAGCCTTCTTTTGTTGTCCCCAGTCTGAATCTCCGTGTGAGGCATAGTTACATTCGTAATTTCGTTTCATTAAATAGGTTTTAAGCGTTATTAAAAGATAGCACCATCATAAGGGGTGTGATACTGTTGTTTTTATTATCAGCTATCAGCTTATGCCTTTTATTGAACTAAAATATATGGAAACATCTCAAATCTATTATAAAAGTATATTTATGAATTCAGTTTTAACCGATTCTTGTCGAAGATTGTTTTTAAACACTTTTAAGATATTCGAAGTATAATATTACACGTAGAATAACCATTCATATAGCCTTCATTGTGTTGTCCCCAGTCTGTATCTCCCTGTTGGTCATAGTTACCTTCGCAATATGCAGTTAAAAGCATAGTGCTAGAATTACATCCAGTACCCGAAGCAATAAAATCATGTTATAATAAGCCAAACCAGTAATTACTACCATTTCTAAAGATTTTGGAATGACCATGCCCCCTTACTTATCAATAAATGTTCCAATTACAGGGCTTTCTGTCATATTTGTCCAAAACCGTAATACCTTATTAATGTTAATATATCTTTAGGTGCTACCTATTTACGAAAAAAAACGTAAAAGGATTGTAAACAAATATTAAAAAGCATTCTTTGGTCATCAAAAGATATTTAAAAAATACTTGACTAGACGATGAAAATCGTCATGTCATGTGTTTTGTATGATCATAAAATGTTTGTAATTCATATTACTGAGAAAATTTATAATACATTTATAATAACCCCTGTTTAATAAAAGGGCCAAGATGACAATTAATTGATCATTTGAATAGAAGTAAATGTGTAACTGATAATTATTTGTTTCAGCCCTTTTCTGATAACACCTGGCAACTACCTTTTGCAACCATTCAATATGGCTACAAAAAATTATGTAGGAGGTCAAATTTCTGCTCAATCCTTTCCCTAATACCGTCGGTTTATTAAGCCTCTATACGACGTAGGAAACATTTGAGATCAAAGGAACAAGTTCTCATTATAAGTAATGTATCCTTTTGCCACAATGCCCGATCAATAATTATACTTTCATTTATAGATATGTTGTCTGTTTGCCAAGTTTTTTTCAAAGTCGTATGTAGCAGATTTGTTGTATGTAGGTAAGGGTTAATCATCTTCATATGGATAATAAACACGTGGATAAAGATGGTCCTAAATCGACCACATTGTAATTTGTTAGGTGGATTAGGAGAAGATGACATTTGAAGTTAAATTGACCTCTTTTCTGATCCCGCCAGATTGGTATGTGTTTGGATATTTGAACGGATTAGGAGAAGATGTAAATTGAAGCTTAAAGATCATTTTACCTCATATCTGCTGCTGACAATTTGCTTAGTCTTTCAAAAATATAAAAAAAACGCTTCTACCAATTGTTTACCACCTTGATGGTGTAATGGTAGAGCGTCCGTCTCGGTGCAGGAGGACGAGAGTTAGATCATCGGCCTGGTCATACTAAAGACTTTACAATGGTAGTAATTGCTGTCCTCCTTGACGTTTAGGGTTGCTGGGTAAGACAATATTGAATGACTAGTATCAGGATAAATAGACCAGTAGTTCTTGTAAATTATCCAGGAAACATGTGATATAGCTGAAACCATATTGGCCCTGGATCGCTCACCACGTAGCCAATGACAAAAACTATTTCGAACTTGGCCTAGATATCATCACATGACAATCCTTCTGACAAAATGTCAACCTACTCAAGTTAACAATACTACTTCTAAACTGTTAACAATATTTTCCTTTAATTAGGCCTAGTGACCGAATTTGTTATCAGACATGACCCATATTCAATTCTTACAATCTTCAAAATAAAATTCAAGTTGAAAATGGGGCCTCCAGTGTTATCAAGACATTCCTTCAATTTGACATTGTGACTAAGCTTTCTTCCCGAAATGAACAATATATATTCGAACTCGCCCTAGATATCATCAAGACATACATTCTGACAAAGTTTCAAGCTGCTGAAGAACAAAATGCAGTCCAGTGACCTAGTTGTTAACCAGTTATAACCTATATTCAAACTCAGCCTAGATATCATCAAGACATTTATTCTGACAAAGTTTCATCATGCTTGTTTTATTATGTTTAAGTTAAAAATATTTTCCTTCAATTTAATCTAGTCACCTAGTTTTTGACCTGAAATGACCAATATTTGAACTTGGCCTAGAAATCAGCAAGATAAACTAACAGAATAAGTCTAATGAAGATTGCATGTTAATAGTGGACTCTATAGTGTTAACAAGCAAATTATTGACAACGGAAGACAAACGACGGACAAAAGGCGCTCACAAAGTATAAAGTATAAGGTATAATTTCTACCTCTTTATTTTGAAAGCAGACAAGCACTTTCATTAGAATGTCCCCCTGCCGGTGGGGGTTAGAATACGCCGGCTGTCCGTCCTACAAGGGGTAGAAGTCTCCTAATGGACCCGCCTGTTTGCCGTGGGTGGATACTCGTAAGCAGGAAACGAGGATCCTGGCAGTTGAGGGAAGCGCAGGGATCTCCGGCTTTCCAACACACTGCTTTGGCCTCTGCTTCGGTGTAAACGGGAGCCTAGATGGGCCCGGTCTAGTGCAAACGGCTGGTCATATATAAGATTTAGGCACACTTTTTCTTTTCTTACAAATACATGTATATTAACTGTAATGGTGTTAAAATGTCATAAATATCTGTGCATGTATCTACGTATAAGTTTTTTTTTTCACTTGAAAATATTCCATCCGATCGTTTCTTTCATTTCATATACACCAACTTTATATTATATGTGTCATATTTAATTTGCATAAAGTTTACAGTTTATTGTGCCTCGTCTTTTATAGGCTAATGGGCTAATTCGGTGTCGCGGATGTTTTGGTCGGGGGCACTGACTTGCATGGCGGATCCCTGATATGGGGGACACATCCATGTTCTTCCTTGTCGCGCTAACTTATTCGCGGTATCTAGTTATACCATCTGTGGACCCCTGACACGAGGAGCTGGATTTCCGCTCCATATATCGTGTTCCCTTGTTGGACTCCGTGGCGGGTGGGGGCCGCGGTTGATGAAAAATAAAAACTTGGATATGGATCCTCAAACCAAAAAACGCACACGTACTGAAATGGACTCGGACTCCGATATCGACAAACCAAATGGCAACACTTCAAACCCTTCATTCCCCCGATTCTTATTGATTGAATCAAATTTACCCGAACAGCCTATATCTTCCCTTTCACCTTTCGTTATACAGAAATGCCTTCTTTCTCTTGCTGGTTCACCTAAGTCTGTTAAAAAATTGAAATCAGGTGCTCTCCTCATTGAAGTTGAGAAGAAAGCACATGCAGACAACATCTTAAAATTAAAAACCTTTTTCAATATCTCTGCCAAATGCTCTGCCCATAATACTCTTAATACGTCAAAAGGAATTATAAGATGCCCAGATCTTGCAGGAGTTTCTGAGGAGGAAATTGCTTCTGAACTGGCCGGCCAACTGGTCGTCCATGTCAGAAGGATGACTTCCTACAGGGACAGTATCAAGAGACCAACAAACACCTTGGTGCTAACATTCAATACAGCTATTTTGCCAAGATCCCTTAAAGTTGGATACTTGAATGTCCCTGTTGACATGTACATCCCTAACCCATTGCAATGTTACACCTGTTATAAGTATGGCCATCATGAATCAAAATGCCGAAAAACTACAGAAGAAAAGGTTTGCCGTCGTTGCACTGCATTATGTTCAGAACATGATGCAGATGTAAATGAATGCAAAAATACACTTAAATGTTCAAACTGTGGTGGTGAGCATTATTCTACCTCTCGCTCCTGCCTTGTGTGGAAACGGGAGAAGGAGATTGTTACCGTCAAGTGTAAAGAAGGTCTTTCTTTTCCTGAGGCGAAGAAAATTGTTGAAACCCGATTCAATTTGACTGTTTCATATGCTAATGTCACCAAAAACAACTCCAGACCAACTACTATCAGGCTGTTGTCAATACACCGCCACCCTCACAAGAATGTACTACATGCCATCGCCTTTTGAAGGTTCTATCTCAAAAGTTTCCTGACATCAGTTTACAGTTAAAAGCAATTATGTCAAATGAACAGCCCTCTACTTCTATCCTTTCTTCATTACCATCAATGAACAAAGACACCTGTAGCAATACTGCATCTTCTTCGAAAGAAAATGAGTCTTCTTCGAAAGAAAATGAGTCTTCTTCTAAACAAATTGAGTCTTCTTCTAAAGAAATTAGTTCACCTTCTCCTGGAGAGGTTGAGTCTTCTCCTAGAGAAATTAAATTATCTTCTTCTGGAGAGATTGAGTCTTCTCCTGGAGGGGTTGGGTCCTCTTCCAGGGAAGTTGATTCTTCAAAAGGAAAGGAATCTTCTAAAGTTGTAAAAAATAATTCAAACCATACAAGTAAATCACCTGATACGAAAAAATCTTCAATTATTTCACTTAAACCAAACCAACAAAACAAACCAAAGTTAAAATTACACTCAAAGCCCGATTCTGAAGGCTTCGAGAAACAAAAAACTAGAAAAAATAAGGTCCAATTAGATAGAGCTAGTGACTCTAAACCTAAAATCACTAATCGTTATCAGACATTGGATGACATGGAGACACAGGAAACTGAGCCTCCTAATCCATGGTCGGGTACAACAGATGACTGGAATCAAAATATTGATTCCTGGCATACTGCGATAGCCGAGATCAAAATTTGTGAACCTATATCGAAATGAATTCCATAATCCAGTGGAACTGTCGTGGATTTAAAGCCAATTTTGAAGAATTGTCTCTTCTAGTTAATGAAAAGAAACCAGTAGTTATATGCTTACAAGAAACATTTTTAAAAGATATTGATAGTCTTTCTCTTAAATATCATTCATGTTATCATAAAACTTGCGATGCAAGTGCTCGAGCTTGTGGTGGTGTAGCAATATTTGTTAACAACTCTGTTCCCCATAGCTTAGTCTCACTTACTACAACTCTGCAGGCGACTGCGGTAAGAATTTCATTGAGCAAAACAATTACCCTATGTTCTTTGTATCTTCCGCCAAGTCAACCTCTTGATAGAGACAAGCTCGTTGAGCTTGTCAGTCAGCTTCCAACACCTTTTATGATAGTTGGTGACTTCAATTCACACAATAAGTTGTGGGGATGTAGTGACACCAATAACAAAGGCCAAATATTAGAAGATTTTATTTTTAAACATGACCTTTGTATTTTGAATAATAAATCTCACACCTATCTGCATCCTGCTACTGGTTCTTACTCATCTCTTGATCTTTCTATTTGTAGTCCTGATATATTTGTTGACTTTAAGTGGAAGGTGGAAGACGACCTTCATGGAAGTGATCATTTCCCTATAATTATCACTGAAACTGGGCCATCTGTCCAGGGGCGTCCGAGGCGATGGAGGCTCCACAAAGCGAACTGGAATTTATTCCAGATGCGATGTGAACGTTCCATTAATCCGGATGCTTTCTTGGAATGTGATGACCCTACACAACTATTTACATCTTTAATGTATCAGGCTGCTAAAGAGGCAATTCCCCAAACTTGGACAAATCCAAAGCACCCTCGCAAACCTTGGTTTGATGAGGATTGCAAAAAGGCTATAAGAACACGCAAATCGGCTTTAAGGCAGTTTAACCTGAGGCCAACCCATCAAAATCATGTATACTTTAAAATAGCTAGAGCAAAAGCTCGTAAAACAATTAAGCACAGTAAACGTGCGTCTTGGAGACAGTATGTATCTAGATTAAATTCTAGATCATCTGTCAAAAAGACATGGGACATGATAAGGAAAATAAAAGGAAAGAGCAGTTCGCTTAGTGTTAATCATCTGAACACCTCAGACGGTGTTGCTACTTCAAAGAAGGATATTGCCGATACGTTGGCAGATTCCTTTGCACAAAAATCGTCCTCTTCAAACTATTCTCCAAAGTTTCAAAAATTTCAACAGCAGAGGGAGAAACGGAAAATTAACTTTAAATCGAAAAATGAAGAGGCCTACAATAAAGCATTTACGTTAAAAGAATTAAAATCGGCTCTCAAGAAGTGCCATGATACCGCTGCGGGTTCAGATGATATACACTATCAACTGATTAAGCATTTACCTTTCCGATCCCTTTCTTGTTTACTTGACGTCTATAATCAGGTTTGGCGAACGGGAAATCTCCCGAGGTCTTGGAAAGAGGCCATCGTTATTCCAATTCCCAAGCCTGGTAAAGATACAACTAATCCTGGGAATTATCGTCCTATAGCCTTAACTAGCTGTATATGTAAAACCATGGAAAGAATGGTGAACGACAGACTTGTTTGGTTTCTCGAAAAGAACAAACTTATTACTACTTTCCAGTCCGGTTTTCGTAAACATAGAAGCACAGTGGATCATTTGATCCGTTTTGAAACTTTTATCAGAGAAGCATTCATTAAAAAGGAACACGTTGTCTCCGTCTTCTTTGACTTAGAAAGTGCATATGACACTACCTGGAAATATGGTATTATGAATGACCTCTATGATTATGGCATAAGAGGTCGCCTTGCTTTTTTCATTTCTGCTTTTTTAAATGAACGTCAGTTTAAAGTTCGTGTTGGTGATACTTTGTCTGATCCACATGAACAGGAAATGGGTGTTCCCCAGGGATGCATTCTTTCTGTAACACTTTTTAGTGTGAAGATTAATAACATTATCAAATCTGTTAACCCAGGAGTTGAATGTTTTCTATATGTTGATGATTTCTGTATTTGCTACAGATCAAAGCATATGCATACAATTGAAAGACAACTGCAACAAGTTTTGAATAATTTGCAAAAATGGTCAAACGAAAATGGCTTTAAATTCTCTAAAAGCAAGACCAAATGTATGCACTTTTGTCAACTTCGTAAACACCACCTAGATCCTGATTTAACACTAGATGGCACTCGTATTGAAGTTGTGCCTGAATTTAAATTCCTTGGTCTATTGTTTGACCCAAAACTGACTTTTGTTCTTCATATTAAATATCTTAGAAATAAATGCCAGACAGCATTAAATCTTTTTTAAAGCGTTGTATCCCACATGGATTGGGGTGCTGACCGTAAAGTCCTCTTGAGACTTTACAGGTCATTAATACGATCTAAATTAGACTACGCATGTATTGTTTATGGCTCGGCACGAAAATCATACATTGCAACACTTGATTCCATTCACCATCAGGGTTTACGGCTAGCCCTGGGCGCTTTTCGAACTTCGCCCGTCAAAATTCTCTATGTAGAAGCCAATGAACCACCCTTATATTTACTTCGACAAAAACTAGCTATGCAGTATCTTTTAAAACTCAAGTCTAACCCTTCAAATCCCACTCATAGAGTTGTTTTTAAACCTTTATACAAGGAATTATTTTTAAAGAAGGAACGGGTAATACCGCCTTTTGGTGTCCGTTACGGTCCCGAAGTCGCTAACCTTGATGTTGATCTTGAGGACATCGCGAGGCAGGAGATTTCAGATTCTCCACCTTGGACTCGAAATAGTCCATCATTCATTTATGATCTTGCGACTGATAAAAAGGCCTGCACAGATCCTATTGTTTTTAAGTCCAAGTATATGGAAATTAAAAATACATATTATAACTTTGAGCATATTTATACAGATGGTTCTAAGGACGGAAAAAAGGCTGCTGCCGCTGCAGTTCATGATGGCGATGTGATAACATTTCGGTTGCCAAATAATGCTTCTATATTTTCTGCCGAGTTAAAGGCAATTCATTTGGCTTTGGACCATATTGAATCCGACGGTTATTGGCGATATATTATTTTTACTGACTCATTGTCTGCTATGCAGGCACTTCAGAATGACAAAATAGATAACCCTATTATTGTTGACCTCCTTTCTAAGTTATCGCGTATTTGTGCAACAGCACATGTAGTATTTTGCTGGATCCCCAGTCATATGGGCATTCACGGTAATGAACATGCTGACTTGGCAGCAAAGTCTGCTCTTTTACAAGATATTTTACCTTTTAAAATACCTTATACCGATTTTAAACCTTTAATAAATGTTTTACTTCACGATAAGTGGCAAAGTGATTGGATTGAGCAAGTAAATAATAAACTGCACTCAATCAAGTCAGTACTTGGTGAGTGCCTGCCAGCTTTTAGATCCTGTCGCCGAGAAGAAATTGTCCTTGCTCGTTTACGCATTGGGCACACATGGTTAGCTCATGCGTACTTACTGACGGGTGAGGAAGCACCTCAGTGTATTCCATGTTTTACACAACTTTCAGTACAGCACATTCTTCTGGAATGTGCCGATTTCGCTCCAATACGTGATAGATTTTTCAAGGCTCAAAGTATGCGTCAGCTCTTTGAGTCTGTCAAACCTGAACTTGTATTTGATTTCCTTAGGGAAATTAATATTTTTAATAAGATATGATTATTTCTTAAATCGTGCTTTTGCACATGTATTACTTTTACAGATCCTGTTCCGCATTTTCTCAGATATTGTTTATCTTTATGTTAAGTATTTCATAGCAGTGTTTGGCTTGTTTGCCTAAATTCTGTTTTACATTGTTTTACATGTCGTTTTATATTAATGTTAAATATCGCGTACATCATGTTTAATTGTTTTGTCTAATAAACTGGTTAGTTATATTTCAATCATTTCATAATTTACAGTAAGTAAATCATTAAGCGCCCAAAATGACCTTAGTTGTCGACGGGCCTTAAAACACCATTCATTCATTCATTCATTCATTAGAATGAAATTTTGTCATTTAGCCCCTTTCCTGAACCCTCATGGCTGCCATGTTTTTCAACCAATCAATATGGTTTTTCAACCAATCAATATGGCTTTACATTTTTTTACGAGGGTCACCCAAAGACGGTTTTTCATAATTGTCTTTGAATTTGGCAAGCGGATTTAGAGGAGAAGAATTTAAAAGTTTTGCAACTTTCACCCTTTTCTGATCCCTGGCAACCACAGTTCTATATAGAATTTAAGTCATTGAACAATTTGTGATCAGGGTCACCAAGAGAATATTCATGTGACGTTTGATTAACCCTTTCCCTCATATAGACGCATTCTGACGCCTCTGCAGCTTTTTGAAAACATGTCAACAAAAGAAGAAATTGCTTAAAACGAGCAATTTTTCCTTTTGTCACCATGTTTTCAACTCTATTCAATTATTGTACTTTCATTTAAAGGGAGTTTCTGATTGTTTTCGGGGTATGTTTTCAAAGTCATATGCTTCAGATTTGTTGCATGTGGGAAAGGGTTAAAATTGCACCCAGTTTCAGAGAACGCCGGACAGTGAATGATCACATTAGATAACATTGAGCCTTCGGCTTGAAGTTGATCTAAAAATAAGTAAAAAGTGTAACATTAAAGATCAACTATTAACTTTAATTGTTATATATATTGTATGTATTCTAACATTATCACATACAACGAATTTGATTCAGATAACTTTGAAATTGTCAAAGTCTGGAGGAAAGCTGGTTAAATGTTAATGTAAGGAAGTATAATTCTGAGATTATATGCAAATCTTAGTGGGAATATTAGAAATTAATCATCATGAGAAATTTCGGTTTTTCCCTCACTATGTGTTTACATGTCGCCTGCTTCTTATTCATCATTAGAAGTCTGTAAGTGGTAAAGGGATAACCTTTTCCTACATGTAGTTGCTTTTTGGAGTCTCTGCAGCAGACACATTTTGAAAACAGTGTGACAAAAGGAAATATTGCTCATAATGAGTAATGTCCCCCTTTATCAACATGTTTTCAACTATATTCAATAATAACACTTTTGAATATAGAAATTTTCAAAAATGTTTTCAAAACGTTTTCAAAGTAGTTACCATGCATATTTGTTGCTTGTTGGAAAGGGATAGGAAAAATAAAATGACTCTAAAATGTATGTACCTGATCATTTAAATGTTTTGTTTTCTAACTGACAACTGGGACTACTATAAGACATCCCAGTTGTCAGTTAGGACTACTTTTAAATTAAGTGGAGGTATATAGGTCTTTTTCGAAAGTTGTAGATGCCAGTTCCTTTGGATTACGACATCCATTTGAAGTCTGCCAGTTAGTATCATATCGAAGACAATTGAAATTTTGACTAACATAGAGTAGTGGAGTGCGTGTGTAAATTGGCCAAAAAGTTACCCTTAATAATCGAGGTTTGGAATACTCTGGTTTATTACATTTGAACTTAAAATGTATATTAAGGATCAATAACACTTAGTTTTCTCAATGTTGCCTCAACTATAAATACACAATTTTATGATACACATTTATCCTAAGATATCCGTCCTACGAACAGTACTAATGCCAATATAATCATACAAACCGTTAATTTCCTTCCTACCGCTATCGAGTAACTTGCAAATATAAATAAATGAATGCACATCATTGCACTTAAAAGAGTGAATATTCTCCATTGAATGGAAGCATGTTGCCATGAAGAACGATCAAGAAATGAATGCAATGTTACCCTTTTTTTCTCTTCCGATCTTCGCTCTGCCTCATTCAACAAGTCTTCCTTCTGCCTTTCTTCAAAAGCAGCTTGATATTTTGCTACTCGTTCTTTAAGCAGCTCTACACTATCCTCTGCAGTGATTGCTAATGGTGTATCTCTGACCTTTAAACAATATAGTTTTAATACGAATGAAAACATCATTCAATTTCCGCTTTCGATAACTACTTTTATGACAATCTTCAGATTCATCTAGTCCAAGGTACCTTAACCTTCTGTACGCGTCCTTTGACAATATTCGGAAAAGCTTAAAACTATGTTAGCCTGTTTATCAATAAAGTGTATTAGAACTATTGGTCTACATTATTTTACTTTCATTCAAATGTATTTTAATGGTGTATATATTCGTGGAAATCCAATCGTGATTCAATGCAAGATATAATTTAAATTTAAGGGTTAGAGTTCAAGTAGTCATTCAAGTTGCTATTAATATCTAAAGAGTGTATAAACATTTTGAATGGGAAGTAAAGTATCTGAAATAACTGTTAGTTAAAAGACGAACTCTAGCAAGAAACCCATTATTCCGGGTGTAGCGAGCAGGGGAATCACAGATTAATCTGACATTGTATGAGGTTTGGTATGTGTCTTCCTTATTCGCCATTTTGTAAAACACACATCATTGAGGTGCTTTTGGCAATGATGACTACTTGTATATGACTATAATATCATAGTGACATAGTCATCTTGTTTAATCTTCCCAGTGGCGGGTTAACAGTGGCGGGACTCAAAGTGTTTAATGTTGTTACCTTCTCAATCTGCTTCACACGTTGGTCACTGTCTCTCCCGATTAGTTTAACGATGTCAATGAAAATATCACAGTGGCGTTTCAAATCAGATGTTGTTTCTTGGTAATATCTTGAGTGCATATAATCGTTTCGTGCGGCCCGTCCCTTCGGAAAGTGTAAAGGAAGACATGCTATGTAAATAGACACTTGTGCAGTTTTCCAGTCACACATCTTACTTTTGTAGTCCAATTTCAGTTTCAATGTTATCTCTTAAACTGTTCACTAATTATATCCGTCAATCATTTTTGAAAGAGGATCTATTATTCACTGTCAATTGTAATGTGAAAATCGTTTCATTTCACCCTTTTCTAACACATCAAGACTCTGACAAAATATAGGCATAACTATTAAAATATATTAAATGCAATAGTATTTGTTGATTACAGTTAATAACATTACAGAAAAAGGAGAAACGGCTATTCGTCAGCAAGTTCTCATTTTGCTACAATGACTTCGATAGTCGTCTGTAGCAGACGCGTCAAAAACGTCTGCATGTGGTAAAGGTATTTAGGTCCAAGATCTATTTTGAGCAGTAGGTAAAATTGTTTCATTAACCCTTATCCTGCTAAATGCATACAATTGTCATCATCTAACCTGATGTTTACACGTTATTACGTATTAATGAACTAGTCACTACTAAATATGAATGAATGAGTAACGAAAAACACAGACCACTGTTAGACTAAACAGCCGTGCAGGTAAACATTGTTCGAAATTGTTCTTTAAATTCGTGAAAACAACAATACGTGAATGATGTTAAATCGCGTACAGTTGGATACGGTTTGAGAATTGATGGATCTATAACACTACAAATAACAGTTTATCACGTGAGTTTTATTGTATTGTTATAAAGTGTCCAATGTCAAATAAATACATGTATCTCAATATCTGGAAGGAATTAATTATATAAACCATTCCTTGACACATTACTAGTTTTTTAGAAACTAAAGGTCGGTTAAATTCTGCTTCTCTGACCATACCTATTTGAACAACCTCGGAAAATGACTACCCATGGATCATTCTTACCAAGTTTAGTCAAAATCCTAACATCAGTTTAGTAGGAGATGTCGTTTAAAAAAAGAGTTATAGGACGGGCGTCCGGACGAATGTGGACAACGGACATCAGGCCATAACAATAGCTCAGTGTTGTCAGATGAGCTAAAAAATAACATTGTGTGTGCTTTGAAAAGTAGAGTACAGAAAATTCATTACTTAGGTTTGGGAAAAGTAAATGTCATGGAACAAATTATAATAAGTACCTAACAGAAGATATTGTTGTCATTGGTCATATCCACTGCTCTAAGTAGTGTTTCGAAGCGTTTATTATTGATTACAACGTTGAGTAGGCTTGAAAAGTCTATATCTTGTTCCGGCATTCCTTCCAAATCTTTACTTCTGGGCATGTAACATTTCGCAACTTCCCAGGGATGAGACAACCATTTTGTTACTTCAGAGTTCTTGTAACAAGGTGGACTGAAACGGTTGAACGATTCGATGTGTGTTGTTATGTCACTGCATATACACAACGAGCAATGTCTAGCGTTAGTCGACTTGCACATAGAGATCCATGGCTGAAGTTTGATTTTATGGCATTATGAAACGTCTTAATTTCTGTTTCTACAAATGGTCTAATAGCCTCGCCGGTGATCTGCATTACAAGAATACCCTGCAACCAGTTCACCGTGGCTTCGTTTGTCAAATCATCTAACTCCGTATCCTTCATAATACCTACAGTAATAAGAAGCTTTAGGTTTAGTTTAAACATATTGCATTCGATATAATAAGACACAACACAACAATAAAAACAATAAGCGCGAAAAAGTTTAAGCTTTGGGGATACACATGCCGCCCTAGTCATGCATTCAGACCCAAAACTCGCCTGACACGGACCGTGAAAGGGGATAAATGATCCTTTTGTATGCATGTAAAAGGTCAGATTCCAACTTAAATACCTTCTTTATTTCAATTCAAATCAATAAGTTTCAATCCTCAATTGTCACACTTTCTGCTATGTTACAGGTACGACACCTTATATCATTGAAAGTAGTAACTTCTCAGCAAAAAGGTATTCCAAAAAACTGGGTCCGTGTATTATGCAAGAAAAAATCACTTCGCGCAGAAGGTTCCCATCATTTTGTACACACTCGAGCTGGGCCAAAATTGGTTTCCCAATTACTCTATTTTTACTACCAGACAAGGTCAAAATAACAAAATATATCAACTCAAACAGTGCAAGTGCATATTATACATATTTCAAATGAATTTAAACTCGTTGTCACTGTGCAATGCGTTCTGGTCAAGATGTACACTCATTTCTTCGCAAACAACGTGTTTTTTTTAGTTTAAACTTATTTATTTTACATCGACATCGATTGCGAAACAAACTTTCAGCTTAAATAAATGACGCTCGATGTCTAGCCTAAAATTGTTTTTAGGGGCTAATTTGCTAGATTGGCAGATCAGCCTGGCCGCGGATCTATTTGGTGTATCTTAGCCTAAAATAAGAACTCACCATTTACAAAAGCTGTTGTAAAACCCTAGATATGACACCTTATGTATCGTACATATATATTGTTAATGTGTAGCGCTGCTAGTATATAAGTAATTTTAGTTTAAACAATATTTTATCCACATGAATTTTACATAGCTATTTACAAGATACTGAGATCTATACATACTATTGATTCATTTATCAACATGGATTAGAAAACAAATTACTTAAAACTTATATAAATTATTCTCCATGCAAAAGATAATTTTCTCAATCTGATAAAATTACTCTGTTAACATCATGTTGGTGATATAATCGATAATATTCCGAGAATGGTCCTAAGAATCAAGAATAATTGCGATAATCCTTCATTCCCGGAATAGAAGCAGATCTTTAAAACATGTAAATCAAACATTTCGATTTCAACTCTACTAGATTAACCAAAATATAAGATAGAGAAAAAAATGTTAGAATACAAATTTACAAACTCAACAGACAGCGGAACTTAGTTATAATAATAAACACGTATTGTGTTCTCACGCCTATTGCCGAAAACTACTTTTTTGTTATTACTGTTTACCCATTAATTCAAGTTTCCACTTGAAAAATGTTTAAAAGTGATGTATTGTACGTCAACACCGTTTCCGGTGTTACTTATATCACGGCGGTCTTTTGTCGAAACGTGTGTTTTAGTTTCCGATTGTACATTTGTATGTTTAGCTCAGTTGTGAAACACGAAACATAATGGATTTTAGCAATCTTTGGATAGAGTGAGTAGCCAAGCAGGGATTCGAATTCACGTCCCCGGGTTTGATATTCCTCGTTGTTATATCGACTGAGCTATCGTAGCTAAACGTTTTAAACGATCAGAGTTTTTATATCTTCAAAGCTGATAGACCTTGAGGTATAAACAACGATTGGAATCTAAATTCAGATGGCACAAATTATATTCGTGACGTAGTATTCTAAATTTAGATTTGCTAGAAAAGGGAAGAATATCGACCGTAAAATATAATGTCTATTGTAAAAAATCGGGAAATAAAACGGAATGTACATGTATTCAAATAAATTGCCTAAGGTAAGAAAAGAGACCTTAGGATATAGGCCTACACCAAAGTACAAATCGAGTTTACCTTAACCCAGTTACCTTCTAGATTCTTCTCAATTGAACACATCTAACATCGAGCATATAGTTTTTGACAAGGAGATTTTTTAAGTTTTGACTCTATATAAATATAAGGAAAACAGAACCCCAACCCTAGTTTTTCATCGTATCGGAATTATTTTGGACAAGTTCGGGCATTTTCCCTCTTATTGATTTAATTATGTGAACACGTTTGAAATAGGATCGATCGCCAAAGGAACATCCCTGTGAACTTTCGGGAAAATTGGTCTGCAGTGGCACATTTGTACAAGCAACACATACATTAAAAGGCAAAGACAATATTGTGGCAAAAAAAGGAAATTGCTCATAATGAGCAAGGTTTCCTTTTGTATATGTTTTGAGCTTGATTTAATAATTATACTTTTCAGTAGAATATCAATATTTGGTATTAACGTTTTTAACTCCATCTGCTGCATATGTGTTGTATGTGTGAAATGTTTATTGTAAGAAAATTATTTTTACTGCCTCAATATATTCCTATTCGTACAATAGACAGTGCATTTTACATTTAAACCTAATGTGGCAACCATTAAACAAACGTGAGTCAGCTCATAAACGGACTTCTAACGGATTTCGTTGGGGACCATGTTGAATTTAATGAAATACGTTTGTTTATGCTCGTACGATTGATTCCATAAGATTAAAAAAAGAGTAATGAAAACACTTAAAGCTGGTTTAAGTCAAATGTAACTAAATTTATCCCCAAACATCGCATTCCGTTTTGTTTTCGAGTCCTCTTTACAAGGGAATATTCGATATTAACTATAGTTGACGTTCTTCCAATAATAAGATATACGTTTAGCGATTTGGGGTCCTAATGCGTCTTGGTAAAGTGAAGACTGTGAATTCGCTACACGTAGTTAAGTCCTAGATGAATCATTGGGTATTATACTAGAGCTGTAGCCTCATTAGTTTTACGCCAATTAAGCCTCCCTGACACTGGCACGAATTTTGTCCCCGCAATTCCACGCAATGCGTCGTGCCAATAATTAAAGTCTTCGTGAACGAGCATGAGGAGTGTGTGAAGGGTGCGGGGTGCACTACGCATCACTTTTCGTACCATGTGCGTAATCGCGTGAACCATGCGTGAACACTGCGCGAACATTGCCGACGGTGCGTGTCAATGCGTGTTAATGCGTGAACACTGCGCGAACTCGGCACGACCACTGCCGACGGTGCGTGTCAATGCGTGCAATCGTCCACAGCGGATCGAGAAGTGAAGTTAGGTGTGAAACTACACGCCATATATATAGCGTGCCGCCAAGATGGACAAAACGTGACAAAAGATTGCCCTGACGACTTCACGCTTGCGCGAAGTCGTCGGTGGCAATGCGTTGCGATGTGGAAAGACAGCGGAAACTATGTGTGTCGTGCGTGGCACTGCGGGACAATGCCGTACGGTAGATGTGAACAATGCAATAATACCTTTATATGACCCCCTTATGGAGAGACAATAAGACCTCAAATCGCCAGACGTGGACCATACACTAGTATTTTCCTGATATGTTGACACGCCATGATGGGGTTTATATGGGTCTCCGAATATCGGAATCATATGAGACATGTAAAGGTTGTTGGTTAAATTATATAGTAATTATTCTTGAATGTTGAGGGAAATATTACATAAGTTATTAACGATATCCTCAGTACATTGTAAAACCCTACATCTCGAGATAAAGAACAAGGCCTGCCCTGCCGATTCAGATTGTGCTAACACAACGAGTACTCGGGCATGTGTAAGCTGCATGAACCAATCCAATTAAAGTTTTTTACTAGCACTCGCCGAGCACTTGGTGTGTTAGTGCTATCTGAACAAACCACACCATATATTTACGATAGTAAAGAAATTAACATTACCGTCGCGCTGAAATACTACATTCTATCGCATGGTAAATTACAGGATTATTGACTTAACACGGCGGATTTGTTTTGGGTGTCGCCTGCCTTGGAAGGGGGCCTAGTAGGAATAACGTCGCCATCGTCTGTATAACTGTCCGACGTGTGTGAACTCTTCTACCGTAATCAAATGATAAACCTATCGATCGAGTTTAGGCTACTTGCCAAAGGGTAATGGATAGGATATACCTACTTTGAAGTAATCAAAGCGATGAAAGCGATAATGGTATAGGGGCATATGTAAGGTGAAAATATATGGCATAGTTAATATGGACAAACATTGTTGATATAATTAAACATCAACCTTTACATAAAACAAACCAAAAATATTTTTTCTTGTATAAACAAAATAAATCACGAAGGACAACATATTGACACACAACCGACCAGCAAACATTAAGCATAATATTTCCAGTTCAGAGAACACTCGAGATCCACACTGTATATTGGAATCGTGCTGGTTAATGACAGACAATCGAAAGCATGCTAGAGTCATGTTTATTGTGCACAGCACATCTGTAGCTCATAAGTTTCCTATACACCAAGTCTGAAATTGATACATTGAACATCTATTGAGATAATGGCCGAAGAAAAAATATGAAAACAGGAGTTTACACTTTTACACAATGTATAATTGTGACCACTTTGAAATGAATCCGCCAAACAGAAACTAAGTTTTTATCCAGTAATGCAAACCGTACCGGACAGACAGACGGATGGATTAAAACAAAGGCGGGCAGACAGTCAGTCGCTCCGGACAAAGTAGCACTCATTAACGAAAAAGAGCATTTCACGGAACGCATGTGTTGCATGCGAAAGTCATATAATAAGTAAAAACATGGAAGGCCAAAAATATACACACTCCAAACACAGCATGCTAAAGTTATGGTAATGGTGCACTGCACATCTGTAGGTCATAAGATACCTACAAATCAAGTTTGAAATTTAATTGAGACAGTGACTTAACTAAATAAGAAAAAATGGAGATAACTAAAATAAGCAGACCAGAGGTATGTACCTAGTATTCTGCCTTTCTCCTGATCACACGATTTAGCTGTGACCACTTTGAAATTAATCTGCCAAACAGAAACAACGTTTAGACCAATAAATGCAAACCATGACGGACAGACGAATGCACATTCATGCAGACAGTCGGCCGGACGCCGGATATAGCCTTCAATATTCACAAACAGAGACAGCACATAAAGTATTGATTACAAAAGACTGGTTGGATGCAGCAAAACTCGTCTGTGTTTAGAAAAGGGTTAACATGTTATGGTATTTGTAATGTATTTGTTATCGCATATCAGCCGAATTTGCTGTTTATTTAAACTCCGAAACAACAAACCTATTTAGAATACATTTCTAGTTTATTTATCAACATATACATCTAGGAATTGATTACATTTTGACGGATTGGCATTAGGGTCAATCATAGTTCAGAGTGTGATCACTCCTCTATTTTCTCTTATCAATGCAAGCGGAAGGATTTTTGTTATTCGGTCGAACCAATGAAATCACTGTTAACCAGATGGCAAACCAATCAAAACTCGACTTTCGCGGATGTATACACTTAAGTGAAGCTTTGTTGCAGCCGTAAGTCGACTTTTCGAAAGCAGGCTAGGAATGGGATAGGGGCGAAAAGCCCCTATCCCAAATACAGACAAAAAAATTGATAAATAATAAATGCGTAATACAAGCTAAGTTCCGTCATATTTACTATTATGTTCATTACTAATAAACACAGACACAGCCAATTTCACTGATATAATTCCTAATGTTTTACTCAATTAGGCCTACTTCTTACTTGAGTATTTATTAAAAGCTTCGCACAACCATCGTATGCATACATTTCCCCGTAAGTTTACCCCATTAATGTATCTAATAAGAGTTCTTACAACCATCGTATGCATACTTTTCCCCGTAAGTATACCCCATTAATGTATTTATTAAAGTTTCACACAACCATCTTATGCATACTTTTCCCCGTAAGTATACCCCATTAATGTATTTATTAAAGGGTTCACACAACCATCTTATGCATACTTTTCCCCGTAAGTATACCCCATTAATGTATTTATTAAAGGGTTCGCACAGCCATCATATGTATACTTTTCCCCGTAAGTATACCCCATTAATGTATTTATTAAAGGGTTCGCAAAACCATCATATGTATACTTTTTCCCGTAAGTATACCCCATTAATGTATTTATTAAAGAGTTCACACAACTATCTTATGCATACATTTCCCCGTAAGTATACCCCATTAATGTATTTATTAGGGAGTTCGCACAACTATCTTATGCATACTTTTCCCCGTAAGTATACCTCATTAATGTATTTATTAAAGGGTTCACACAACCATCTTATGCATACTTTTCTCCGTAAGTATACCTCATTAATGTATTCATTAAGGAGTTCGCACATCCATCTTATGTATACTTTTCCCCGTACGTATACCCCATTAATGTATTTATTAAAGGGTTAGAACAACCATCTTATGCTTACTTTTTCCCTTAAGTATACCCCATTAATGTATTTATTAAAGGATTCGCACAACCATCTTATGCATACTTTTTCCCGTAAGTATACCCCAATAATGTATTTTTAAGAAAGGGTTCGCACAACCATCTGATGGATACTTTTCCCCGTAAGTATACCCCATTAATGTATTTATTAAAGGATTCGCACATCAATCTTACGCATACTTTTCCCCGTACGTATACCTCATTAATGTATTTATTAAAGGGTTCACACAACTATCTTATGCATACTTCTCCCCGTAAGTATACCTCATTAATGTATTTATTAAAGGGTTCGCACATCCATCTGATGCATACTTTTCCCCGTAAGTATACCCCATTAATGTATTTATTAAAGGGTTCACACATCCATCTCATGCATACTTTTCCCCGTAAGTATACCCCATTAATGTATTTATTAAAGAGTCACACAACCATCTTATGCATACTTTTCTCCGTAAGTATACCCCATTAATGTATTCATTAAAGGGTTCGCACAACCATCCTATGCTTACTTTTCCCCGTAAGTATACCCCATTAATGTATTCATTAAAGGGTTCGCACAACCGTCCTATGCTTACTTTTCCCCGTAAGTATACCCCATTAATGTATTTATTAAAGAGTCACACAACCATCTGATGGATACTTTTCCCCGTAAGTATACCCCATTAATGTATCTATTAAAGGGTTCACACATCCATCTCATGCATACTTTTTATTTGTGCCGTTTTCAACAGCTTTTCAGTTATATAACGACGAATGAACACTTATTTACGATACCTGGGTGACAAGTCAGTACCAGTCAAGGAATGTGCCTTGCCCAATGGCACGCCAACGTGAACGGAATCGAAACCTGAACTCCTTGCCTTAACTCCACTACGCTTACCACTAGGCTATTTAAAGTGTTTTATAGAAGTGAAATAGATACACAGCTTAACAAGGTTGTGCAAAATCTGGAAAATGTCTACTAAAAAATATGGAAAAGGTCTATTATGGTAGGTATAATTCCTGAAAAACGTTGAAAACTTTGTGGCAAAAGGAGAAATTGCTCGTTTTGAGCAATTTCTCCTTTTGTCACAATGTTTTCAAAAGTCGTCTACTGCAGATAGGCCAAAATGCGTAGTTAAATTCCGGTTATTCAAGTTGTCCTTACCCACCACACCGAGACCTCTCGCGTATCCTAGATAAAAACTGTGGTTTAAATGGTTTGTTTGTGAGAAGTGCAGATATCGGTCAATGTTTATATTCGTATTTTGTGATGTAAATGTACATGTTTTCAATGTCGTCGGCTGTGCATGTTGTGTATGTGGGAGTCTTAACATAATTATTACACATGCGGGAAAATACTTATGCATCCATGTTAGGATAACTAGTATTGAGTAACAGTGTAGAGCTAAATCAAACTATGCAGATATGTGCGCTTACTGATCTTAATTTACGTTCGTCGCATATACCTTCAGCCTTATATACAATAATGTTGGTTTTTGCATAGCACCTATGCTGTATGACCGGTTTGTTTAATAGTCAGATGTTTGCAATGCGTCTGATCGCAAAAAATATATTGTAAAGCAAAATGATGTTTATTGTTTTTAATCAGACTAGAACGTAACACAAATAACATTTTGTACACAATTTTCAAATAAAAGTTAACTTGTTACCTAGACAAGGTTGCCAAGAAACAGCCAGGACACCAACGCATGTAGGCACTACCAACACGGTGAGTGTATGCTACCGCGAATATTAGCGGGATCATATATTAACTAATTTAGTCTAAGCCGGAAGAGGTAGATGAATAGACGGACGAATTTACAAATGATCTAGAAATCATCTCTACTTGTCGACCTACGAAAGCAGGTGACACGAAAGAAAAATGAGTAATGTTCAACATTTCCTTGGTAAATCATATGTGCGATATGGTACTCCGGTGTTATTGCAAACTTGATTTTCTTTTCGAATATCATACAGACTACATTGCTCGTTATCGACGTGTTTGAGTGATCGCAGTATGTATGATGAATTCGTTTATGTTTTGAATATTTTCAACTTCGTTAATCGTTTATTCTTAGGTGTGTATGATGAAAAATATGAGCAAACAAAACTGCTGCTTCACTGTTTTCAAACGACATGCGTTCCAGGCAAGGGTTTAAGCTGAACGCGATATTCGAAATTCTTATGTTCCGGTTCATGCGCGCCCACTGTATTAGGAAACAGATTGCACGTCTTAACTGTTTACCTGCTATCATATGTTAACCCCTTTCTGGCACCCCTGCAGCAAGTGACATTTTAAAACATTGTAGCACAAGAAGTAATTGCTCATAATGAGCAACTTTCCATTTTGCCACCATGTTTGCAACTAGGTTCAATAACAATACATTCATTTAAAGTTATGTTTTCTTTTTATATCTGTGCCTATGTTTTCAAAGGTCGACTGCTGCATATTTGCTATTATGAGCGAAAGGTCTAGGAAACAAACAAAATGTAGCATCTGGTAAATTGTAAATATCATTGTGACACATATTTAACAATATTGTAGGTAAAGGAGAAACAGTTTGTCTGAAGCAGTTATTCCTTGACCAACAATGTTTTTAAATATCATCTTCTACAGAGGCTTCAGAAGTCGTTATCATGTACAGCAGGAGCGTATATAAGGCTACATGAATAAATTATAATTTCAATAAAATCTACGTACATGAAGGTTTATTTCATGTTGATCATCAGAGGACTTGACACAACTTAAGATGATCACAGGTGTTTGCATTTTGATTTTGCATATACATTGTAGCTTATATA
This sequence comes from Serripes groenlandicus, assembly GCA_031761405.1. NCBI lineage: Eukaryota > Metazoa > Mollusca > Bivalvia > Cardiida > Cardiidae > Serripes > Serripes groenlandicus. Next base: position 231,697,936 of record JASEVX010000001.1, on the reverse strand, counting down.
CCGGATATTAGAGGTAAACAATTATAATCACTTTGGAATCGGATCGAGAAACAACGTTAAGCACTAAAGCACTCACAACGGATACACGCCTCGGCAAGCCAACCTGATATTCGTCAATCTCCACATTTAAACTGCCCGTAATTGCGACGGTCTATATGTGTGTACTCTATTTTAGAGCAGGCCAGAATAGGTATCTACATGTGTATATTTTGATGTTTTACGGATATAATCCTCACTTAAGTTTCGAAATTGGCTAATAAACAGGAAAGGGTTGTAAAAGAAACTCATTCCAGTCGTCTTCTGCTCTTCTGGTTTCCCAAGGACAATAAAACAAATTTCGGTTAGTTTATTAATATACATTTATTTCAATAGCAACATTTTCCTAACGCAAACGACTTGACGCAGATGTAGCATTCAAATTTTAAAAACATTGTGAGAAAAGGAGAAACTGCAATGCCTTCTTTTCTAATATTTTGTTCGACTCTGTGAAAAGTATACGTATCTATCGCTCTTCGACCTCGTAAACGACTTAGCCAAATGATTCCGAACTTTTCACACATTTCTATTGCCTTACAGGTCAGAATATCCCCACTGTCTTCATGTATCTAGGGGAAAAATAAAGTCAATGGAGATAACTTAGATATGTACACAAAGTATCAAGATTTGTCTCCCATGTTTAATCCTTATATTTGTTCTGTTAAAATCTAGGTGAAACTTTAAAAACAAATGACAATACCTTTTGACGAACATTTTTTGAGGAGTACTGGTTAGAGAGAGCCAAGAAACACATGTCTTTGGTGATATGGCAGCTGTAATACAACTAAAATACTGCGGGAAAAAATAGTTCAACTTGTATTTATCAACTCAAAGACATACAAAATGCATTACTCCCAATATTTTAGACTTTAAACTTTAACCCTTTCCCTAATGCAGACAGGTTTTGAAATGGTAAGACAGTCCCCGGAAAATCATTTATTATTCATATTTTAATGTGTAACAATAGCAAAAACCTACCTTAGCCAGATAATCCAACATTTCCTCTATCGAATTCATTGTAAGAAGAGGCCTACGCAGGGTAAGAAAAGCGACTACAGCAACATACACCAGTATCATTACAGATCCCCCAAGAATAATATCACCAATCCTATAACATATTAGACTGTGTTTCTATACACAGAAAACTCCTCTAACCACTTGCAGTCGCATTTTGATGCATCTGTAGCAAACAAATTTTGAAAACATTGTTGCTAAAGTAGAAATTGCTCATACATGTATATACTACAAATCTTCAGCAGACAAATTAACAAACATGTTTTACAGAATCATCTTGCTGAGGCTCTGACCATCCTATATGCAATTGATATGATCTGCACCCAAATAGTATGTGAGAAAATCTGTTTTTATGCGTCTATAGTTGACTGCATTGAATATGTTAATGTTTACAAGCTGTGAGCATGTATACATATGAATTGAAGTGAAAGTGTTTGTATTGCAGTTAAATGAGGTTTTGAAGTTAGGCAGAGGTCCAGATAAAGAGGGGTATTAAGCTCTTTTCCCCACAATATCTCTCTTATTATTCAACTAATCCCTATCATGTGGGTCTCAAAAGAATCGTCTGATTGAGACGATTCTTTGAGTACCCACAACATATGGTTTAACCCTTTCCCACATACAAAAAATCTGCAGCAGACGTCTTGTAAAACGTCCAGGCAAAAGCACAGAAAATATCTTTGAATGAGCGAACAATGATTGAACAGAAATGAACTCATGGTGACATACTTTCAAAAATCTGTCTGCTGCAGATGCGTCAGAAAGCGTCTATATGAGAAAAAGGGTTAAGGGTCAAATAACAATTTTAGAACATGCAAAACGTCTCTAATATAAAGCTCTGAAATTAGGGACAGGGTGAACCGTATATTGATTGATTGGGGTTTAACGCCATTTCAACCATTGTTCAGTCATATCATATCATATTCACCTACACACGTGTTTCCTGGCTTTCTCACACCAGTACTCCACAAAACATAATTCCCAAGCAACTGGCTGCTTTTCCACTTAGACTGTTAGCTCATTGGTGGAAGACGAATGACGCTTGTCACAGTGATTTTTGTCAAAGGTGGGAACGAATATTGGCAGAGCTGGGGTTCGAACTCACAACCCCTAAATTGACAGCCCGCGTCGCTACTGACCGAGAACTGGGGATCGGCAATAGGGAGAACCAAATTGGTTGACCATTTGATTAGTTTCTAAAAAGGGGTGTCTGCATTAAGTGACAAATTATTTCTTATGAAACAATAACCCCTCAGTAAGACAATCCTTTTCAGTACCACACATTGCAGGGTTTTTAACATTACTTCAGAAAAAGACCAGTTTACCTCCTGGACCTGATCTAGGCCTCCGGTTAACCCTTTCCCATATACAGATGCTGTCTGATGCCTCTATAGCAGACAACCTTTGAAAACCTTGTGGCAAAATAATAAATTGCTCATAATGACCAATTTATCTGTATCCCATTATGTTTTACACCACGTTATATAACAGTTCTTTCCTTTTAATAGGTTTTTCCATATTTTTGCCCAGATGTTTCCAAAGTTTTCTGCAGCAGATTTGTTGTATGTGGAAAAAGGGTTAAAAGGAAATAAAATAACAAACCTTTGAAAATATGTTAATCGGATATAAGAGATACTAATTAACAGCTTAACCCTTTCCCTCATATAGACGCTTTCCTACGCCTCCGCATCAGACGGCTTTTTGAAAACATAGAGACAAAAGTAGAAATTGCTCAAAACGAGCCAATTTCTCCTTTTGCCACATTTGTTTCCACTTTTAGTCATAGGTTATCCATTCATTTATAGAAATTTTCTATTTTTTGACAAAATACGTTCAAAGTCGTCTGCTGCAGAATTGTCGTATGAGGGAAAGGGTTAAAACAAAGCAAAACAAGAGCACAGCGTACGTCACAGACGCTCGACTGATAGGGAGAAAAAAAAGAAAAATGAGCTAAACAAAAAACCTTAACCGGACGACCACGCCACCGCCGCCAGGGTCATGACAATAGCTCTCATTTTTTTCAAAAGTCAAGCTTAAAATGATACTACGTGGTTTTGTTCTTCAAAAAACCAAAATGAAGGTATTGTTTCATGATTGCCAAAAAAATATGCAAAAAGCAGAAAATTGTAGAATGAGGATATATAGGAACTTAGATGAGATGTTCCTGTAAACACATTTTATCTACATATTTATTTATAATTATTCAATATGCCTTTCCCACATACAACAAATCTGCGGCAGATATCATTGAAACCGTCTAGGAAAAAATTAAGAAAATATAACGTTAATTGAAAAATAACAATCAAATACAGTTTAAAATCAATGTAGTCAATGGAGTACATGTATTTGTTCATATTGACTAAGCAATGAGAATTTTCCTTTTGCAATAATGATTTCGAAATTCGTATGCTGCAGATGAGTCAAAATGCATAGACCTGCATTTTGGAAAGAAATATATAAGCATGATAGTGTAAATCATAGTGTGTGCACCAACTGAGAGCTTAAACCCACCCACACATGCAGGCACAATTTTTTTTTTTATACAATGTTTTGAACTCTGTATAATAATTATACCTACAGTTATAGAAATAGTCCACATGTTTGCGAGATGTCTTCAACGTCGTCTATTGCATATCTCTCATATGCTGGAATTGTTTTAAGGTCTATGTGATTCAAGTCCCTTTCCAGGAATATTCCTAACAAGTTCTAAAGACTATGGTTTAATTATGCCAGATTTACCATTTATGATTTTGCATGCATACTAATAGTTACGTTTGAAAACTTGAAAACAAGCTGCTATAGCTTGGTTGGTAAAATTGAAGGCTAACAATTCAGAGGTCGCAAGTTAAATCCCCAGCTCTGCCTTTAGTTCTTTAAATGATTAAATAAAAAAGCTTTTGAGACTAACATCATTGTTCTTTCACCAATGCTAACTAAGGGATATCTTGGAAGGTAGCAAGTTCCTTTGGAAGACTGTTGTGTGGACTACTGGTTAAAAACGGTCAATAATCAAATGGTGATTTGAACTATTGTAAAACTGTTTAAAATGGCGTTAAAAACCTATCAATTATTTCATTCAACTTTCTACCTGATTTTAAACAAGAGAGCGCTCGTCTGTTTTTGAGTTAAGAAGGGGCATTTCTAAACGACGGGAATTTGTTTTTTCCCGTATAACACTCAGGTCTGAGTTTATAAGCTATGTATTTAAAACATATTTGAATGGGTTATGTAATAAAAAAATGTCTGACTTACCGCCCTTCGGATCCTGTATTGAGTTGGTTTCCGTAAGTTTAAAAGGTCCGCTCGGGTTCTGACAGCGCGCCCGAGTTCCGGAGAAGCCAGTCGTATTTCCAAATCGTTGTTCAAAGGCAGTTCATATGTTGTAGCAGTTTTTTACTTAAAACATGTTCGTAACTTCTAAATGCTTGTACGAGTTTATAACTGGAAACTAGTCCTTGGAAAAAGAATTAATACAAGTTAATTAGCCGCGAAAGGAGAAAATGCGTTTAGTTACATCAACGTTTAAACATCTTATAAGGGGATATACTATACTGGCGAAATGGCTTTAATTATCGTTAGAAGATTAGATTAGAAGATAAGAGTCGTTCCACGGGAAAACCAACATTACGGACTCAGCGTAATGTATCGACCTAGATCAGCCTGCACAGTCCGCGCAGGCTAATCCGGGCCGACATATTCTGTCTAAGGGGGATAGAGGTATAGAGTAATGATTCCTGAAACAGAAAACACACAGAAGGCGAAAATTGTCTGTCCAGGTTAGCCTGCACAGCATGCTAAGGCTGATCCAGGTCGATACTTTACGCAAAGTCAACAATGTTGGTTTTCTCGTGGAACGGCTCATATGACTCTAAAGAGTACCAACCTTTACGTAACTAGTTCAGGTATGGAACTTTACCTACCTGTGAAGATGCAAATAGACAATGTTTTAGAGTAATTGCTTGAACCCCCTATGACTAATTGGCGAAAACGAAGAGCCAGATTAGACTACATGGATGCGCTGGCTGATCTGGATCTACAATTGATGAAATCACATACACACATACAACAAATCTACAGCAGACGACTTGAAACATATCTACTCAAATATATGGAGAATCTTTATATTATTGTAGGTATAATTAACGAACAAAGTTGAAAACGTTGTGGCAAAAGGAGAAATTGCTCGTTTTGAGCAATTTCGCCTTTTGTCACAATGTTTTCAAAATTCGTATGCTGAAGATGCGTCAAAATGAGTCCACAGGTGGAAACGGGTTAAATCACACACATAAATGTATCCATTAAACCGCTAGATGCCCTAACCATGAGCCTCTGTATCGGACAATATTTTCAGATACACATTTTCAATCATTTTTGTTTTTGTTATTTTTTTAACAATTTTCTCTGTTCTTTCCCCCATTTCAAACCACGTGTCTGTATATTTTATCAATATATTTATGTTTGTCAATGACTATGTACTTTGCATACGTAAAAATAATTGATTGATTGGGGTTTAACGCCGTTTTTAACAATTTCTCAGTTATATCACGGCGGCCAGTTCACCTACTCATGCATTTCCTGGTTTTCTCAAACCAGTACTCCACATAACAATCTTCCCTAGCAACTGGCTGCTTTTCCACATAGACTTAGCCCATTGGTGGAAGACGAATGACGCATGTCGCATTGACTTTTGTCAATCCTCGGAAAAAAAGTTGGCCGAGCCGTGATTCGAACTCACATCCCCTGGATTGAAAGCCAGCGTCGCTACCGACTGAGCTACCGGGGCTCGGCTACGTCAAAATAAACGTTCTGATCTGTTCATAAGAAATTTCCATTTTTGCCACGATGATTTTTATCTCTATTATTAGAGATTTTCCTAAAGTCTGCTACACATTTGTTTTATCTGTGAAAGGGTTAACCTACTCGGATTTTGATTCTCAATACATGCATATTATACTTAAAGTTTACACAAAGATATCATATGATATGTTATAATATGACCTACACTCTCTGGACATTACCGCTCTATTGTTAAGTCGTCATCTAATCCGTTAAGTGCATATTTCGCCATCAACAATGTATAATTTCTGTATTATTCTCATGTTAAAGTTTTTGATTGATTCTGAGTAATACAAGAATTAAACTTGATAGAGATCTGTTATTTAGATCTCTGATAGAGACGGCTTTATACTGATACCCTACTCTTACTCCCTCTCTCTCTTTCTCTTAAGTGTATTTACTGCTCTATAGTCTGATTTCCTTTTGTTTATATTTTGTTATTTAATGAACCTCTTGTCACATTATTATTATGTAATGAGTAAAAAATAAACTTGTAAAACTTTATACATTTTACGTTATCTCTTACTGCTACTAAACAAAATCGATTGATCCTGAGTAATACAATAATTAAACTTGATGGACACTTGTTATTTAGGTCTCTGATAGAGACGGCTTTATACCGATACATTTTGCGTTATCCATTACTGCTATAGACAAACATGTATCTTTGATAACGGTGATTGTAATTGCGTGTCTCATTGAAGATTCGGGATTCATTTTGCTTAGCAATTCCATTTAAAAATGAGCCGTTCCACATGAAAACCAACATTATGGATTCTGCGTAATATATCGACCCAGATCAGCCTGCGCAGTCCACGCAGGCTAATGCGGGTCGACATATTCAGTCTTAGTGCGAAAGAGATATAGAGTAATGATTCCTGAAACAGAATATCCACAGGAGGCGAAAAGTGTCTCTCCGGGTTAGCCTGCGCGGCATGCTTAGGCTGATCCGGGTCGATGCTCTACGAAGAGTCCACAATGTTGGTTGTCTCGTGGGACGGCTCAACTATACTTCATATATAATTTAACGATATAAAAAACACATACCAGTAATATACTGTATGTATTCTGTCGATCTCACAAAAAAATCTTGCAAACCATCTGCAAAAAAACACAATTCAATCTGAAATCAACATCTGAATGTCAACCATTTCCGGTGGTTCCTAATGTCTAATCGTTTTCCGTGACGTCATATCACTTGACAAAACATGTTGAACTTGTAAAGAGAGAGCTTTTTGAGACCTTTTGACAGCCACGTTTTTACATCATTCATAACAAATAAATGTTTACGACATGATATCAAAGAAATTCTAAATTTGCCATTCCACGAAAAAAACAGCATTATGGACTCAGCGTAATGTATCGATCCAAATCAGCCTGCGCATGCTACTCCGGGCCTTCATATTGCGTCTCAGGGTGATAGAGATATAGAGTAATGATTCTTGAAACAGAAAATCCACAGGAGGCTAAAAGTGTCTGTCCGGGTTAGCCTGCGCGGCATGCTTAGGTTGATCCGGGTTAATACTTAACGCAGAGTTCACACTATTGGTTTTCTCTTTAATTCTGCTTCAAATAGTTATATTAATGCTTTAACTACTGATTTAGGATTTGAAACACCTCATCAGTTCAATAGGGTTTATGATCTACAAATTACCGTCGGACGTCGATTGTCCAGAGATCTCCAGATTTTGATACACCATATAATGATTCGATCCTTAACTGGTCATTTGTATTTCAGTCTGATCTTTTGTAATAGTGATATATCTAGGGAATCGTGTCTGGTGTAAAGTGAAGATAATGTCTAACCCTAACATGTCAGAAGCCGAAAAGGTTCTCGTGGTAAAACATGGGGCTCTTGTACCAAATGTACCGGGTCGAATCCCGTGATAAACGGGATCTGTCTGTAAGATGTGTCCACACAAACGGCGCGGGCACTGGTTAAGCAGATCGAGTGTGCATATTGCTGTATGTATGCGAACAGTTGATACTAGGATGAATATGTGCCTGTACACGGATAGTCAGAATATTCACTTCTATCCTGTATGTATCATACATTATGCCTAAATCCACGTAATCGATGCAGGATCTAGATGTGGTGGCAAGACATGGGTGGTTGGAGAGCCAAGCAAGTGTTATTGGTTCGAGTCCCACATTGGGCTACAATATTGATCTGGCACTGCACTGTTCTCAAATAAGTTGTATATGTAAGCATTGATTCGCAAGCCGTTTACTATATGTACTTGTAATAATTACACTTAAGGTTGAAGCATCGCTCAGTTAGCCCTTTCTAACATACGCATTTGGCGCCTCTGCGGCAGACGATATTTGAAAACATTGTGACAAGAGGCGACATTGCACATTTTGAGCATTTTTGCATTTTGTCATAACGTTTTCAAATTCGCCTGCTGCGGTGGCGTCGGAAAGCGTTTGTATGTTGGAAATGGTAATTTCAAAAATGGGAACCGTGGATACTCATCTTAGCCTGTACGCACGCACAGTCTTAGCAGAGTCTTCACTGTGCGTCTGTATATGAAATAGTCTCATATAATAATTCTGACAAAATGTTAGAAGTGTATCCCCACTTATCGATCATCAATGTAATTATACGAGATGTAAAACAGGAGTCAACAAGACCCCAAGTTGCCCGACGCAGTTCATATAAAAATAGTATTTCTCTTTGAAGTATCCTACCTCGAAATTCGACGTTATCCAACAGGCAACACAAATGTATAATGTTAACGTAAAATAATATTTTAAAAAAATGACCGATCAAAACTATACATTATATTATGTTAATGTGTTGTAGTGTTGGTGGTTTTAAATGGTAGCATTGTCATTATCAATTCAATATCACACTTTTATCATAAAGGACCGATTAAAAACTATACATTATATTATGTTGTAGTGTATATTGGTTGATTTAAATGGTAGCATGGTCATTATCAATTCAATATCACACGTTTATCATAAAGGATTGATTGAGTGTGGCTTTTCAACAACTTTTCAATCATATCACGGCGGCCAATTTCACCTACTCATGCGTTTCCTAGCTTTCTCACACCAGTAATCCACACAACAGTCTTTCCAAGCATCTAGCTGCATTTCCGCATAGATTGTTTGTCCATTGATGAAAGACGAATGACGCTTGTCACAATGACTTTTGTCAAACGTCGGAAAGAATGTAGGCCAAGCTCGGATTCGAACTCACAATCCCTTTATTGACAGCCCGCGTCGCTAGCGACTGAGCTACCGAAGGTATGACAATTTGTACCGAGACATTTTCAATGAATTTCCTTTGTTCGGTTTTGGTGTGATACGTTTGATATATGAGCCGATCCACGAGAAAACCAACACTATGGACTCTGCGTAATGTATCGACCTAGATCCGAGCCGACACATTCCGTCTCAGGCGGATATAGGTTTAACGTAATGATTCCTGAAACAAAATATCCACAGGAGGCGAAAAGTGACTGTCCGGATTAGCGTGCGCGGAATCCTAAGGCTGATCTGGGTCAAAGCATTACGCAGAGTCCACAATGTTGGTTTTCTCGTGGGACGGCTCAATTGAAACGCCTGATTCATGATAATTGTCCATTCACCTATTTGCTTTTTCTCTTTTTAACTATTTTCAACAAAAAACAAATTGCAGACGTCTTAGATTAGTTTAGTTATGTCACGGCATTTCCTGGCTAAGTTACCAGTACTACTGGTCCACTTATCCTGTCCGGGAATCGATCTGGCGACCTCCATCATCCGAGGCAGATGAACTACCACTACACGACCGAGGCGGTCCGCAGACGACGTAGAAAACATTGAGACACATAACGGAAACTTTCTTAAAACTGAAGATTAACTTCTAGTATTGTAAACATTTGAAAACATTACTCATTCTGAACAATTACTCTTTAGCCACAACATTTTCAAATGTAGTCTGCTTTAAAGGCGTAAAAAAACGTCCGTATGAGGTAAAATGTACATTTCGTTTTATTTGACAGCCTTTACATACCTTTGACGAATAGTCATTGCAACAAACTGTGACATATAAAACAAAATAAACAAAAATATTTGAAATACATACCAAACAAATGCAAAGATGAACTGCTGGCGAACACAAACTATATCTATAAAACATAATCTACATAGTATCGTGTGTTATCCAGTGTTTTTTTCACGTCTGATACAAACATGTCGTGATACTCTTTACACATTTCAATTTCCTTTATATAAAGCAATCGGCTATCAAATAAATCTACTGGTTAATAACAATAGATTACCTAATACAGACGACAGGTGACGCCTCTACAACAGGCGAGTTTGGAAAACATTATGGAAAGAGATTGTGTTGATTTGTATGGTGTTTTTAACAGAATATTGAGCCGTTCCGACAGAACACCAGCATTATGGCCTTTCAGTAATGTATTCACCCAGATCAGCATGCGTATTCCGCGCAGACTGATACGGGCCGACATATTCCGTCTCAGGGGGATAGAGGTATAGAGTAATGATTACTGAAACAGAAAATCCACAGGAGGCGAAAAGTGTCTAGCACTTTTTGACAAAAAATAAGGTTAAATTTTAGGGCTAATTTATTGCTAAAATTAGGAATTTTATAACTAAGTTAGAGCAGTTTTAAACAGTTAAATGGACTTACGTTCGCAAATTTGACAATAAAGAAACTCACAAAAAATACTTTAAGTACAGTCTTCCAGCGTTCCATTGTCTCAGCTATTATTGGCTATAAACTTGATAGTCACATCTTTGTCACAAAGTCACAACCAATAAACAAGCTTGATACATGGATCCACTGCCTTTCATTGCATAATCGGAATAAGAACTGCAAACTTAATTTTAAACGAATACTATTCTTTATTTCAGTTTAAAACGAGAATGCCTGATCCCAAACGAGTAGGTCGAGTTTTTTGCGTTACGGGAGTAAACCAAGACGAGAGTTTAGCATACATCTATTTAACTGCAAATATCTGTGAAAATTCGATCAGGAGTTCAAATGAAACTGCAAGGAATGGACACTCAGTTAAAGAAATAGTTTATCAGTAAAAGCCATTTGTATCTTGAAATCTAACAAGAACTTTAATAAGAATGGAATTATAAAGTTTTGTCATTTTGCACCTTTCCTGATGCTACTTTGCTGCCCTGTTCGTCAACGAAACCAATATGGCTTAAACAGTTTTTGTAGAGTCACCCAAAGAACATTTCTGCCAAATTATCTTGGAATCTGACAAATGAATTATGGAGATGGAGGTTTTTAAAGTTTGGGTATTTTTCTCAATTTCTGAGGCCGCAGCAACAAAAGTTCTTCAAAGAATGCAAGTCTTTAACCAATTTTGAAAGAGGACTATCAAAGGAACATTCCTGTGACGTAACGTTGAAATTGGTCGAGTGGAATGGTAGGAGTTTTCATTTGTAGCTAAAAGTTCAATTTACCCCTTTCGTGATGACGCGAGGTTTCTATGATTTTGTAACCAATCAATACGGCTTGAACAAATTAAGTAGAGGATCACTGAAGTAGGATTTTTATTCATTTTCCTTAATATCAGACAATAACTAAAAGAAATTGAATTTCCAAATTTTGTAATTTTGCCCCTTTTCTGATGCCTCCTGAATGCCATGTTTTTCAACCAAACAGTATGCCTTGAACAATCTCTGTAGAGGCTCACCCAAGGAACATTTCTACCAAACTATATTTGGACATTTTGCTCCCTTTCTGATTCCGCAGCAACCCTGGCGGCCATGTTTTTCAACCGATCGGACATATTTGAACAATCTTAGTAAAGGTTGACCCAAGGAACATTTGTGCAAAATAATTTTTAAATTGGGCCAGTACTTTTGGACAAGAAGATTTTTAAAGTTTTAACAATGCACATATAAGGAAAACTAGTTCCGCCCCCTGGAGGCCATGTTTTTCAACTGATCAGAAATATTTGAACAATCTTGTCAAAGGGTGCCCCAAGGAACATTTGTGCAAAATAATTTTCAAACGGGCCAGTACTTTTGGACAAGAAGATTTTTTAAATTTTAACAATGCACATATAAGGAAAACAAGCTCCGCCCTCTAGCGGCCAATGTTTTTCAACGGATCGGAAATATTTGAACAATCTTGTCAAAGGGTGCCCCAAGGAACATTTGTGCAAATAATTTTTAAATTGAGCCAGTACTTTTGAACAAGAAGATTTTTAAAGTTTTAACAATGCACATATAAGGAAAACTAGTTCCGCCCCCTGGAGGCCATGTTTTCCAACTGATCAGAAATATTTGAACAATCTTGTCAAAGGGTGCCCCAAGGAACATTTGTGCAAAATAATTTTCAAACGGGCCAGTACTTTTGGACAAGAAGATTTTTTAAATTTTAACAATGCACATATAAGGAAAACAAGCTCCGCCCTCTAGCGGCCAATGTTTTTCAACGGATCGGAAATATTTGAACAATCTTGGTAAAGGGTGCCCCAAGGAACATTTGTGCAAAGTAACTTTCAAATCGGGCCAGTACTTTTGGACAATATTCTTTTTTTAAATTTTAACAATGCACACAAAAGGAAAACAAGCTCCGCCCCCCCCCGCCCCCTTTATTTTCAAATCGGGCCAGTACTTTTGGACAAGAAGATTTTTTAAGATTTGGCAATTTTCCCCTTTCCTGATGTCGCAGCAACCAAAGATCTCGATGGAATTTAAATCTTTGAACAATTTCGAAAGAGGTCCACCAAAGGAACAATCCTGTGAAGTTTGGTTGAAATTGGTCATGTGGTTAAGGATTGATTGATTGATTGGGGTTTAACACCGTTTTTAACAATTTCTCAGTGATATCACGGCGGCCAGTTCACCTACTCATGTGTTTCCTGGTTTTCTCACACCAGTACTCCACACAACAATCTTCCCAAGCAACTGGCTGCTTTTCCACATAGACTTAGTCCATTGGTGGAAGACGAATGACGCATGTCGCAATGACTTTTGTCAAACGTCGGAAAGAAAGTTAGCCGAGCCGGGATTCGAACTCACAACCCCTGGTTTGACAGCCCGCGTCTTTACCGACTGAGCATGTGGTTAAGGAGGAGAGGATCTAAATCATACAATGTTAACGACGGACGATGGACAAAAAATAATCAGAATAGCTCATCTTGAGCCTTTGGCTCTAGGTGATCTAAAAAATAGGAATTTTAGGGCCGTTGGACAGCCTGTATGAGGTAAGTCTGCGCGGCAAGCTTAGGCTGATCCGGGTCGATACTTTACGCAGAGTTCACAAATGTTGGTTTTCTCGCGAGGCGGCTCATATTTTAAAAGTATTTCAGTCATATCACGTCGATCCCGAGTAATGTACCCGTGCATTTTAATAAGTCAATCTGGGTCTCTAGATTCTCCGAAATCCACATAGAACCGAAATCGACGTATACTATTATGCTTTTGGTTATATACTAAACTATAAAGTAATAATAAGATACATTAGTGTTTATTTGATCAATTTAATTAAAACAATAACTTTCACAAGGGAACTTTGTTTTAAAATCGCATACGACACCGTTAAAGGGATATTACTACAACTTAAGGTCTTGAGCACCTTGGTGTAGGACTAAGTTATTTTTTACATTATATTGCTCAAATAAACACTGATGTATTTTATTATTACTTTATTGTTAATACATCAAATAGAAGACATCATGACCGATACTGAATGGCTAGTCTTAACTTATTTATCTTTTTCATCGATTGTGAAACAAGCTTTCAGATCATATCAATCACGCTCGATGTCTTCTTCCGAGACTTAACCAGTAGTCGCGCCGTTTGTATTTAAACATTCGAAATACAGAACCCGTTCTTCACGGGATTCGAATTAGGGACCTAAACATACGAGAGCCTCTTCTACTGTCCTATGGAAGACAGTAAGCTGAAAGCTTGTTTCACATTCGATGTAAAATAAATAAGTTCAAACCATACGTACTGTTCTATAGATAACATTCGCTTTTGCTTCCCTTATCAAAACATATAAACAGTCGGGGTCAATCAGGAGTGAAAGGTCAAAGGTTATCTAAACATATAAACAGTCGGGGTCATTCAGGCGTGAAATGTCAAAGGTTATCTAAACATATAAACAGTCGGGGTCATTCAGGCTTGAAATGTCAAAGGTTATCTAAACATATAAACAGTCGGGGTCATTCAGGCGTGAAATGTCAAAGGTTATCTAAACATATAAACAGTCGGGGTCAATCAGGCGTGAAATGTCAAATGTTATCTAAACATATAACCAGTGGCGGTCAATCAGGCGTGAAATGTCAAATGTTATCAAAACATATAAACAGTGTCGGTCAATCAGGCCTGAAAGGTCAAATGTTATCAAAACATATAAACAGTGGCGGTCAATCAGGCGTGAAATGTCAAATGTTATCAAAACATATAAACAGGGGCGGTCAATCAGGCCTGAAATGTCAAATATTATCAAAACATATAAACAATGGCGGTCATTCAGGCCTGAAAGGTCAAATGTTATCAAAATATATAAACAGTGGCGGTCAATCAGGCGTGAAATGTCAAATGTTATCAAAACATATAAACAGTGGCGGTCATTCAGGCCTGAAAGGTCAAATGTTATCAAAACATATAAACAGTGGCGGTCATTCAGGCCTGAAAGGTCAAATGTTATCAAAACATATACACAGTGGCGGTCAATCAGGCCTGAAAGGTCAAATGTTATCAAAACATATAAACAGTGGCGGTCAATCAGGTCTTAAATGTCAAATGTTATCAAAACATATAAACAGTGGCGGTCATTCAGGCCTGAAAGGTCAAATGTTATCAAAACATATAAACAGTGGCAGTCATTCAGGCCTGAAAGGTCAAATGTTATCAACACATATAAACAGTGGCGGTCAATCAGGCCTAAAATGTCAAATGTTATCAAAACATTTAAACAGTGGCGGTCATTCAGGCCTGAAATGTCAAATGTTATCAAAACATATAAACATTCGAGGTCAATCGGGGTAGAAAAAATGTCATATGTTACAGTCGGGGTCAAATAGGCGTGAACTGTCAAATGTTATCAACAAATATAAACAGTGGCGGTCAATCAGGCGTGAAATGTCAAATGTTATCAACAAATATAAACAGTGGCGGTCAAGCAGGCGTGACATGTCAAATGTTATCCAAACAAAATGGGAAGAGGAGCAGTACCACTTAAACACTTTCAGTCCAATTTTGGTACACTATGTCTTTGTTTTATTCAGAGATATTTATATGTCTTTGTTTTATTCAGAGATGTTTATATGTCTTTGTTTTATTCAGAGATGTTTATATGTCTTTGTTTTATTCAGAGATGTTTATATGTCTTTGTTTTATTCAGAGATGTTTATATGTCTTTGTTTTATTCAGAGATATTTGTATGTCTTTGTTTTATTCAGAGATATTTATATGTCTTTGTTTTATTCAGGGATATTTATATGTCTTTGTTTTATTCAGAGATATTTATATGTCTATGTTTTATTTAGATATGTTTATATGTCTTTGTTTTATTCAGAGATATTTACAGTATATGTATTTGTTTTATTTAGATATATATATATATATATATATATATATGTCTTTGTTTTATTCAGAGATATTTATATGTCTTTGTTTTATTCAGAGATATTTATATGTCTTTGTTTTATTCAGAGATGTTTATATGTCTTTGTTTTATTCAGAGATATATATATATGTTTTTGTTTTATTTAGATATGTTTATATGTCTTTGTTTTATTCAGATATATTTACAGTATATGTATTTGTTTTATTTAGAGATATATATATATATATATATGTCTTTGTTTTATTCAGAGATATTTATATGTCTTTGTTTTATTCAGAGATATTTATATGTCTTTGTTTTATTCAGAGATATTTATATGTCTTTGTTTTATTTAGATATGTTTATATATCTTTGTTTTATTTAGATATGTTTATATATCTTTGTTTTATTCAGAGATATTTATATGTCTTTGTTTTATTCATAGATGTTTATATGTCTTTGTTTTATTCAGAGATATTTTGATTTCTTTGTTTTATTCAGAGATATTTATATGTCTTTGTTTTATTCAGAGATATTTATATGTCTTTGTTTTATTTAGAGATGTTTATATATCTTTGTTTTATTCAGAGATATGTATTTGTCTTTGTTTTATTCAGAGATGTTTATATGTCTTTGTTTTATTCAGAGATGTTTATATGTCTTTGTTTTATTCAGAGATGTTTATATGCTTTGTTTTATTCAGAGATGTTTATATGTCTTTGTTTTATTCTGAAGATAATAGCGAGTTTTATTTAAACTAGAAAAGGCTCGAGTTATCAATCTATTTTACATACCTGGATATATATTCCGTTACGAGCTATCACAGATATAAACATTACCTAACAAACAACGGAATAACAGTGGCGGTAACACATTATATTACATTTCTGCCTGTAATTCTGTGGGAATTAAAAGTGGTAATTCACTTGGGAAATAAATCCCTAGGGAAATTATAAGATTTTGCCGGAACTACTTTTTTAAGCTTAAAATAGAATGGCTGTTTTTCCAAATGCTTAAAATAGACATAAACACATCTGAATAGTTTATAATAAAAAAAAATAATAGTAGGCTAATCCATTTCATTAAAATAAATAAATATGACTTAATGAAAATAAAAATAATAATAAATAAAATAAACAACAACAGAAAATGTTATTCATTGATCAATGATAAAACAAGAAGATATCCAAATGTCATTGTCGTCTGCTTTACAACAGAAACAATGGCAGAGTATATGCAACCCTGGACTTTACAGGACATTGAGAGCCTGCTTGCACAATCTGAATATGAGGAAATCCCAAATGTGGGTCAGCCTGTCTCCCCACCCAGGCCTTCTACCAGTACATCTCGTTTCAATCCAGTGAATAATGAGGAAGTTGCAAATTTTATAACAGGTCAGAAAAATGTCAATACCCAGAGGAAAACTGATTCAGACGTACGGTTGTTCAAAGAATTTTGTAGGGCTCAAAATGAACATAGAGATATAGAGACTCTTTCTACCAATGAACTTGATGTTTTGTTTGGAAACTTTATTGTAAGCATCAAAAAGGCTGACGGTAATGATTATGAGCCATCGACTATTCGTGGTTTCATGTCCAGCATGGACAGATATCTGAAAAATAAGAATTGTCCACACCAAATCAATAAATGTCCGCTATTTCCACATAGCAACAACGCTATAAAAGCAAAAATGACATCCTTAAAATCACAGGGTCTTGGAAATAGACCAAATGAAGCTGACGAGTTGACCGATGCCGACATTGACAAGCTGTTCGAGGCAGGTCAGCTTGGACACGAGACGCCTCAGCAAATCATAAATTTGCTACATCTATCATTCTCTCTGCTCTTCGGAATGCGGGGTGGTGTAGAGCAAAGGAACCTCAAGTGGGGAGATATAGAACTGCTATGTGATGAAGATGAGGATGAGTATTTGTCACATATCAGAGAGAGACAAACAAAAACTCGAGTTGGAACTGATCCAAAAAATACCAGAAAATTCAAGCCAAAAGCTTGGGCCAATAGCGAAAATAAAGAAAGATGCCCAGTTGAGGCGTACAAAATATATAAACAACAACGGCCACATGAAATGATGAATCCTGATGCGCCATTTTTTCTCGGGATTAATGCCCTTCGCAGCCCCAACTCCCAACAACCATGGTTCAAGAATCAACCGATGGGCAAAAACCACATTTATAAAATCGTGAAAACCATGAAGACAAAGTGCGAATCATTAAATGATGGTCGCAAACTAACAAATCACAGTGTAAGGAAACACCTGTTACAAAAATGTAATGACCTGGGAATGGATGCAGCAGCCACTGTCCAAATAAGTGGACATAAAAACTTACAGAGTGTCAATTCCTACTCAAAACTGAATGAACCTCAACAAAAGCAGATTGCTGGTGCGCTTATGAATACAAAGAAAACACCACAAAGCCTCACTCAGTTCACGCCTTCCAATTCAAAGCAAAACATGTCGCCCAACTGTAGTCAGATTTTCCACAAACAAAGTGCAAATTCCATGATGTCATCCGTATTTAATGGCACCACACACATAGCTGGTGGAACATTTTATTTCGGGTCATTGCCAGAAAATCCAGCAGTATTATCGCCGCCCTCAAAGAAATTCAAAAGAATCAGAGCTATAGTATCCGACTCCGAATCAGATTAAAAAAGTGTGCGCTTTACACTGGAGAAACAATGGACAAGGGAAATAATTCCCAATATTACAGTGCGACAATGGACAAATTAATATTATTTTTTTTGTAATTTTGAGTTAAAATTGTAATATTTTTCCAAACTGAAGGAATTAATTCTTAATCTTACTGTGATAAACAGTGATCTTGATTCAATGATTGAAATTTTATGACAAAATAAAAGTTGTGTTGGCAGTTTTAAATGGTTGTTTACTGTCGTTTGTCCCAATCATCCTGGTTTAATTGCAGGTAGAACCTACACTCTCCCTCAATTCCAGCAAGTGTGATGGTGCATCTTAACATACACACTTAGCCAGAACCAAGAAATAGGTAGGCAGTTCACACTCACAGTGCTCACTCTTGGAAACTATTTCCTTGAAAATCTCGGTTCAAAAAAGCACTAGGAATTAATTCTTAATCTTACTGTGATAAACAGTGATCTTGATTCAATGATTGAAATTTTATGACAAAATAAAAGTTGTGTTGGCAGTTTTAAATGGTTGTTTACTGTCGTTTGTCCCAATCATCCTGGTTTAATTGCAGGTAGAACCTACACTCTCCCTCAATTCCAGCAAGTGTGATGGTGCATCTTAACATACACACTTAGCCAGAACCAAGAAATAGGTAGGCAGTTCACACTCACAGTGCTCACTCTTGGAAACCATTTCCTTGAAAATCTCGGTTCAAAAAAGCACTAGGAATTAATTCTTAATCTTACTGTGATAAACAGTGATCTTGATTCAATGATTGAAATTTTATGACAAAATAAAAGTTGTGTTGGCAGTTTTAAATGGTTGTTTACTGTCGTTTGTCCCAATCATCCTGGTTTAATTGCAGGTAGAACCTACACTCTCCCTCAATTCCAGCAAGTGTGATGGTGCATCTTAACATACACACTTAGCCAGAACCAAGAAATAGGTAGGCAGTTCACACTCACAGTGCTCACTCTTGGAAACCATTTCCTTGAAAATCTCGGTTCAAAAAAGCACTGAAAAAGTCCATCTCTGTAAGATCAATAATGGTGTGTTAGCGCAGTAAATACATTTACTTTAAATAGATTAGAAAATAAACTCACCATCACACGCCTGATCTGAAGTTTCCGCCTGATCTGAAGTTTTCTCGCTTGTTTTACGTCGTCCATCAGAAATTATCACGTCACTCAGTCACATCACGTGTTGCCCAGTTAAAAATCCATATCTATTAGTAGATGTTTTGAAATTCAACATCATAACACTTCAATTCATTTTAAAACTTTATTAAAATGTGTTTCAATATATTTCCGTGATTAAAATCCAAATATGAACGCTGAATTTCCTGAACTTCACCAAGTGACACAAACAAAATGTCCGACACTTCGAAGCGGGTCAACCTGTTGTGACCGTTGTGGTGTATTCTTGCGCGACGTTCGAAAGTAAGGCAAAGTAGACCTTTATTGAATTAAAGGCACATTCTTGTAAATAAAATGTAATATATAAGTTAATCAACACTGTTTTCGTATTACGGGATATAATTCCCTCGGCCAGTTCACATATCTAGTAAAAAACCTCGTGCCTACGGCACTCGTTTTTTTACTAGATATGTGAACTGGCCTCAGGTATTATATCCCGTAATACGAAAACAGTGTTGATTAACCTCTATATTATACACCGATATATAAACTATACGTCGTATCGGGTTAGATGTCTATAGATGATTCAAGTCCCTGATCTCCACTAAACATTTGATTCTCGCGCTATTCAACCCTCCCCCAGTCTCATTTAGTCTTATCCATGAATACATTTATTGTTCAAAAAAGATAACATATAAAAAGTAAGTGAGTTTTTGGGTTGCTTTCTTTTTCGCGTTGATATTAATGATTCAAGGGACGTATAGTATCTTATCTGCGTCCCTGATGATTCATATATGATTACTAAGGCAGGTTGGGGTTGCTGAGGGATCAGAAAGGGGTGAAAATGGCAAAATTTCTCTGAATCCGCTTTTCAAATTCCAAGATAATTTGGGAGAAATGTTCTTTGCGTGACCCTCTTCAAAGATGTTCAAGCCATATTGATTTATTGAACAACATTGTAGCCATACGGGTTCAAGAAAGGAGCAAAAAGACAAAACTTCAAAAGTTCAGTTATATCACGGTGTTTCCTGGATAATGTATCAGTACTACTGGTTCATTTATCCTTACATTAGCCAGTCAGTCGTAATGCTAACCCCGCAACCGTGAGCGCCAAGGATGGCGGCCATTACTACCATTTTGAAAGTCTTTGGAATGACCCGGTCAGGGGTCAAACCTGAGACCTCCTGCACAACCCGAGGCAGACGCTCTACCACTACGCCACCGATTCGGTACACAATTGGTAGGACCCATATTGATTGTTTGAAAGACATAGCAATTATTCAGAATCAGAAATGAGGTAAAATAAAATATATTCCAATCCACTCATATGTTCAAGCCACCTTATCGGTTGAAACCCATGGCAGTCATGGTTGAAGCCATATTGATTGACTAAAATTCATTACAATCTGGCGGCATCAGAACAGAGGTCAAAAGAACTTCAAATGTCACCCCCTAACCGATTACAAATAAACATCACAGGAAGGTTTTTTATGGTGGTCCTCTTTCAAAATTGTCTAAATATTTAAATTATATCTCTCACTTTGATTGCTGTGGCATCAAAAACGGGAATCAAATGCCTAAACTTTTAGAATTCTTTTCTTTTTAATCAATTTGTCGAATTCCAAGATATTTTGGTAGAAATGTCACCTAGGTGACCCTTTGCAACAGCTGTTGAAACCATATTGATTGGTTGACGCAAATTGTGACCAGACGGCATCAGGAAAGGGACAAGATTACACTACTTTATACTTATATTATTCCTAAATGTTGCGTGATAATTTGATGATTAAGCAGAATTGTTTCCTTCATGACCCTCTCAAAAATGGTTTAAACCGCATTGATTTGGTGAAAAACATATCTGACAGAGGAAATCACAAAAGGGGTAAAACGACTCCTCCTCCTAATTCACTAGATCGATATCAACCAAGCTTTATGGTAATGTTCCTTGTGTAATTTCTTTTCCAATTCATCGAAGATTCAATGCCTTTTGACAAATGTCCTTCTTCCTTAGGGTATTTCATTTACAGTGTCCAGTCCTTGCATTTTCATCCTACCTTAATAGAAAAAAATCCCCGCGTTTAGAAGTTACATAATGCTACTATATCATCAGTCAGGTGATCGAGTTAGGACCATCTTAGTCCGCTTGTTTGTTATGTGAGGAATGTGCTTGTCTGATATCAAGATGATTAACCCTTTCCCACATACAACACATCTGCTGCAGACGACTTTGAAAATGATTTAGCAAGGAGAAAGATATCTATAAATGGAAAGTATAATGATTGATCAGACATTGTGGCAAAAGGATAAGCAATTGTTCCTTTGGCGGCAAACTTTTCCTACGTCGCTTGCAGCAGATGCTTCAGAAACGGAATGTATTAGGGAAAGAGTAAAGCAGTAATGTGACCCCCTATATAACTTCTTCCAGACATATTGATTGGTTGCAAAATGTAGGCGCTAGGTGAAATCAGAAATGAATGAACAAATGTCCCCCGATGTTATAAGTTACACATACCGTCATGCAAGTGGTCGATTAGGAGTTATTTTGACCGTCAAGTTTAAACGTTCATTATAAATTTGTTTCTAAAATCCTGAACGTGTTTACTTTATATTTATCTGTTCATAATAATAGTTGACAGCAATACGATTCTAAACATCTTATGGTTATGCGAAACATATGACATGAACATTATTATCGTCTAGTCAATTACTTTTAAAATCATTTTACAACCGGTTTACACAATACCATAGAATATTATAAGAATATTATGAATTGAAATCGTTTTCAACTCAATTAATAATTATTAATTTTACTATAATTTTCAGACATTTCACATATTTGAAGGTACATGTACTTCTGTTGTTTATAGCTGTCCGCTGGCACAATTAGTATTGTTCCTGTGAAACATCTGTCGTAAGATTGATGTCTAAGACTTTGCTGATGTACAGTTCAATGTAGGTATGTCGCAGGTCATCACTTTCTGTTTCCGATTGTCGGAATTCAGATTGAGTGGATCGAACAGGGGCACAGACGATCTACGTAGACCTGGTTAAATTTCTGTCCATACCTTAATGTTTTATTATTTATAAACGTTTTAAAGAATTCTTCATTTAAACCACGGCAGCAATATAGTTATCTATTGTTTCCTCGAGAGTTAACAGTATTAGACTAGGTAGTGTGCCTTCCCAAAGAGTATTTTACTATGGCCTCGTCGAACAGGTTCGCACTCGAGACCGATCTTAAGTCATGCTTACTTACCAACCGGTCATTGCGGATTCTTTTGCGATTCGTACTAGATTACGACAACAGTCAGTTCGGTTTTAGAAAAGAACAGAAAAGAAGCTTAACATATTTAAGAACTACTATTGTTTATTGGTAAAAGTACATGTATTATGTGCGTATAATATCTGGTTTAATATTAAATGACAAATAAACACAAAGTACTAGTAAGTTTAAGGAACATATATATCTCTACTCAATTTACATGCCAAAACAAGAGGGCCATCCTTATTTTAAATCGCTCACCTAATTAAATAGATTCAACAGTTGTTTCTCTTTACATATAACACGAACCCGTCCAAGGATGACCATGTTTTTCAACGGATCAGAATAGGTTAAGCAATCTTGTCGAGGGTCATCCAAAAACCACATGTGACACATTATTTTCAAATCATGCCAGTACTGCTTTGGACAAGACTATTATGGTTTTCATTTTATGTTGCAATGGCAACCAGGTATATTCATGAGATTTAGCTATGTTAGCATTTTTGAAGGAACATTCAATACAATCTTGTTGAACTTGGCCCAAGATTTGTCAATATTGTGAGGAGATGTTATTTTAAGACATTGTTGACGGACGACGTGCCACGGACATACAACGATATAAAAAGCTCACCATGAGCTCTTAGTGCTCAAGTGAGCTCAAAAGTAAATGTAGATCACAATTTCATTAGCTACTATATATACAGTTACATTGCTGTTATTGTTCAAAAGTTGGATCCTCATTACCTACTCAAAATGTAAACAAGGATATTTTGCAAGACAAATATCTTTAGCTGATCAATATTGTTTGGAAGAATATTGAGTTATTATAGAACTGGTTGTGATGTAGGTTTGAGCAGTATTTGTGGAGAGTCAATTTTCTGTAGATTGATTTATTTGGGTTTCACGGCGTTTTCAACAATTTAAGTCATATCACGTAGGCTAGTTCACTTACTCATGTGTTCTCTCACCTTTACATACCAGTACTCCACACAATATACTTTCTGAGCAGCTGAATGCTTTTCCACATAGACTGTTCTCATAAAATACGCATTTTTCATCATCGTATTAATACTCGGAAATCTTAAAATATGATGTTTTATAGTCATGTAAAGAAAAACTTACATGTATCTATTTGATATAAATGCTTTTTGCATTTAAGGATGTACTGAACTGAGAAGTTGAAATTAAAAAAAAAAAAAAAAAGGTTACATTGTTATTAAATCTTCTGATTTTGTTGACAATTAAAACCTTTTTAGTCATTATACCTTTTTATTATGCTTAAAACAAAGTGGTTTAAATTTGGTTTAGACAAAGGCCCCAATTTTTTCGCGAGCCTTCCAATTTTTCGTGAGCCGCTGTCCAGTAGCCATATTTGATTAAGAAATATAACTGGGTAAAAAGTACATATTAAAGTCGATATATGTCAATTTTAATCTATAACTTGTATAGTATCCTATTGTTTTGAAAAAAAGTAGAAAATATTGGAAAACTTTTATGACATTTGAAGATATGTTTGAAAAATAAATAGTTATTTATTCATATTTTAACAATTTTTAGCCATTCAGACAATAAAAACTGAAAATTTTGCATAATGACATATACTTTTCTTTTTAAATTTTGATAAATGATAGTAATATGTTTTTTACTTATTTCATTTTTTTTTAAATTTGTCTATTCTTACACGTGTCAAATATGGGTTCTCATAAGGGAAAAAATGTGTCTATTTTTTAGGTTTAATTACAACGAACTACATGAACTTCCAAAGATATGGATAAAATAACTTCAGAATGAGATTTAAACCACAAGAAGACAAACAATTAGCATATCATCTTTCAAATATTGGCAATTTGCGTGAAAACCTTTTTTTTTTTTCATGTGCTAATATAGCAAAAAAATGCATATCATAAGGCTTTCATAAATTGATCTAGCAAAAAATAAAGCCCACTACCCTACTATTTTTTGTGTGTTATTTTTATTTAACATACATCAAACTTTCAAAAAAACAATGTTACAACAAAAGTTAAATATTATGAAAAATCCACTTTTCAGTTCAGTACATCCTTAAATTTAATAATGCAGTTTACATGGTACGGAGCAGTTTGAAATCGTACATATTTAGGAACAAAATCTAGATGTTTTCTATCTCAAATCTTCAAAACTTGGCGCGTTAACGTCATGGTGTCAGACATGTTGTCAGAATCATATCTTTTGAATACTTCCTGAAAGTTTTGACGTCATATCCGTCATAACAAGTATGGAATCACAGGATGATTGCTACCCTTCAACAGGTGCACTCATTAAAGCGCCAACGTCATTTCACACGGAGCAACGTTCGGTGATAAAAATATTGCGCAAATGCAGATGCAGACTTTTAAATTTATGGAACGGGACCTGAATAGAAAGGTCAGCCGAACAATAATGTTTGATTGGTATCGACTGTTCAAAGACGACAGAGAAGAACTTGAAAACAGCTCTAAAGTCGGTCGACCAACATTAAGTGACAGATGTTCATGCTGTAACACGTTAAGTTGCCGACAACAAACAAAGGACGGTTGCAAAATCGCATCATCATAGGCTTTGAGCCTCGTAACGGTTCATAACATATTTAAAGATGAACTGAACAATAAAGTGTGTTCGATAAGTTGGTGGAGAGACACCAGAAATGTGTTAATTCATGTGTTGAATACTTTGAAGTGACGTCGCGTTATGTGTACAAAGTGCTCCGTGCGGTTGATGGTTATGTGTAACAATGTGTTGTTAAAAATTGGTATGCTAGTTGTTTTCTGTAAAATTTGCTACATCACTTCAGTAAATATCTATCTTTCCAACGTTTGGTTTATTGTGGTTTTAAAACAAGTAGTATCGAAATGATACGCCGAGTCCGAAAACTTTACGACTGACCCTTGTATAAACAGGAAGAAAGACGAAACTTCAGTCATCACAATAAGTAACACACGTGACTCATGCTTTTGTTATCTAAATGTATGTACAGTGATTGTAACAGATTGTTATCTTGTATCCAGCAAAGTGTTTCATGTTTTGATCTCTTGTTTATGTTTTTTAATACCACTTTTAGCGATATAGTTTTAGATTGGATGTGATGGTTTCTTGTACATGCAAATTGAAGGATGAAATAAGAATTATAATGTTATTACCAAGTATAACTAATAAAAGTCGTGTTATTTCTTCGAAACACAAAGTAACTAAAAACAGAGTTCAAAGCAAGGGCACTATTATTATATTCTTACAATTCATTTAGTTTATTAATTACTCCATAGACATACATGTATACATATTATGTAAACAGATGTTGAAGTAACCACAAACGCACATACACATATAGAAATAAATACATATATAGGATAACATATACGTGCATTTCCCCCATCAAATACGCTTAATATTTAGTTGCATGGATGTCAGTGTCTTCATAACGGCATCGGACGATGTCACAGCGTTATGTCCAAACAATGACTTTTCTAGACTCTCAGTGCCTCTTTAAAGCCTTGCCTAGCGTTGGCTTGATCTGTTGACTCTCTAAACTTAAGTAGTCCTGTGTCAAAAAATCAAAGAAATAGTTTTGAAGTATAACATAACTGAGAAATGGAAAATTAGCGACATGAGTCGATAGACTCCTAGAATATTTTGGAAATTAAAAAGAATAAAACCACGTGACTTTTAAGTCACAAATGATACGGCGATCTGAAATATTTTACTTCGGGTTAGAAGTAAAAACAAAGGTAGTTTTTTATTTCTTCATCAATGGTTAATGAAACATGGCGCAGTCTAGGCCACTTACAGAGCCCTGTCTCCGGTTTTTAGCGGAGTTTGAATACAGGTTTAGTTTCTTCAAACACTTCGACGAACCTTTTCTCAAAATGTATTAAGATTGCCGACAACCGGAGCATTATCAAAACTGGATTTTGAGAACAGGTTCGTCGAAGCGTTTGAAAAAACTAGACCACCAATCAATCTCCTGTAAAAACCCGGAGATAGGACATTGTAAGCGGCGTAGACTGCACCACGTTTCATTAAAAAGGGTGAAGAAATAATAAAGTAACCATTGTTTTTTACTTCTAATCAAGATCAATTATTGCTGTCTGACGATGCAAATATGACGTCAAAAGTCACGTGGTATGTGGTATACACACACTGAAAACGTGTGAATCGGACATATCTGCGGAGGATTTCGTGGAACATTTTTTAAATTTATCTGCGAACCAAATTAATCTCTTTTGAGTCTTAGGATAATCTTTCTAATATCAATATAGATGAGTACATTGATTAGGTTTTTTTTTACGACGCATGTGTACAGTTATATTACGACAGTATTCCTTGGTAGACCAACAGTACTACTGGTCCATTTATTCTGACACCAGCCAGTCACTCATTATGCTAACCCAACAACCCTGAACGCTAATTACCACCAATTTATTTCTTTGGTATATTGGTCGTTATGGCTTTCTCTATTTGCATTACGTACGCGGATCGGGTATCATTAAGATTACGCCTCTTGTGTATTTACGGGCGAATTGTTGGAGACGGACGAAATACGGACGCAAGGATGAAGAATGAATGGTCTAGCTGAGCTAAACAAGAGTTAACGTTGCATAACAACCAGTGGCAGCGTGTCCATACAATATCATATTCTACACAATAAAACTAATTTACTCTTTTAACTTTTCCTATTTCTATATATGTGGAACATCCTTCTTATGTTTAAATAAACAAGCATTTCAACGATGTGCACAGGCTATACACATATAGTGGCAATTGTTCAACATGGTGCTTAAAATTCAGTAGATGTTCGTAAAATATATAGCATAATTTTTAAGCAACAATACAATTTGACCCAAAAGATGTCTATGGAAACAATTAGATCACTAAAATATGATACATATTGACTATAAATCTGCTTTCCAAACTTGAGTATTACCTAAGGGTTCTATGTCACTTTTACCAGCTCCGACAGGCTTTGTTTCTTCATAAATCAACATATGTGAACAAGGTACGTCATCACCTAGCAGAACAAGAAGGCAAAGATAGCTCTAAATCGATCACCTGAGTGATTGTTTAGTAGCAAATATTTAACTACTAGTATCGGGGAAATTTTGATCAAATGTGGGAATGGTTTTCTTTTAAACTTAGGACATTCCCCCTTTCTGAAAAAAACAAAAGATCAACATAGACGGAGAAAGGACAGAGAGTGATCGGAACAGATCACATTAATCAATAGGTTCAGGCTCGCTGGTATATTGGTAGAGCGTCCACCCCGGTACGGGAGGTCGCGGGTTCGATCCCCTGCCGGGCATTACAAAAACTTATAAAATAGTAGTAATGGCTGCCTTCCTCGGCGCTCAGGTCCTGTGGGGTTAGCATTACGATTGACTGTCAGGTAAAATAGATCAGTAGTTCTGGTAATTTACCAATGAAAAACTTTGATATAACTGAGACATTTTTGAAAGCGGTGTTCAACAACAAACTCGTATAGCAAGGTGTATTTAACAAATAAATACCTGAACAGACAAAGTGTTGATAAATAAAAAAAGATAACTAAGTCTTTTCTTGCGCGTTATTCAATATAAAGGTGATCACTTGTGTGACCCATTATTTCCCATATTCGAACCTAACCTATATATTAATCGTCTAACATTCGGCAAACCTAATCAACCTAAAAGTCACTACTCTACAGTATTTTCAATATAGTACTTGATTGTTAGCCTAGTTAATTAGACGAACATAATTGAAAAAGAGTATTAAGAAGCAAATTGTTGTAGACGGACGACTGGGAGACGGGAGACAAACAGAGTTTTCCCGTAAAGCTAATAACATAATACAATTTCGTTAAAACCCATGGATCTATACTTTAACTGTCACTTCACGATTTATACATTTTCAAATCCTTTTAAACAAAGATTTTCATTGTGAAGCAGCCGACCTAAATTTATATATTGGAACATAAGCATTTCAATGTAATGTGTATTACCTAAGAATTCTGTGTCACTTTTGCCAGCTTCTCCTAATTTATTTCCTTCCTCAATTATAATAGTTGATGGAGGTTCATAATCATTATGACAATTTAAATTCCAGTATGCAGAGTGCATTATACTATATTTTGGCAAACGTTTACAAAAGTTTGCAGTTAAGAAGTTTCTCCTATATTTCAGTTTAAATTTTATTAATTGTGTATGAAATGTATAACATTTCTTTTAAACATGAAATACATTGTACTTCAAAATGTACATGGAAACAATTAACTCATTCAAACCAGTTGAATAATTAACATCAATTTGTTTTCCATTGTTTCGTTTTACCTAGGCTGTCTGTGTCTGGTCCAAGTTTTCTTTCACGAAGTTCCATTTTCTTTGACCGTAATCTGGAATAAACTTGCATAACAAACGCATTGATTAGAACCGATGCATAATGAATAATTAACATGTTCAATTTACATAAACATACAGTCATACATGGATAGCTCGAACTCGTCTCTCGGTCCCGACCAAAACACGTTTAGTTTACCTATACATATATGTTAAACTGACCTCGGTGTGTATTCCTCATGCAACAGTTCAAAAACAGGTCAAAAGTCAACTGCCTTATCCTTATTGTGGGCGACTTGTGCACATTTAGGTCCAAGAAAAAAAAAATATATATATATTTGGGCTACGATTGTACACGACTAACGGACGGATGACGGACTAAGGGTTAAGAGAAGCTTAAAACATAATCTTATGTGTCAAACACATCGCAACTAGCAAAACAATCATACATGTGTGAATCCATAGGAATTAGGTGATTTCCTGATAGATAGACAACTTTCTTTTTTATTTTATTAAGAAAAATACAAACTGCTGATACAAATCATAGTCCACAATCCAATTTATAAACGTTATGAACGTTACAATTGTGTTTACAATACCAAACTTGCGTACGATCTAAGCTTTCTGTGTCACTTTGGCCAGCTTAGCAGAAATAAATTATTGTTGTTGTTTTATGTATAAGTCAATATATTTAAACAATAATAATAAAACAAATTTATATGTGTGTTGAAAATCTAACATAGACCTGTTGTTTGCATCGTGGTCAGTTAGTTTAAACATATTTATTGAGAAATAGTTACATTGGTATATATGTAATACATGTTATGTTCATAGGATTGAAAAAAGCGTCATAGACACTTATACAAATTCCTTTCCTCAGATAAATTTACATCATATTCAAAATTACATGGCGTATTGATAGTGAGTTTACATGATATATGATCAATGTAATTAGATTATACTATTGTCTCAATATATCTCAATTTAAACTAAAATATGTCTTTATAATATCATTACTGTTATGTCTCACCCAGAACCCCCAGCAGCAAACAACACGCACACAACAAACCTCATCCCGTACTTAATCTCTTGGTTGTATCAATATATTTATGGACATCAAGAAAGTTTGCCTTGTTTGATTTGAATGATAAACGCTCGTCGCCAAAGAGAAGGCAGTTGATGATGGGTTGACATGAACGATTGGAGAATAATGAGTCGCGGGCAGTACGATATGATGGACAGTGAAGAAGGAAATGATTTGCTGTCTCTACACTACCACAAGCACAGAGGCGGCGATAAAGATCAAAGTTAAGTGAGCTCCATCCTAATCTCAAACGTGCATGATTTATTTGTTGCTTCCGACCACCGACGTTATATAGAGGGTTAGACTTGCTGTGTACGCCGTGTATCTTGTTTTTAAAAGAAGGTAGGGATTGTGAGTTGCGGACAACGGGAGAGAGTTCATTCCACTCAGGATAGTTTTTGGTAGGAACAAGGAACCATAGAGTGTGGTACGCGTGTGGATGGTAGGAACATTATGTGTAGATCGAGGATTGTAAGCAGGTCGATTTTGTTTGGGAACAAGGTCCGAAAAAAAAGAAGGGGTAAGATGATTCTTCATTTTGTAAAACAGTGAGACGATGTTTTCTTCTACGTTCGGACAAAGTATCCCAACGGAGTTCGCTAATAAGCCTTCAGTATTGCACAGTTTTGTTTCACCTGTAACAATTCTAGCGACCTCTACTTGAACTGCCTCAATGTCGTCCTTAAGCTCCTGAGAGCAGTTGTCCAATATAGTATCACCATACTCCAAAAGGGGTCGAACAAAGGAAATGTACATTTTCTCTAAGCTGAACCTGGATAACACAAACTTAAGGGAGCGTAATAATCCAATACATTTCCACGCTTTATCAGTTGTAGCTTTAATATGAGAATTCCATTTAGCATCATCAGAAAGAGAAAGACCTAGATGTTTATGGTTATTGACTTTGGTAATTGGGACGTTATCCATGACCAACGCTGGATGCTGTGGCTTGTTACGCTTTTGCGAAAGTATTAATGATTCGGTTGTTGCTGGGTTAAAAGAAACGAGTTACCTCTTTGACCATGACATGATATGAGAAAGATCAGAGTTAAGAGCAACAGAGGATTGTGTGGGATCGTCTACAATAATGTAGAGACTGGTATTATCAGCAAAAAGTCTGACATTGGCTTTTTTGTCTGAAACAATGTCATTGATGTAAATCAAGAATAGAAAAGGTCCTAGGATAGAGCCTTGTTGGACACCGGCATTGATGGCGGATCCAATTAGATGTTGCATTGACTATGACAACCCGTTGTTGTATGTTTCTAAGGTAGGAACTAATCCAAGATAATATCGAGTCTTTGATACCGATTGATTCGAGTTTGAATAGAAGCCCGCGGTGCCATACTCGGTCAAAAGCATTCGATATATCACAGAACACTGATTTGACCTCCTTACCTTCATGAAGGGCTTTAACAATGTCATTGTATAGGAACATCAACTGGTTTGTTGTTGAGTCTCCTTTAATAAAACCTGACTGGTATTTTGTGAGAATCACGTTAAAAACGACGTAATTGTAAAGGTATTTGTGTACGCAGCGTTCCATGACCTTACCAAGACAACTAAGAAGCGATATTGATCGATAGTTAGAAGGTGTGGATGGGTCAGACTTTTTGAAGACTGGTGCGACATTGGCTCTCTTCCATTGCCTAGGAAATTCTAAATTAAGCAGGATGTGAAGAATTTCGATAGTGGATCAAAAAGTTCGTTAACACCTTCTTTGAGTAAATTAGGGCTGATAAGGTCTGGACCACTAGCTTTTGATGGGTCAATAAGAGAGATATCGTCTTTTATATCCTGGGAAGATATAATCATTTCCGATAATGACGGGAATAGGGCAGGCTGATTATTAGGAAGAGGGTGACTGTGGTCGTCCAAGGTAGACTGTATGCAAAAAAACTTGTTCAATAGTTCAGCCTTCTCCTTATTGGTATTGGTTTCGACACTGTTGTCAATAAGAGTCGGAATAGTTGATGATTTCTGCTGTTTGTTTAGTTGTTTTGCCAGTTTGAACCATTGTTATTGGAATTAATTTTCTTTATTATTTTACCGCGATATTCTGACTTTGTTTTGCGTATAAGTTTGGTTGTTTCATTTCGAATTTTCTGAAATTTGACCAATAATTATCTGTGTTTAATTGTTTTGCATATTTGTGCGCCCGTTTGCGTTTTCTTGTCATCTTTTTTATTTCTGTTGTCAACCAAGGGACATCATTAGGTCTGATAGATACGATGTTGTTTGGAATACTTGTTGAGGCAGCAGTTATAATTGAACTATTGAAATTTTCGGCAACAGCATCTGAGTTTGGATCATCAAAGATTGTGTCCCAGTCGACCGAGCTAAGGTTGCGTCTGTATGAAGGATAGTCTCCCGGGTCATACAACCAGATTTTACGCGGGAAAATAGGTTTTTTTAGTTTAGTAAATGTCAACACACAGACCCCACTGGGCAATGATATCGTGTAAGATCCGGAATAAAGGGGTCTGAAACAAAACTAGAAAGAACATGTTGAGGATTTTGGATAAATATGAGGTCAATAAGCGAACTAGAATGTTCTGTGAAATGAGTCGGTGTGTTTATAAGCTGTTCAGCATTGTAAGAGGAGATAAATCGGCTCATTTTGTTGGAAGGTGAAGCATCGACATTAATGTTGAAATCACCTGTAACTAGAATGTTGTCACGCTGAGATTTAAAAGCTAAATCTAGGCTGTGTTCCATGATAAGCCACTGATCATTGTTCGTGTTGGTGGGCGGTAAATAAGGCCAACTAAGAGTTTACGCTGGTTAACATGGGTCTCAACCCATAGTGCCTCCAATCCCTCTAAAGAGAAATCGGATCGTTGTTTTGAATTCATGGTGTCTCGAACATAAATTGCAATGCCACCACCAATTCGGTCCTTCCTATCATGTCTATACGGAAAGCTGAAATTAGGAATAGCCAACTCATCATTCTTAATTTTAGGATTTAACCATGTTTCAGTGAAAACTAAGATGTCGTATGGTTGATACTCTAAAACTAAGTCTATGTTTGGCTTTATACTTTGAATGTTTAGGTGCATAATGCTTAAGCCACTGTTCGTTAAGCATACGAGTCAGACAAGGATTCATGACTGTCCGGCTCATCCGAAGGACCAGGATTTTCCTCGACATCTTCCGATCTACAAATTTTCAACGTATGATAGTAATCATACAGATACACAGGAATATCCAGATGCAAGGCGTCGTAGTATTGAAGATAGTCCATATCTATGGAGGATGAAAGTAAACATAGAATACCATTGACCTTCTTAATTGATTAAGAGAGCACAAGGAGATGGAGACGAGTAGGTGCCGCAAACTACCGGAAACGCTGTGTGAGACATAACTAACAACGATATTAAAGACTGAATACAAGAAAACCAAAAAGTATAACATAATTATCATTAGGAGGTGGCAAATTGTTGACGACATAAATGCACGGACGACACAACCGAGTTTTCAGCTTAGCTAAACGCGTAAACAAAAATTAAAACCGATTGTGGAGCAGCTGGCCGAAGATTATATGTTGGTACGCAATGCGTTTATTGAAATAAATTAGCATTTCAACGCCGTGCAATGATTGACTAAATAGTGTTAATTGTTCTAATACAAAATGAACTTAAAGATGCTCATGAAAAAAAATCAATTAAATCAGTAACTTAATTATTATAAATCTGCTTTACGAAGATGTGTATTACCCACGATTTCTGTGTCACTTTTTCCAGCTTCCCCACATAATGTTTCTTCTTCAAACAAAGTCGTTGTGAAGGTTCATAATCATATGATGATTTAAAACAATAAAGATATGCAATTTAATTACTGACTTGAACAATACTTACTATGAGTGTTCACAGTGGAAAGTCGGTAATAAGTTGACATAAACACAATTAGATAATGTCGATCGTAATTCTAATTGAGCAACTTGTGCGGATTTATGTTTCATGAAAATAACGTGTTTTGCATAACCCAAAAATCAACAGATACTCTTCTGGTTATAGACATTATCCCGTAATCATTTTTACATGACATCCCCAGGAACATAGATATCTAATCTACGTCCCTTACATAACTGATTACCTTTATAGGTTCATAAAAAGCATGTCAATAGAATACACTATTGCTTGGTGCAATATATAGCCGTCTTACACACTAAAGATGTTTAACGAATTTATTTAGAAGTAAATGCAACTTACAAGGTCGTGGAGATTTCTTTCCTTTTTTTGACTTTTCAAGTGAAACTGAAATGAAAACAATAGTGGCGACTTTTTTTTCAATCAGTAATACAATACAATACAATACAAAAGTGTCTTTGTAAATAAAGGCTTCCAGCCCATAATACAATTTATAAAATACAATAATAACAAATATTTGAGTTGTGTTTTCTTATAAAAATGAATAATTTTTTTAGGGTTACATTATTTCATAAACGAAAAAAGTGATGTTTTATTTTGTCATCATCTAAATTGTGCATAAGATTTATAAACTTTTGAAAATCATCCCTTCCATAATACCAAGAATACGTATATAATTGTCTTTCTTGTCTATTATTGTTATTTATAACACTTAAAAAATACATGAAATTTGTCTTCTACACTTCTAAAATCAAAGCTAACAAAACAATAGCTACGTATACTCTCTTTTAATTCCCAAATGCCCATCAGTTTCAATGAACAAATTATGACTAAAACTTCGAAATATCTTACATAAAATGGTTAATTTATACAAAAGTAATTATCAGGGTTTAACAGAGATTTAAATTGCTTATATGTGTCACATCGTGGCGAGTGTATACTATGTTCGAACCAGTTCCGCATTTTACAATCAGTCAACGTAGATCGCCACGTCATCTTTAAAAAGTATACATATTATATCAGCGATAATTGCTCTATTAAACATATACCTGTGTGCTCCTTGCTTCGTAGAAAGGAAGATAATTTATTAATATATAAAGTAAAAATTATTGTTCTTGGTACATTCCCTTGGCTTTTGCCAACGTTACAATTGAAGGCTTGAGTAAATGTATTGTCGCCGATTCGTACGGATCCGCGTAGATGCGAATACATTGACGGCTGTACACGAAATAAATTTACTTGACGTCCTTTGCTATGGAAACTAGCGAAAAACATATTGAGGTTTACTGGTACCATGCTTTGTAGTGTAAATGTATTATTCGTTGTTGAATAAAGGGTTTACTGGTACCTTGCTAGGTAATGTTAATAGCTGTCCGTCGAATAACCAGTCCGAAAACCGGCTTTAGCCTCATCAATGCTAAATTGTGTAACTCATGTACATAGCCGATCATATAGTATGTTTGAAAATATTTTAAACATAACATTGATGAGAGAAATACCCCTTTAACTTGAAGAATATAGACAAAAAGCAATACACTGGTGTTAAGTGACAGTACAAGGTTTAGGCCCAAAGTTAGCAATTTAAACTAATTTGTGTTCAATTACGCCTACTGCTCTATCAATATCGTTTAAAAAATAGCAATATTCTGTATACAGTGATACTTTTACTAACGAAATACTGCCAGGAATCGTAGTATCGCAATGTAGGCATATTATATTTTTGTTATTTAACTCGTTTCTTAAAAGACGAATTATTCAATAATATTTTATCAAATAACAACGATGAAAAGACAGGTTTAATTTTCTTGAAATTATTTAAAAAGATGGTTGCCTTATCAACACGAGTAAGATTCATATCATATAGAGAGGGAGAGTGGCAGTGAAGTGAATGAGACCTTGCCCCTCCTCTTCAGCAATCAATGCACCAATAACAATAACAATAGTTTTAGTTGTAGAGTGCGGTAGAGTGCAAACGCCGACCTCTCCCTCAACCGGGCGACCCCATCGCGCTGTACAGGTGCCCGAACACACTGTGGAAGTTCCAATGCTATCTAAGTCAAGTTCGAATATGGGTCATAACTAGGTCACTTTGACAAATTGAACGGAAATCTTGTTAACACTTTGCATTTTTAACTTCAGCATGTTAAAACTGTATCAGAATGTTTGTCTTGATGATGTGTAGGCCAAGTTCGAATATTGGTCAGGTATGTTGATCTTAATGATTTCAAAGCCAAGTTCGAATATGGGTCATGCCGGGTCAAAAACTAGATCACTAGGTCAAGTTGAAGGAAAATCTTGTTAACAATCTAGAGGCGGCATTTTTGTCTTCAGCAGCTAGAAATTTTGACTGAATTATATTTAGGTCAAGTTTCACTAGTGGTCATATCGGGTCAGAAACTAGGTCACTACTCCGAATTGAAGGGTTATCTTGTTAACACTGGTGATTTTTAACTTGAGCATGTTGATACCGTTTCAGAATGTTTGTCTTTGTGATATGTAGGCCATGTTTGTCTTTGTGATATGTAGGCCATGTTTGAGCATGTGTCATGTCTGTTCAAAAACTTGGTCACTAGGCCAAATTAAAGGAAAATCTTGTCAATACTTGTAGAAGTCACATTTTTGAAAATTTGACAGAATGTTTGTATTGATAATATCTAGTCCATTTTAGAATATGGGTCATATCATGTAAAAAGAAAAAAGGTCACTAGGCCAAATGAAAGAAATCTTGATAACACTCTTAGGTTGCATTTTGAATCTTTGTCAGAATAATTGTCTTTATCAAACACTTTCTCCCAGTCTAGTACATGCTTTGGAGAATTATTCCTACTTGATGGACGTTGATTTAACTTTGAAACATTTCTCAATATATATAATGAGACAGAAACAAAATATTCTGCCTAAAGCTGCTATCAAATTTTCGTTTGATTCTTCCTGTCTTTAATGTGTATACTTTCGAGCTCATGCATTCAGGTGAGCGATATAGTGCCAACAAGGTCCTCCCGTTTTAAAATTGGCATTTTAAAAATATTGAGTATTTTTGAAATAATCTTTTAACTTCTTAACAATAAATACATATTTCCTTTCACATTTTCCCTACCTCTCCAACCTTCCTTCAGCCCAAGGACGTCAGCAGTTTCAGTGCTTTAATTTATAAAAGTAATCATCATTTAAAAAAAATGGTTTTAGATACATCGAGAATGACACAATTAGTTAAACCAAGGGTCGGAAAATTCAAGTATAACACTTTGCCCCGTGTAACGTAATGAAGTGTATGTATTTTCATCAAATTCGAAATTTGTTTCATGAAATAGCACTTAATGTTATGAATAATGCAGAGTTTAGATTCGATGACAAAATACATGCCCGTCATATTGCAATATAGTTTATATTTGAAACCAAAACCCGATTGTGTTGAAATCATACTAAGCTATGCTACTGCAGCGCAATATTTGGTCTGTTTTTAATAAGATAGAATTACAATGGTCTAGTAATACATATCTTTATCATAATGTTACAGTCTGACACTTTGTCCTGTGCGGATATCAAAATCCAGCTTACATTTTGTTACATTTGTTAAGTAATTGTTAGCTTATACCTTGCTATTGTTGATTATTATCAGCAAATACGTAATTATGATCATCAATTGATATGAATACGAATATAATGACGCAATAAGTGACAGTTGCCCAGTGGAATATTTTCTCCCATTTTCTTGTAAAGTAAAGACCATAAATTGGGAGCTTATTCCTGTTTTGCTAATACACCTGTGTTAGCGTAGATTCATCTTTAGGTTTTTTATCTTTCATTAGACATAGAATCAACATGTACCCTTTTGCCTCGGAGTATGTAACATTTCGCCCGAAGTATGTAACATTTACCCCGGGGTATGTAACATTAGGCCCCGGGCTATATAACATTTGGCACCGGGGTATGTAACATTTGCCTCGGGGTATTTTACACTTTGCCCCGGGATATGCAACAATTTGTCCCAAAGGTCGGGGCTATGTGTTACAATCTTGCAACAATGTAATATACGTTTAATGTTTCATGTGAATGATTTATATACTCAATAACAGACCTTTTAAGTTACTAATTTAGTGTATTATGTAACCACTTCAATGGCAGTGTTGTAAACATCTTTATGTTCTCAATATTTGACAAAGTTTGAAAAATGTAACACCTTGCCCAGTTCCCCCTAAAGTTGTATGTATCTGTTCCCATATATATCAAATCTGCAGCAGACGACGGAAAACATATAGCCGCAAATAATAAAAATCTCCATCAATGATAATATAAATGACAGTATACTTATTGCATAGAGTCGATAACACTGTGGAAAAAGAGGAAATGTCTTACTAAAGTAATCTGCTGCAGATGCGTCAAATTTCGTTTGCAAGTGTGAAATGGTTAGGTAAATGATCAAGTCAATGTTGAAAAGATCAATAATAAGTAAACATTACTAGACATAGGTATAGATATTGTGTACTTTATGTATTTAGACCACCGGCCTATTTTACAATATACAACTTTGTTATACAATTTAACAGAGTGACAGTCACACGTGTACACACATGAAAACATAAGTTACACCATGAAGTGAAAGAGATATATACAATATTTGAGAAGATTGCAGCCGATATCCTGTGGTGTTATAATATTCAAATCATCCGCAAATTTTGTTTCAATTTGTTGGAATTTCACTTCTTTTTTTTTAGAATATTAAAATAAAATCTTCTAATAGATGTGTTTGCTGTGAAAAGTATAGACAATAGCATGTCAATAGTCTATATTTATTCTTTCAAAATATGTTTTCTTAAAATATTGACATGACATCACTGAATATACGTTTCATATAAAGGGAATGACAATAAAGAATACACTAGTGCTTAGTAAGTGTTTAACAAACTCAAGATGTTGATCTGGTTTACTTAGAAGAAGTTAATCAAACTTACCAACATAGTGTGGACTACCTTCCAATAAATGTATCTTTTTTGTCGTTTCGTCTGAAACAAAACATTGTGTAATATATAGATAGGAATAATAAAACTTGTTTTGATTAAATTTAGCTTACTCGTGTATCAATATCATTTCATTGATACCTTATGTAGTGTCGGAATATGAGAATATGATATATTGGAGTGTTATTCAACTCTAAGTAGGGTCAAATTAATTTTTCAGAATTCATACAAATTGCAGTTTTACGAAAACATTAATAGATAAAAACATTATTATGTCATATACAAGAAACTAAGACTTCGTCGTTATTGAAATTATTCAAGTAATACAATTTCTTGCCAGTAAGTTATATTCCGTAGTTAAATCAGAAACGGATTTAATGACCTTGCTGACTAATGGGTTCATTTACATCAGTCACATGTTCTTCTAATCGTTCAAAGGAAGAATTCAAAACTAAATTGCAAATAAAGTACTTAAAAGTACAACATATGATCAACTATTATAGTGCTCAAGGCCTAAGATGTCTTTAAATATAAATTTGATACAAAACGTAATACAGTTTAAGTCATTTATGAGCTTTATTTGCTTCATTTTAGTGATATTGATGCTACGTACTGACTCCTCAAAATATTTACACCGCAATTATAAATCTTTGTTTTAACTAGGTCATTTAATTCATTTAGTTAATTAAAATAACTTTGATTCTCGCGAATTTAAGAACAACCAATATTACACCGCAGATTTACAATATCAAACAGTAAGACGTATACAAAATCAATGACCTCCCTTATAAACACTGCCTTTGACCTAGTATTACTTCATAAATTGATGGTTTACGGAAATAACATTTTTTAAATATATTTATACAAATGTCCACTAATGCTACGATAACTCACTAGCAATTTCTATATTGTAATGTCCTCAACTTCTGTTATACATGGTATGATAGTCATACTTTAAATTAATATGCATAGATATATGGTTTTCCTTAAATCATTACCCGTTTTGATGAATTCTTAAGACTTCATAGATAATGCCAGTATGCATTGAACTATGATAATTTTCTTAAACTAATATACCTTGTTAATACACTTTTGCCAAAGGTGAACTTCTAATAATATTATTTTTTTGCAGCAAATATGACTTTTGAATTCATTGTTTATTAACCAAGTGTTGGTTAGTATGTCTAACAAAGACACATTTGTGGAAGTCTGATTAAGACAGAAAGTCATAACTTTCAACTTTAAATAATCACTGAAATACTACAACATACAATTTTACATTACTCATTCTTATTTTTCTTAATAGAGAAGTACTTATAATTCATATGTAAATACATGATACGTGATTATTAAATACTTTACGACAACAGCGAGTCAGTGGTAATGCTACATGTAACCCAACACCTCTGAGAATTATGTATGACCCGTCTTGGATCAAACCAGTACCCTGCCGCACCGAGGCGTACGCTTAGTAACAAAAATCATATTAGATGTACGCCTTGCATAGGTAGAGTTAAAGCACTGGTCATTCTAGTTTAATGAAAGTGTCAATGAATCCCGACTGTAATCTTTATGAAAATGAACTCCATCTTCCCTCATGCACAGTATACAGGACACTTTCATTTTGAGCAATGTTTATGGGGGGGGGGGGGGGGGGGGGGGGGGGGTTCAGCTATGCTGAATACCTCTATATATTGTCATGCCCAGCTTTCAGGAAGTGTAAATTTGTAAAAATTGTGCTGCCCTCTGGTTTTTTCAAAATAGACATTTTTTCTTGATTGTCCAGGGATCAGTTACATACGTTTCACAACAAGCTAACCAGTATGCACATAATACAAAGTAAACGTACACAATGTAAGGTTTTAATCCATGAAGTTGTATACATAATTTAGAAATTTAAGTTAGACATAAGGATCTTAGAATTTTCTTTTACATATATATGGAAAACGAGTAGCTTGAAAGCGGGTAGATCAAAACCCTTTTCAGAAAATACCTACAATGAAAATACGGAAATACGGCTGTCGTGCATCGTCAACATTTTCCGTTGTTAACACTCTACAGGCTACATTTTGCATCGGATCTTGGCCATTTGAGGTCAAAAACTAGGTCACTAGGTCAAATTGAAGGAAAATCTTGTTAACACTCTAGAGGCCACATTTTCAACTTGAGCATGTTGAAACTTTATCAGAATGTTTGTCTTGATGATGTAAGTCAAGTTCGAACATGAGTCATGTCGGGTCAAAACGTAGCCAAGGCAGCTTGAAACTTGGTCAGAATGTTTATCTAAATGATATCTATGCCGAGTCCGAATTTGGGTCAAAACTAGGTCACTAGGCCGAATTGAATGGAAATCTTGTTAACACATTGGAGGCATTATGTTCAACTTGAGCATGTTGAAGAGAATGTTTGTCTTTGTGATATGTAGGTCAAGTTCGAACATGGGTCATGACAGTAGGTCACTAGGCCAAATTGAAGGAAAATCTTGTTAACTCTGAAGAAGCATCTTTTCTGGCTACAGCAGCTTGAAATTTGGTCTGAATTATATCTAAACGATATCTAGGTCAAGTTTGAATATGGGTCATGCCGGGTCAAAACCTAGGTCGATTTGAAGCAAAATCTTGTAACTCTCTGGATACTGCATTTTTAGCTGCAGCATGTTGAAACTTTATCAGAATGTTTTTCTTGATGATATCTAGCTCAAGTTCTAACATGTGTCATGTTGGGTCAAAAAGTAGGTCACTAGGTCAAATTGAAGGAAAATCATTTTAACACTAGAGCCAACATCCTCTGCATTTCAGTATTATCAGTACTTTGGTTTCTTTTGTTATCATGTTTTCAATAAAATGATGTCATGAAACTCCAGTCAATTAATCAACCAATCAATATCAAAATGATGGATCGACCGACAGACAAACATGAGAAATAATATATCCCACCAATAAAAAAAAAAAGCCCTGTCGATTGTGATGGTATCATAATTGCAATATACCATAATTACTATCTCCATCGTGTTAACTTGTTTGTTTGCAGTCTGACTGAAGCATGTTCAACAACTGTAATTAGTGACATATTGCATGCGTTCATTAAGATGTTTATCCAAAGTGTCAATACGCGTATTATATAAAGATGTCTTAAAAACGAACTTGGCAATTGCATGGACTACACGTTGAACAAGTTCAGCCAAAATATAGTATTGGTAAATAACTTTATAAACAGGAAATATCATCTCCCAAACATAATATGTTTGGGAGATGAAATTTCCTGTTTATGTCTAATGGCGGGTTTATATATCAAAATCCACAACTTTTCACTTATTTCAATT
Source organism: Serripes groenlandicus (assembly GCA_031761405.1). Lineage (NCBI taxonomy): Eukaryota > Metazoa > Mollusca > Bivalvia > Cardiida > Cardiidae > Serripes > Serripes groenlandicus. The sequence goes on along the minus strand of JASEVX010000001.1, from coordinate 231,655,884 downwards.
CTTACTACCTTCGCAAAGACAATGGTTGGTTTACGAATCGTAATTATATTCAATGTGATATTATAAGCAAGTTGTAAAACGCGATCTAGGAACTAGATTTAAACGCATCATGGCCGAAAAAAAAGTTAGTACCAATTTGTTATCATATCATCCATATTTAATAGCTCAAACAAATCGTTATGGTTATGGGAATGTTGATTGTCGTATAATGTGTGTCTTCATCATTTTACGATCAAGTAATATCCTTTTTTTTTTCAGGACAATAAAATCCGAACAGGGTAAGGTTACATGCCGTTAGATCAGATATACTGACCTGGATGACTAATAAAGTCATTAACACCAGTCATCTGTTCTTCTAATCGTTTCAAGTGTGAATTCAAATCGTCAACTAAAATGTAAATACAATTGTTAAAAGTACATATGAGCTACTATGATGTTGAATACGGCATAAGATGAATCGCATACGAATTTAAATGCAATATACAACTCAATACTGTACAAGCCGGTAGGCGACATGGGATTCGCCTTGGTGATTTTCGCTTTTGTATATTTTGAAAACTTCTGGCTCTAGCTCGGAAACCAGAGGTCGGCGGTCAATCACATAATTAAAATTTTTGTAGCTCTTGAATAGCTCTATCAGATGGTGCAATGAAATCGCTATCGAATACTACCACTGCAGCGCTGGGGGTGATTGAAGTCTAAAACGACTGTAAAAGGATACCCTATCTGTAATAGGTTTCCATTTGGAAACAAAGGATTAAATCAAAAATCGTTAGGAATGCGGTTTTTAACTCGAAGTATCTATAACCGAAGTTTCAGCTCTCAACTTTCAAAGCTGTAGAAGAAGATAGGAAAAATGTATTTTTGACTAATTGCATAGCAACAAGTGGGGCCTTAGAAACGAAACTCAAACGTTCACACCCTGAGCCCCTATGGCACCTGTTTTCCAAGTTTAACTGGAATCAGCCCGTCTGTTTCGGCTTTGGAGCGTCGCTTTACAAACAACTTGACAGACAGATGGACAGAAAGCCTGACAATAAGGGATACATGTACCTAGTGAATTCCAAGAAGTAGTAGATAAGATCTATTTTGCCGATATTTATCCCTCCACATATAAACACCAAAATGACAAACAGAGTAATGAAACATCCAGCCAGTGACATGTTATGGATTTACTGACCTGGCTGACTAACAGGGTCATTTACACCTATCATCTGTTCTTTTAATCGTTCCAAGCGGGAATTCAAATCTTCAACTAAAATGTAAATAGCGTACTTAACAGTTTAGTACATATGTTCTTTTATGATAGTGACCACGACATAAGATGCTACGCAATATAATTAATAATTGTATCAATATGGATTTAAAACAAAACTTAATACCGTGCAAGTATTACATTGAATTTATGATGGCGATAGTTATGCTACGCATTGATTCCTCCAAATATATATATAAAAAAAACACATCTATTTGTTTAAACCACACAGTTGTTTTTTATAATTTGGATTTTCATGAAAATAAGACACTGACTGTTAAAAATAAAATAACGGCAGTATTTTCCACCGCAGATTTGAAACCATACAGTAAGACATACAAAATAAACTAACTCTTGATACCACTTCTTATGACACAGAATGACTTTATCAAATGTTGATTACGGATAGATAATAGTATAGATGCTTAAGTATTCTTGTATAGCAAAACTACATTTAAAATCTGGAAATTCTGTACCATATGTTGTTGTTAACAAAGTTCTTACTTATCTTAATTTTACATCGGGCAGCCTCTTTCTTTTTCAGGACGATGTCAAACTCTAACGTGTCACATCGGAGATGCTTCCTGTAGGCGTCTCTTATTTTGGACATTGCCTTAACAACTGTTCCATCTGTACACCCCTTCCAAAAGCCAAAGAGAGAAGCAAGTGATGGGCAAACGACTTTAAAAATGATGCTTCCTTCATCAATTTCTTTGATGGCACAGCCGGCTGTCTCTTTTTCGAAAAACTCTCTGGCGCCAGTATTTTCCAGAACATGGTTATTTTGTTCAACTGACGTCATTGTCTGTTGACATTTTTCCATCTGAGCTTGAGGAATATTCCGAGGCTGTACTTCAAATTGTGTTTCTGGAAAAGAAGCATAATCACTTTATTAGAAAAGAAGAATTCGGCAAGATCACTGTGTTTAGGTCTAAATTTAAGCAGGCGAGACTGAGAGGATGGAAATAAGTATTAATTTGAAACAAAGACGTATTTTGCAGTCCAATTTATTGTATAGATTTTCCGATCATACTTGTTCAAAATCCTTAATATATTACCATTACTCTCTTTGGCTCCCTCTGACAATTCTACAAGTTCAGGACATTCTGGAAAAAAGAAAGTAAAACAAACTTAATATAGACACATAGTGTAATCAAACTGGCATGCCTTAAGAGGTTCAATACAATTAAGGACAGACGTCATAGTATTTTTCTAATGAAAAGTTTGCAAAACACGAAATAAGACATCCATACAATCTGACCGACGGGCGGAAAAGTCTTCACTTAAACTCCTTACAGAAGGATTACACACATGCATTCATCATAGAACATATACTGACACTATGCACTTTTATAATTACTATATTTGTTTTAAGTTCATTTTCATTGTTGTAAACAAAACATATGTTTACACGTTTTTTTTGTCACTGGCAGATTTAAAGTCAGCCCTTATTTCCTTATCATGAGAACATTCCAACAGGAAATAGGTTTCAGACTTAATTCGGTCGTCTTAAAAAAACACTACATGTACCTCAATATTCAATAAGTCAATACGATGAATTTTAACGGCAATGCTTTGCGAGCAATAAATACAAAAGCGTTGAATATTTTGTTATCAACTCGACATACCAGTAACTGTATGAAGGGGTTTTTCAAGCCTAAATGGTCTTCGTTGAGATAATTGGTATTTACACATAGATACATCAGCTTCCAATTTTGTAATCCTTTGGTAAAGCTCAGCATCCTTCTCTGCTTGGAAACTTTTGTCTGAAATTTAAGTAAATCATTCCGTTTGAGATATATATAATTTTAACTCCCATCCAATTCATATTAACTTTATGTTTTATTACTTCATATCCAATGTGGCATTTTACTAGATTAGCAAGCACTACAATTTAATCGAACCGCATTTGCTTCCACCTAATAGAAGATACATTTACATTTGTAAATTCATGGTTAAATTGGTATCTTTGCATTGTAATTGTTTTCTTTTATATTTTACAATTTATGATTACGTTTACAGGTTACTTTACAGTACATTAAGGCCACCGGCCTATAAACATATAACATATGAAATTATCCCATACAAACAAAATACATGGTTATAAACGTTATCATTGGGTTTTGAGTACCATATAATTCGTATCGTATTGAAGTTATGACATATGTCATAAACAATTGTTTAAAAATATATATATATATTGTTGGGGGGGGGGGGGGGGGGCGTGGAGATGGGGGTTATGCCATTTTCAAGATTATATTAGTCATATCACGGCGGCATTACACGCATTCATTATCTCTGGTTAAAACAGACATTACTTGACTAGGAAATGTGCCTTGCCCATGGGCATCCCACCATGACCTCAGTGACCACCATGACATCAGTGACTGGAGATTAAAGTAAAATGCATTCCAAAATGGTGATGATTTGTTTCTACTCAATTTAAATAGATTACTTTACATGACGTTGAAGTGCGCTCTATTCATATTGTCACTACTTCATATTCTGAAATAAATCTAGAAATGTAATACCGATGAATTGTTAACTATATCTGGAAAAACTATGAATGACTCAATTGTCTCGATTTGATTACAGATAGTATTGAAATTATGCACATACACTTGCTGTTTGCTACTTAACAATGTTTTTATTAATGAGCCCATCAGATTGAATCAACTTTTACAAAACACTTTATTAAGCAAAAGTATGCCCGTTTTAGGACTTCGAAATAAAAGGTTTAAGTTTTGCATACAATCTAAGATATTTTTACTAACTAATACATGTAAATTAGATTGCATATTGCTGTCGGCTTAAAAATATATTTGCTGATTAAGTTCAAGAAAACACAAGGGCATGTCAGTCAATTGTGTTATTACCAGGATTTTTAGATACAAACTTCACATGTGCCTTGATGGTCAATTTTAAGATACAAACTACTTCACATGTGTCTTGATGGTTGATTTGTATGATAATTTCCCAAGTAGCAAACTGACATGATATGGGATTTGGTAATTATATGTCACTTATAGACAGTGTATCTTAGTTTGTGTTATTCCATTGTTGCATCAACTGACATTTGACATTGCTTTGAGTTGAGGATTGCCGTCCTAGATTTTAAAATTAGCTGTAAATATACAACAAATGTATGTGCATTGTCTCAACGGGAGGGTCGCATTTAGCTATGGAAGAAAGTTGTACTAATGTAAGAAGGCCATTATACTATGAGCATATTAATTCCCACAATGAGATATGACTGCACTATTGAACATTGTAGACAACGATAGCTGAGACGTTTCAGAGCGTTATCTTTATTGCAATCGACATATCGTACTTTTTCTCAATCGCTCTTAATAATAATCTCAAAAGTGTTGATGGTAAATCTGGTACTAGGGCTTCTAACATAGATATTATGGCTATTAACTGAGCAAAATTATGTTTAACTTTTGCATCTCTCTCTCTGCATGGACACTTAGGCCTGCTTTTAATACATTCCGTATGATATATAATCAAATATATATGAATTTATGTTTGATTACTGAATTTGTAATGTATCGTTTTATCAACTCAGCAGGGATTAAAAGTTAACCAAACTTTATTTGCTTTTACTTTATAATAGAAGATAAGTTGTCATTTGCATTGTATTTGCTTTATTTTTATACTGTACAATTCATGGTTATGAACGTTATCATGGTGTTTGTGTGGAGCAAATAGTCAACTCGTATTCAAGTTATGCAATATGTGATATACATGTGTTAAAAACATTCCATTTCGTTTATTGTATTGGGTTCTTTATGCCGTTTCAACATTATTACAGTTTAACCACTGCGACAGTTCACTTGTTCATAACCCCTGGGTGAACAAACTATTATTAGGCTAGGCATTCAGCCATGTCAAAGGCCACACCACCATGACATAAGAAACTTGGTATCGAACCTGGGACGCACCCCCCCCCCCCCCCCCAAAAAAAAACATCGACGCTTACCACAGAGGATTCCTGAAGTCCATTAAAACGAGTTAAAATAGATTACTGTACATGGCGTTGAAGTGCCTTCTACATATATTTTCAATACTTCTTATTCTGATTTGAATGACTCATAAATGTGTTCATAAAAAGTATTCAAATTTAGCCTAAACTAATGACGCACCATGACTTGCGTTTTACTTTTAAGTGATGCTTTCTAAATGAACCCATCAGAAAGGTCTATATTCAATCACAGAATTATATTTCTACATGTTATCACAGAATTATATTTCTATATGTTATCTGTAAGTCACAAATTGTGACCACTTCATACCTTTTGGACCGCTTTCAAGGAGTTTGAAAACAAATCGCAACAAATTATCAGCATACTGAGATGATGTGCAGAGGCATTTCACAACAACTTTGGTTCAAAGTCAATGTCGCAAGTAGAGGTCAAAGGTCATGATACTATATTTCGTGTCCGCCTTAAACTTTTGAACCATTTAAAGGAATGTAAAATAACTCACCACAAATGTTCTGTATACAGCGACAATGTATAGAACGCAAGCTGCAACCACTTTTGTTAAAAGGTCAAGGTCAAAGGTCATATGACTATATTTTGTGTTCGCTCAATACATTTTTAACAGCTTCAAAATAACTCAGTGTTCATCGTACAGAGACTATGTGCAGAGCGCATGATACAAACACTTTGGTTCAATGTCAAAGTCGCAATAAGATGACAAAGGTCATATGACTATATTTCGTGTCCGCTCTATAACTTTTGAACCCTCGAAAGATTTTGAAAATAATCACCACACATATTCACCATACTGAGAACATGTGCAGAGTGAATGTTACATCCACTTTGGTTCAACATCAAGGGCGCAATAAAAGATCAAACGTCATATGACTATATTACGTGTCCACTAAATTACTGTTTAAACATTTGACGGATTTTGAAATTACTCACCTGAAATATTTATCTTACTGAGTCGAAGGAAAAGCGCATGTAACCACCACTTTTGTTAAATGTCAATGTCGCAGTTACATGTCAATATTGAGTGTCCTTTCAATAGTTTTTGAATCGTTTGACGTATTTTGATATAACTCACCACATATCTTTACTATACTGAAACGATGTCCGTTTAATAATTTTTGAACCGTTTGAAGGATTTTAAAATAGCCCACAACCACTGTTCATCATATTGAGACGATGTGCAGAGTGTGTATTACAACCTTTTTGGTTCAAGGTCTGGAGTACATTTAGTTATCATTTCACACTCAACAATGAGATTTATTTTTCTCACTTGACTTCTTCTCCATATTAGTTTGAACCATTTGAAGGATTTTAAAATAGCCCACAACCACTGTTCATCATATTGAGACGATGTGCAGAGTGTTTATTACAACCGTTTTGGTTCAAGGTCTGGAGTACATTTAGTTATCATTTCACACTCAACAATGAAATTTATTTTTCTCACTTGACTTCTTCTCCATATTAGTTTTTAGCCTGGGCCTTTAGCCCCTGGTCATAGTAGTAATACCATATTTTTAGGAGTTGGCAGCATGCCAATTGCTGTTAGCACCAAACAACGCAAGAAAAAATGCGCGAGAAAAATAGTTCATCATGGATTCAACAAAACTGCATTTAAAAGGTTATGATCTCCCCCATAAATATCATTTTAATTTTGTTGGAACATCAGTGAAAAACTTAAGGCCTGAGTACTCCAGTATAAGTTTAAGAAATGTTTTAGAAATGAATGCGCCGAGAGGCAAACTATGGACGCTTGTTAACATTATTAACATTTGCGAAGAGGAACGGTAAACAAGAAAGAAGTCACGTGAAATATACAGTGGCGGATTGACCGGGGGGTTGTAAGGCCCGTGCGTCGAAAAACTATCTTTTGCAGTGAGTGATAAAGGTGTATCTTTGACCTGTAATATGTGTACAGATGAAATCATGATTCAGTTTGTGCTTTAATATTTAAACGATAAATTATCTTAAACTTCGTCTTTCTAAAGTAACTACACTTGATGTTTGTGACTTTTGACGACCTTCAATAAATATATAGACTAACGTTAGCCTGTATAACACGAATAATGATTTAAAAAAATGCTGTTGGTCTACATTGAAATTCAGGAAACATTTTTGAATCGGTCGACATTTCAATTATTTTCACTTCATTAGCTACACGGAAAACAGATATTCTATACTAATCCAGCAGGGGGAAAACAGATAAATTTGCCCATGTGCGCAGTCTGGTCGGTGTGTCATTTGTACGAGGCCTAATCAACACACACCCGTTTGAAGGGTCTGAACATGGAAGAATACTTTTATATGAGTAAATAAATATATTTTAATCTATTTTAAGCGTTCCAATGTACGTTTTACAGTGGAGTGACTTTAAGTGTTAAACATTGTTACCTTTTCAATCTTCTCCACATGTTTTTCACTGTCTCTGCAGATCTGTTTTACAATGTCACTGAAAATGCCACAGTACCGGTTCAAGTCAAGTTCTGTTGCTTGGTGCCATCTTGAGTGCATGCACTCGTTTCTTGCCTTCCGTGCCTTAGGATAGTGAAAAAGGGACATGCTATGTAATTAGACACACATGCAGTTTTGTCGGTAGAATGCTAACTTTTATAAGTGCATTTTCATTTTTATAGTATGTTTAAACTGTGCACTAATCGCACCCGTGTTTTATCAAACATTTGTGACAGAGGAACTATTTGCCGATGCCAATTTTGTAAAAAGGACATTATCAATTGAAACGTGTTTTAAAGTTGCACTCTTATAGAAATTCATAAACAAAATAAGTAAAATAACAATTGTTTTCCCTTAGAAACCTTTATGAGAACATGTTTGATTCTAATTAGACTGTAGTATGAGAAAGCTTTCATGTTTTAATTATTTAAATAAAGTTGTTTTTCCCTGCTCGGTAGGTACCTCTTTAAAGGTTGGTGTCTAATACAAACATTAAGGGGGGGGGGGGGGAATAAAGTGTACACAAGTCAACTGTTATAAAAATAACTCAGTTCATTGAAGCACAGATACACAATAAGTGTGTTTATGGAGTGTTAAAGCATTATACAATTATGCTGTGCATGGGATATACATACTTATTGTGTATACAATGTATATGCCTCATTGAACTGAGTGTGTTTTTATGACAGTTATGTACATTTTATCTCAACACGGTTTGTATTTTACATCCAACCTTTAAATACATTCTGGAATAAAAATGTACACGGCTCCGTTTTTAAAATCCTGAAATCTTGGAGAAAAGTATAATTTGTGAGTGTGGGCTCTTGGGTAACATGTTTGTGGTTAATCCCAAACCCATTCAGCTACTTACTTTTAAAAAAATAGATTTGAACTTGTTTACATGAGTTTTCTTCCCTCTGGATAGAAATGCCACTTTAATTCTAATATTTCCAAATCCCACAAATCTTGCAATGACCGTTCCTTAATTAGAATACAGGTGCAAACGCTATAGTTTAGAAGAATTTGCTCATTTTGAGCAGTTTCACATGTACTATGATTTCCTCAAACCTCATTTGCGATAGATGTTTTCAAATGTTTCTGCATGTGAGTAAGGCTTTTAAGGTAACGATCTGTTTTAACCTGTAAGTGAATCTATTTCCTTAATCCTGATCCAGCTGGATGCCATTGTAAAGATAGTCCAATATCAGAGAATCATATAAATATCCAAAAGAAACTTAACGTATAAAGTAAAAGATTATTGAACAAATAAAATGTGTATTAAGGACATAACGGTTGACTGCAACTGAAAATACAAGGGGACGATTGTATTGGTACATTTGTATTCGTAAATTAAGGTCATGGCGGTTGCATGTGTATGTACATTTGAGCTCACTGAAACAAATCAAATGAAACATTATGGAGTCACATATTATACCCAATCGTTACCCAATCGTTATGAAATTTGGTCAGAGTGATTGTGAGTATCACTTGAGATTAAAAACAACGTCAACAGATCAGTTCCAAGGAAATCCTTATTGATACTAAAGAAGTCATATTTTAATTGTTTGTATTGGCTAGATCAAACAGAATATGTGTGCTTACGGTTGAATTTTAGTCACCCTTGATCATTAGTATGTTTTAGTTAAGTCATAAATGTCCTTCTCATTTATCTTTAAATGGAATATGACAAAGTTCCCTATTCCCTTACTAGGATTATACTTTCACACCTATACCTGAAGTAATCATCACGTTCTTCTTGTTTAAATGGATCGATTTGAATCAAATTGAATAAGAACATATCCATATTGTTATATTTCAGCTAAACTGAGCACGAACTATTCTGATCACTCACCGTCTGACATCATCGTCGTCTGTCCGCCAATCCTTAATATGTTCCTACAAACAACTTCCCATAATATAAACCAACAAAACAAATTCAAATAGTTCCAAAGGAATGTTTCTTAGGTAGTCCTCTTTCAACGATGTTCAATGAATTGAACTCCATGTAGAACTATGGTTGCTGCGGCATTAAAAAATGGGGATATTGCCAGAACTTTATGAATCTTCTTGACCGAAAGTACTTGGCTGATTTGAAAATAGTGTTCTTTGAGTAACTTTCTACAACAATTGTTCTAACTATACCGATCAATTTAAAACAATTGCCGCCAGGGGTCAGAGCTTGTTTTTCTTACATGTGTATAGTAAAAGCTTTTAAAAAAAGCAAGAGGCTAAAATCCAATTTCTTTCCAAAATGGAGCTGCAAAAAACCTCTGTGCTTAGTTCATTGCTTAGGATCAGACATTAATTAACGTTTATTACAAATACCTTGTAAGGTAAGAAGGTTTTATTAACACCTCCAGGTGTAGTGTTACATGGATTAGAGGGTCACTGATCAAAGGTGTTTCTTAAAGATTATTACAAGTAGAACATTTGTTTTGTTCAATCTTTAATGACCATCAATTATGTTACATCCTGCAGTTGTTCACACTTGAATATACAATAACAGATTAGAATGGAATCTTGTCGGAATGTTGTTGACAACTCAATTCAAAACCCCATGGTATACTAAAATTAAACTGCTTTCAAAGTGACTAAACTTATTGGTAAAGGTTGGCATTCATATTTGACAAACATCTCTTGCGTAAATACACGTGCAACGGCCTGTCTGGCCTTAATTTACGAATACCAACACAACCGTCCCACTGTACTATCAGTTATTGGATCACAAACCGTTAGTGCTTTGATTACATCTGTTTGGCATGAAAGTTACTCCGCTTAGAAGTATTTGTTTCGGCGGAGCTGCTTGCGTTATTAGTAACGTAGTAACTCCAAAAAACGGTTTATTATTTGTAGTTTGTTCACCCTGTCGACAACCTTCCTAAAATGTTAGTGTGTTGAAAATATATATTATGAATTAAATTGATTTTTAAGTTTTGGAAAAATGAAATGCCATGTATTATTTTTTAATAATTACCTGCCAGAAACAATTGTTTTCCTTTTTCTTATCCACGGCTGTTGTCAGTTTTATAAAGCGTGTATGGTTGATTACAACGTTCAGTATGCCTGAGAAATCTATTTCTGACCCCGCCTTTCCTTCCAAATCCCTGCTTCTGGACATGTAACATTTTGCAATTTCCCAAGGATCAGTCAACCATTTTGTAAAATCCGAGTTCTTGTAACAAGGGTCTTCGAAACGATGGGCCGAATTGATTTCAACTGTTATGTTACTGCATTTACCGGAGTGGCAATGTTTCTTGTTAGTCGACTTGCATTTACAATATAGAGATGTCTGTCCAACCTTTGATATGATGTATTCATGGAACGTCTTCATTTCTGCTTCTACAATTGGTCGAACAACCTCGTCGGCGATTTCCATGACCAGAACACCCTTCAGCCAGTTTACCTTGGCGGCGTTAGTCAGAAGATAGTCGATGTCCGCGCCCTCCATTATACCTAAAAACAAGAAGTGTTCTGAGATCTATGTTAAAATGTATTTCCTTCTTTTTCCATTTGAAAAAGTATGCAATATCAGAACATATTGCACGCATCGATATTGCACAGAGATATTTTTCATGTGCTGCTAAGTACGGAACTATCTCTGTACAGTAACGTAACAGAGCTATCCCATCCAAACTTTGATGAGTTTAGAGACCAGCTAACAATGTTTGGTACATTGGTTTTACATGCCACGTTATGAAAAGTTGACGTACACGAAACCACAATCGGTCTATTCATAGCGATTGTCCACGTGTGAAAACTGTAAATACATATTACGTAGTTTCTGACGTAATAGGTGTATTTCAATAACATGGATATTTGTGGTGTGTACACGTTTTGCCATTCGCTATAGGACTAGTCGTTTTTGATAGTCGTTAACGATCTATACAAGTTTATCTCAATTACAAATGACCAACAAATTCAAGTGGGATTTAATAACTGATAGGATGAAAATGCAAATGATTGTGTTAAAGGTAGGTCTTCTGATTATTTCTGTCATTCTCCGATGTGAATTTTTTCAACGCAGAATGGTTCCAGAAGATGTGTATTCGCTTTACTGAACATACTGTGTGGTCAAAAGAGGCATCTGGCGTAAATATCAGCATGAGATAAAACACGAGTTCTTAATGAAATACAATGTTAGAAAAAGCCTTGCACATAATGTTGTCTGCGATTAAATTTCGGAGCAAAGCTAAGTGTATGCTCGAAGTGTTTAAAACACACAAAACGACAAATCGGGCACATGCTCGGGAAACTCAGCCGAAGGAACTCGTCCAACACAATAATTCCAATATTGATGCAATATCCTATAGTATCGACATTCCGCAGCCTAAATATTATATAAGCCTAGATACATCCGCTAACAATAAGCTGTTTGTCTATGCCACTAGGTGTATGCCAATGCACCTTGCGGAGATTCGTAACGATCCCCGTAGCTAGACAGGAAGTATTTGTAGACGAAGGTCTAAATTATGGCATACGCTCATTGTAAGTGAAGCCCTGCTAGTATAACCTAAAGGTGAGACGGACACGGAGACGTCATGTACATCTCTGCTAGTCTCACAAAGACACCGACACGGGTCATCATATACATCTCTGCTAGTATCACCTTAAGTTATCCCGACACGGAAAAGTCATGTACATCCCTGCTAGTATTACCTAAATACCGACACGTAGACGTCATATTTAGGGCCTCTGCTAGTATCAACGAGATACCGACACGTGACGGCATGTACATTCGCGTATATATCACCTAGATACGGACACGGAGACGTCATGTATATCTCTGCTAGTATCACGTTTAGGTATACCGACACGGAAACGTCATGTACATCCCTGCTAGTATCACGTAGATACCGACCCGGAGACGTCATATATATATAGCCCCCTGCTAGTATCACTGAGATACAGACATGTGACGTCATGTACATTCCCGTAAGTATGATCTAGATATGGACACGGATACATGTACATCACTGCTAGTAGCAGCTAGATTCGGACACGGAGACATAATGTACATCCCCGCTAGCATCACCTAGATACCGACACAGAGACGACAAATACATATCTTCTAGTATCACCTAGATACAAACACGGATGCGCCATATACACACTGCAAATATCACCTAGATACCGCCACGGGGACATCATGTGCATCCATTTTAGTGTCACTTAGATACCGACACGGGAACGTTATGTACATCTCTGCTAGAATCACCAATATACCGACACTGAGACGTTATGCACAGCCCCGCTACTGTCATATATCTGCTAGAATCACCTAGATACAGAAACCGAGAGTTCATGTACAGCCCAACTACTGTAACCTAGATACCGACACGGAGATGTCATCTAAATCCTTTCTAGAATCACATAGATACCGACACGGAGATTTCATATATGTCTCTGCTAGCATTACCCAGATACCGACACATATACACCATATACATCTCTGCTAGTAGAACCTAGATACCGACACGGAGATGTCATCGAAATCTCTTCTAGAATCACATAGATACCGGCACGGAGTTTTTATATATGTCTCTGCTAGCATTACCCAGATACCGACACATATATACTCCATATACATCTCTGCTAGTATTACCTAGATACCGACACATAGACGTCATATACATACTTGCTAGTTTTACCTAGATACCGACAGGGAAATGTCATATACATACTTGCTAGTATCAACTGTAGGGATACTGACACGAAGATTTCATAAACATACTTGCTAGTATCACCTATATAGGGCATTATCAAAACATGTAGCTATTCTTATATGTTAGCGATAGTTTTACTGTGATGCATTACCTTGTTTGAATTATGCTAATGAAAATTCATTTTTGTATGTAAACTATAACACCCATTACATATTTTTGCAAGCAATGGTATGACACTATATGTGTGTCCTTAAATGTCGGTTCTTCGTGTTACCATGTCATCAAAGGAAAGATAACAAACTAGAATTTTATAAAAAAAAGAGGTGAGAAATGTATTCTATCTTCCATTAGTTTCATGGAGGGACAAATGAGTTTTGTAATTTCTAACGAGAAACTATTTAGTTGCACTCAAGATAAGTGTCTTTACTGTTACTTTATGTATTAAAATATCAACGTTTATTGTTTACTTTGATATTGTTCCTTCTACTTTCCAATTGGTAAAAGGATTCAATATCAGTTGATATTGCACGGGTTGATATTGCACGCATTGATATTGCACTCAGATCTTTTTCACGTAATGCTAAGGACGGAACTATTTCCATACACTAACGTTACAAAGCGCTCTCATCTAATCTTTCATGATTTAGAGACCAGCTAACTTCTACTTTTACTTTGTTACTGTCAGGGCTTAGTGCATCGCAGGCAAGTGAAGCCATCAAAATGGTTAAAACAACTAATTAGGCATATTTACAAATATAAATGAAATAAAAAATAATCTGTGTTGTTTAGGCTATGTATCAATGTAGACGGGACTTGAATCAGTTTACAGATGTGATCTGCGCCAGGTTCGACTCTCTGATAGTCCTAGGCAAAAACAGTGCTTATACGGTTCGTAGTACATTGTTTGGTACATCTTTTATAGATGACACGTAGTGAAAAATCGATAGACATACACAAAACCCAATCTGGTCTATTTATAGAGTTAGCTGGGCTAGTAATAATAATAATAATAAAACGTAGATTCTGACGTAATAATGTGACGTGTACATCAATTGCTCGATTGTTGTTTTGATTGTCGTTGACGATCTATTATATAGATAAGTGTATCAACAAATAAAGAGAGATTTATAACTGCTAGGAAGAATAGGCAAATGATTGTTTTAAAGGTAGGTCTTCGGATTTGTTTTGTTATCCTCCGATGTGAAGTTTATCAAGGCAGTAGCCTTTATATGTATCACGATATATAAAAGATGTGTGTTTGCTTTACTTAACATACTGCGAGGTCAAAATTCCCTTTTAAAGGGGCATCTAAATCGTAATGAATAAAACAAAATATCCAGGCGTAAATACAAGAATAAGAGAATACACGAGTTCTTAATGGAAAACACTGTTAGAAAAAGCGTTACACACGCAAGCTCGGGCAACTAAGCCGAAGGAACTCGTCCAACAAAATATTTTCCCATATTGATGCAATAACCTATAGTATTGTACTATTTCATAAACAACAAGTTTTTGAGGATTTATTGACGTATCATAATACCCACATATGGAAGAGGCCATGTCGTGTTTATCTTTCATTTTATTGAATAAGATTGTTCTCCTGCAGTGTAACCAAAATTTTTATTTTCTATAAGAGAAACATAACATGTTTGTTAAGTTATGTTTTTGAACATGTATGGGCGATTTGTTTTACTTGTATTTGATGCTGTTTTGGTGGTATTTCAGTTATTATGGCAAAAGGCGCGGGATATATAATTTCAAAGATACACTTTTTAAAAGTCATTGGACTTAAAACATTTGAAAACTTATATGAATTTGGCGTTGTGCCGATTTTTGATTATTGTTCTGGTGTGTCGGAATACCGCAAGTATCAGGCTATAGACAATCTCAACATAGGGTTATCCGATATTATCTTGGTGTTCACAGATTTGCAACGCTCACTGCTATAAACGGAGACATAGGATAGATTCATAGCATATATAGACGATGGACCAATCTAATTCGTTACTAGAAAAGACTGATTAAGTTTGAAGATAATCGTATTACGAAACATACATTTAATGAAGACTAAAGACTGCGTACGTATCAGACAGAAAGTAAACCATTATGAAATGTGTAAGAATGAACATTGCCATCAAGTAAAATATGTTTAATGATGATGTTAAGAGAATTATATATGAAGTAATCAGAAATAATTGATATTATTCGGGTTTTTCGTCAACCAAGGACAAGTAATACTCCCAGCAATTGTTTCTGATTTATAATAGTGTGTGACTTTGAACAATAGAGTGGTGTTCGTCATCAGAGACATCGACTTTTATATTAATTAATCTTCAAACAAAACGAATGTAATATTCTGATACCCTTTTTTGTTTCGTCCTGAATGTTCTTCACAATTCGCTCTGCCTCCCCACGTAAATCCTTCTTCATTCCTTCTATTTCAGCATCTGTCATCCCTTGACATATTGCTGCCTGATGTCTAAGCTTTACAATGTCATTTGCAGTGATTGATAAAGGTGTATCTTTGACCTGTGATATGTGTAAAATTGAAAACAATTCAGTTTGTGTTTTTGATTTTAAACGATAAGTTATCTTAAACTTCGTCATTTTAAAGTAACTAAACTTGATGTTTGTGACTTTTGACGACATTCAAAAATTATATGGACTAAGGTTAGCCTGTATAACACGAATAATATTAAAGTTTAGGAAACATTTTGTGCGCAGTCTGGTCGGTGTTTCCTTTGTTCGAAGCCTATTCAAAACACACCCTTTTGAAGTCCCTGAACAATGAAGACTACTTATATATGAGTTAAACTACTATAATTTAGTCTATTTTAAGCGTTCCAATATATGTTTTACAGTGGCGTAACTTTAAGTGTTAAACAGTGTTACCTTCCCAATCTTCTCCACATGTTTTTCACTGTCTCTGCAGATCTGTTTTACTATTTCAATGAAAATGCCACAGAACCGGTCCAAATCAAGTTCTGTTGCTTGGTACGATCTTGAGTGCATGTACTTGTTTCTTGCCTTACGTCCCTTAGGATAGTGAACAAAAATACATGATATGTAATTAGATACTCGTGCAGTTTTGTCGGTAGAATGCTTACTTTTATAAGTGCATTTTCATTTTCCATAGTATGTTTAACCTGTGCACTATTAGCATCAGTTTTTTATCAAACATTTGTGACAGAGGAACAATTTGTCGATGCCAATTGTATAAAGGACATTGAAAATTGAAAAATGATTTAATTCCCGCATTTCCCAAATCCCACAAATCTTGAATATAACACTCTGAAAACATGTAGGCCAACACATTAAAAATGTATTCAAATGAAAGTTACTTTATTATAATACAGTTGAAAACGTTATAGTATAGGATGATTTGCTCATTATAACATGCCTCATATGTAGCACGATTTCCTCAAATGTAATTTGTTGTAGATGCTTTCAAAGGTGTCTGTAAGTGAGAAAGGCTTTTAAGGATAACAAAAAATGTTACATTGTAATTAAATCTTCGGATTATGTTGTCAATTAAAACATGTTTAGTATTGTACCTTTTTATAATGCGTCAAAATTTAAAACATAGTGGATTAAATTTGTTTGAGATAAAGGTTGAATTTTTTCGTGAGCCTTTCAAATTTGGCTCGATGACATATACTTTTCTATTTAAGTTTTGATGAATGATACTAATTGCAATAACCTAAAGAAGTTTCAGAAAAAGTTAAATACTATAAATATGCTTTTTCTTTATTTCAAAGTTTTGAACTTGTCTATTCTTAAACTTGACAGATATGGCTTCTCATTAGTGGGAAAATAGCGTCTAATTTTGAGGTTTAATTACAACGTATGACGTAAACGTCCAAAGATATGGGTTAAATAACTTCAAAATGAGATTTAAACCACAAGAAGGCAAACAATTGGCATTTCATCTTTCAAATATTGGTAATTCACATGAAAACTTTGTTCATGCGCTGAAATAGCAAACAAATGCATATCTTAAGGCTTTCATAAATGAACTTAGCACAAAATAAAGCCCACTAACATACCATTTGTTCGTGTTTTTTGTATTAAACATACGTCCAACTTAGAAAAAACAATGTTACAACAAAAGTTAAATATTGTAAAAAATCCACTTTTCATGTAACGATAATTTTTAACCAGTAAGTGAATATGCTTCATTAATCCTGTTCAGCTGGATTCCATCGCCCCTGCATTTTAAAAGTCCATACATATTTATTGACGAATTACTAATAAATATTAATTTTTTGGTAGCGACCATTGTAGACAAATATTAGATTGCGCAAACATATACAGGTTAATCTTAATGTACGTTCATAATTGCCTTTTGAGATCGTGACTAACATAGTACGCACATGTTGTTTACAATCGTGTACAGTGGGATAAGGTTTAAGACTTGTATGCGTCTGTAGTAACACACATAAGTGTGTCACTGTCATATATCACTATTGAGCTTTGAAAAGAGTCCAATGTGAAATAATTATATACATATCCAACAGAAACTCAATGTATATTACTAAACAAATAACAAGAGTATTAAGGACCTAACGGTTGACTGCAAAACAAATCATAGCACTGAAAATACAAGTGGGACGATTGTGTTGGTATTCGTAAATTAAGGTCAAACAGGCGGTTGCATGTGTCTGTACATTTGAGGTCACTGGACCAAATCAAATGAAAACTTAAGGAGTCACATAGTATACCCACTCGTCAAGACATTTGGTCAGAGACTCAGAGTGATTATGTGGATCACCTGAGATTAAAAACAACGTCAACAGGTCAGTTCCAAGGAAATCCTTATTGATACTAAAGAAGTCATTTTATAGCAAATAAGCATGTAAATCAGTCTTAGTAATTGTTTGTCTTGTCAAGATCAAACAATATGTGTGCTTATGGTTAAATGTTAGTCACCTTTGATCATTAGTATGTTTCAGGTGAGTCATATAGGGCCTTTCTTATTAAATCGTTGAATGTAATATGCAAATATCACTATTTCTTTACTAGAATTATACTTGCACACCTATACCTGAAGTAATCATCACAACCTTTTTGTTTCAATGCATCGATTTTGATCAAATCGTTTAAGAAGATATCCATATTGCTATAGTTCAGCTCATCTGAGCACGAAGTTCGGGTTGAGCTATTGTGATCACTCAACGTCTGGCATCGTCGTCGTCTGTCCGCCAGTCCCTTAATAGTTTCCTACAAACAACTTCTCCTCCTAAACCAATGAAACATATTCAAAATAATTCCAAAGGAATGTTGTACTATTTCAGTGGTGTTCAATGAATTTTGTATTTTACAAAGTAAATGGATTACTAAGTTTTGGAAAAGTTAAATGTCATGTACTTTATTTTAATAACTACCTGACAGAAAATATTATTTTTATTCTCCATATCCACGGCTGTTGTCAGTTTTTCGAAGCGTGTATTGTTGATTACAACATTCAGTATACTTGAGAAATCTATTTCTGACCCCGCCTTTCCTTCCAAATCCCTGCTTACGGACATGTAACATTTTGCAATTTCCCAAGGATCAGACAACCATTTTGTAATATCCGAGTTCTTGTAACAAGGTCCTTTGTTACGATGCGCCGATTTGATTCGAAATGTTATCTTACTGCATTTACCGGAATGGCAATGTTTCGCGTTAGTCGACTTGCATGTACCACATAGAGATCGCTTTCCAACCTTTGATTTGATGTATTTATGAAACGTCTTCATTTCTACTTCTACAATTGGTCGAACAACCTCGTCGGCGATTTTCATGACCAGAACACCTTTCAGCCAGTTCACCTTGGTGTCATATCTCTGAAGATAGTCGATGTCCGCGCCCGCAAGTATACCTAAAAATAGTAAGTGTTCTGACAGCTTCGTTAAAATATATTTTAAAAATGTACTGAATTGAAGTAGAATAAAAATAGTAATTAATTGTAACAGTAACCACTGGATGACCGTCAATCCATATTGCTTAGCACTGTAAATGTATTGGGTTAAACATCAATGAACTCATGACGTTTTGTATATCCATCATCAGCACATTTCACTATAAGTACTTATTTAAATATGAGCCGCGTCTATCAATTTAGAGCATGGACATCAAAACAGTATCACTAGACTATTATATATGGCATACTTTGATATTTTTCCATTTAAAAAAGGTTGCATATCTGACCAAATTGCACGCATCGATATTGATCTAAGATCTTTTTCACGCGCTGCTAAGTACGGAACTATCTCCGTACAGTAACGTAATAGAGCATTCCCATCCAAACTTTGATGAGTTTAGAGACCAGCCAACAATGTTTGGTACATTATTTTAACATGCCACACTATGACAAGTCGATAGGTGTACAAAAACCACAATCCGGTCTATTCATAGCTACATAGTGCAAACTGTAAATACATACGTAGTTATTGATGTAATATTATGACCTGTATTTCAATAACATCGATATTTGTAGGCTGTACACATTTTGCCATTCGCTATCGGACTAGTTGTTTTTAATAGTCATTGACGATCTCTACAAGTTTATCTCAATTACAAATGACCAGCAAAATCAAGTGGGATTTATCAATTGCTAGGATTAAATGCAAATGATTGTTTTAAAGATTGGTCTTCTGATTATTTTCTGCCGAGTCCCGGTAGCTCAGTCGGTAACGACGCGGGCTGTCAATCCCGGGATTGTGAGTTCGAATCCCGGCTCGGTCAACTTTCTTTCCGACGTTTGACAAAAGTCAATGCGACATGCGTCATTCGTCTTCCACCAATGGGCTAAGTCTATGTGGAAGAGCAGCCAGTTGCTTGGGAAGATTGTTGTGTGGAGTACTGGTGTGAGAAAACCAGGAAATACGTGTGTAGGTGAACTAGCCGCCGTGATATGACTGGGAAATTGTTAAAAAGGGCGTTAAACCCCAATCAATCAATAAATCTGTTTATTTCTGTCATTCTCCGATGTGAATTGTTTCAACGCAGAATAGAAGATGTGTATTCACTTTACTGAACATACTGTGTGGTCAAAAGGGGCATCTACATCTTAATAAAGAACACAAATATTTAGGTTTTAAATACTAGAATGAGCAAGCTCGCAAGCTCGCAAGCTCGGACAACTCAGCCGAAGGAACTCGTTCAACACAATATTTTCCAATATTAATGCTATATCCTGCAGTATCAACGTTCCGCCGTCTAAATATTATATAAACCTAAACGCATCCGCTAACAATAATATATTTGTCGATGCCACTAGGTGTATGTTAATGCACCATAAGATAGTCATATTTCGGATATTCGTAGCGATCCCGGAATGATTTTTAGACGAAGGTGTAAACTATGACTTACACTATTTGTAAGTGAAGCCCTGGTATTATCACCTAAAGATGATACGGAGACGTCTTGCTTGTCTCACAAAGATACCGACACAGGTCATCATATACATCTCTGCTAGTATCACCTTTAGTTACAACGACACGGAAACGTCATGAACATCCCTGCTAGTATTACCTAAATACGGACACGGAGATTTGTAAATATCCTGGTCGCTTGACAGGAATGATTTGTAGACGGAGGTGTAAACTATGACATACACTATTTGTAAGTGAAGCCCTGCTAGTATCATCTAAAGTTGAAACGTACACGGAGACGTCATGAACATCTCTGCTAGTCTCACAAAGATACCGACACGGGTCATCATATACATCTCTGCTAGTATCACCTTCAGTTATCCCTGCTAGTATTACCTAAATACCGACACGTAGACGTCATATTAAGCCCCGTACTAGTATCACAGAGATACCGACATATGACGTCATGTACAGTCTAGTGGATATCACCTGAATACGGACAGGAGTCTTCAGGTACATCTCTGCTAGTCTCACCTTTAGTTATACCGACACCGAAACGTCATGGACATCCCTGCTAGTATCACGTAGATACCGACTCGGAGACGTCATATATAGTCCCCTGCTAGTATCATCAAGAAACCCGACACGATACGTCATGTGCATTACTGCTAGTGTCATTAAGATACCGACTAGGATACGACCTGTGCATCACTGTTAGTATCAGCTAGATACGGACACGGAAACGTCATGTACAGCCCTGATAGCATCACCTTGATACCGACACAGAGACGACATATACATATCTGCTAGTATCACCTAGATACAAAGACGGATGCGCCATATACACACTGCAAGTATCACATAGATACCGCCATGGATATATCATGCACATCCCTGTTAGTGTCACTTAGATACCGACACAGAGACGTCATGTATGTGCAGCCCCGCTAGTGTCACCTAGGTACCGACACGGGGACGTCATGTATATCTCTGCTTGTATCACCTAGATACCGACACCGATAGATCATACACAGTCCATCTACTGTAACCTAGATACAGACACGTATACGTCATGTACAGCCCCGCTAGTATCACCTTTCGGGTAACCGACACTGAGCGATCATAAACATCTCTGCTTGTCATATACATACTCGCTAGTATCAACCGACACGTAGATGTTATATACATCTCTGGTAGTAGCAACTATAGGAATACCGACACGTAGGTGTCACATACATCTCAGGTAGTATCAACTGTAGGAATACCGACACATAGACGTCAGATACATCTCTACTAGTATTAACTGGAGGAATACCGACACTGAGACGTCATATACATCTCTACTAGTATCAACTGTAGGGATACCGACACAGAGACGTCATATACAGCTCTGCTAGTATTACCTAGATACCGACACATATACGTCATATACATCTTTGGAAGTATTACCTAGATACCGACACATATACGTCATAAATATATCTACTAGTAGTACCTAGCTACCGACACAGAGAAGTCATATACATCTCTGCTAGTGTTACCTAGATACCGACACATAGACGTCAAATACATATCTGCTAGTATTACCGACACATAGACGTCATACACATCTCTGCTAGTATTACCTAGATACCGACACATATACGTCATATACATATCTGCTTGTATAACCTAGATACCGACACATATACGTCATATAAATATCTGCTTGTATAACCTAGATACCGACACATATACGTCATATACATATCTGCTTGTATAACCTAGATACCGACACATAGACGTCATATACATGTTTGCTAGTATTAACTTGATACCGACACGTAGATGTCAGATACATCTTTGCTAGTATTACCTAGATACCGACACATAGACGTCATATACATCTCTGCTAGTATTACCTAGATACCGACACATAGACGGTATAAATACATCTCTGCTAGTATTACCTAGATACCGACACATAGACGTCATTTACATCTCTGCTAGTATTACCTAGATACCGACACATAGACGGTATATATATATCTCTGCTAGTATTACCTAGATACCGACACATAGACGTCATATACACATTTGCTAGTATTACCTAGATACCGACACGTAGACGTCGTATACATGCTTGCTAGTATCAACTGTAGGGATTCTGATTCTTGTATGTAAACGATAGATGATGCGTTTACCTTGTTTAAATAATGCATTCTTTGGAAAAGTACGAACAATTTGTTTTTGAATTAAAATCATTTGTTTGGCGAATAGGCGAATTTGACTAGATAGCTGTTTCTGAGTAATTAAAATCATTTGTTTGGCGAATAGGCGAATTTGACTAGATAGCTGTTTCTGAGTGTAACAGTATCCCACAAAACATTCCAATTGATCTATGTAAACTAGCACTCCCTTTACACATTTTTGCAAGCAATAGTATGACACTATGTGTCTTTAAATGTCGGTCCTTCCTGTAACAATGTCATCAAAAGAAAGATAAACAAGAGGCCCATGAGGGCCTATGCTCTACTGGTATGGTTCTTTGGTCATTTTCAATCCAGAGCATGTATGTATGGTGAAGATCGGATAGTAAATGGAGGCTCTTTTGTTTTTCACAAGCTGTATTATAGTAATTTTTACAATTTCATGGGCCATAATCCAGTCTTGCATTGGCGGATATGGCTGGTTTTCAAAAGGAACCAAGCTCTAATCAGTATTTAACTACTATCTAAGTTTGGTGAAAATCAGATAGTAAATGGAGCCTCTATTGTGTTCACATGCTCAATTATAGCAATTTGGACAATTTCAAGGGCCATAATCCAGTCTTGCATAGGCGGATCTGGCTGGCTTTCGAAAGGAACCAAGCTCTTATAGATATCTAACTACTGTATAAGTTTGGTTGAGATACAATCAAAAGTGAAGACTGTATCGTGTTAACAAGCTCGTTTATAGCAATTTTGACCATTTCAAGGGCCATAATCCAGTCATACAAGGGCGGATCTGGCTGATTTTCGAAAGGAACCGAGCTCTCATGAATATCTAACTACTGTATACGTTTGGTTGAGATACAATCAAAAGTGAAGACTGTATCGTGTTAACAAGAAATTGTTTACGGACGCACGCACGCACGCACGCACGCACGCACGCACGCACGGACGACGGACAAATCGCCACGACATAAGCCCTTCTGGCCTTTGGCCAGTAGAGCTAAAAACTAGAATTCTAAGAGGTGATAAATGTATTCTACCTTGCATTAGTTTTATGGTGGGACAAATGTGTAGCTATTTAAAAGCCAACAGACAAGTTTTGTACTTTCTTATTGGTTACACTCAAAATAAGTGTATTTACTGTTACTTTGTTTATTAAAATATCAACTTGTACTGTACGTTTTCATAAACAACATGTTTTGGAGGATTTATTGAAGTATAATACCCATATATGGAAAATGCCATGTCGTGTATATCTTTCATTGTGTTGAATAAGTTCGTGATACCGTTTTCCTGCAGTGTAATCAAGAAGGTTATTTTCTATCAGAGAAGCATAAACCCTTTGTTAAGTTATTTTTTGAACATGTATGGGCGATTTGTTTTGGCTTTATTTAAGTTATTCTGGCAAAAGGCGCGGGTCGAGCATTGGGAAAGATAAATTCAAAGATACACTTTTTAAAAGACATTGGACTTAAAACATTTGGAAAGTTATATGATTCTGGCGTTGTGCCAATTTTGATTATTGTTCTGATGTTTGGGGATACCGCAATCAATCTAATTCGTCTTTCATATCAATACAACTTAAAACAAAATGAATGTAGTAATCTGATACCTTTTTTTGTTTCGTCCTGAATGTACTTTACAATTTGCTCTGCCTCCCCCCACAAATCCTTCTTCATTCCTTCAATTACAGCATCTGTCATCCCTTGATGTATTGCTGCCTGTTGTCTAAGCTTTACAATATCATGTGCAGTGATTGATAAAGGTGTATCTTTGACCTTTAATATGTGTAAAGATGAAAACTTAATTCAGGTTGTGTTTTTAAACTTCGTCTTTCTAAAGTAATTTTATTTGATGTTTGTGACTTTTAAATACATTCAAAAATTATATAGACTTAGGTAAGCGTGTATAACACGGATAATTATAAAAATAGCTGCTGGTCTATACATTGAAATTCAGGAAACATTTTGGATTCGGTAGACAATATTTCAATTATTTTCACTTTATTAGCTACACGGAAAACATATGTTCTAGACTAAGCCAGCAGGAAAAAATACAGATCAACTTGACCATGTGCGCAGTATTCTCGGTGTTTCCTTTGTTCGAAGCCTTTTCAACACCCCCCCCCCCCCCCCCCCCCCTTTTTGAAGTTTCTGAACAATGAAGACAATTGCGTGGCTTTAAGTGTTAAACAGTGTTACCTTCTCCATCTTCTCCACATGTTTTTCACTGTCTCTGCAAATCTCTTTTACGATGTCAATGAAAATGCCACAGTATCGGTTCAAATCAAGATGTGTTGCTTGGTACGATCTTAAGTGCATGCACTCGTTTCTTGCCTTCAGTCCCTTAGGATAGTGAAAAAAAGACATGCTATGTAATTAGAAACTCGTGCAGTTTTGTTAGTAGAATACTTACTTTTTTTAAGTGCGCTTTCATTTCCCATAGTATATTTAAACTGTGCACTAATTGCAACCGTTTTTTAATCAAACATTTGTGACAGAGGAACAATTTGTCGATGCCAATTGTGTGAAGGACATTGTAAATTAAAAAGGGTTTTATTTCCCACATTTTTCAAATCCCACAAATCTTGAATAGAAAACCATGAAAACATGTAGGCCAACCCATAGGAAATGTATTCAAATGAAAGTCCCTTTATTAACGTTTTAGTATAGAAGAAGTTGCTAATTTTGAGCAGTTTCACATATACCACGATTTCCTCAAATGTCATTTGCGGTGTCTGCAAGTGAGAAAGGCTTTTATGGTAACGATCTATTTTAACCAGTAAGTGGATATATTTCATTTAACCTCCAGCTGAATTCCATTGCCCCTGCATTTTCGAAGTCCATACATATTTATTGACTAGTCACTACTAAATATTGTTCATTGGTTAGCGACCATTGTAGACAAATCTTAGATTGAGCGAACATATACAGGTTAATCTTGCATTTTCCAAAATTGTTTTTTTTTAAGATCGTTAATATCATAAAAGCACATATTGTTTACAATCGTGTACAGTTGGATAAGGTTTTAAGACTTGTTTTCATCTATAGGAACATACATAAGTGTATCACTATCATATATCACCCTTGAGAGTTGAAGAAAGTCCAATTTCAAAGAATTAAATACATATACAAAAGAAACCCAATGTATGAAGTACTACTAAAACAATGTCAAGTGTATTAGGGTCCTAACGATTGACTGCAAAACAAATCATAGCACTGAAAATACAAGTGGGACGATTGTGTTGGTATTCGTAAATTAAGGTCAGACTTGCGGTTACATGTGAGGTCACTGGAACAGACCAAATGAACACTTAAGGTGTCACATATTATACCCAATCGTCATGACATTAGGTCAGAGTGATTGTGTTAATCACCTGAGATTAAAAACAACGTCAAAAAAAAGTTTTAAGGAAAACCGTATTGATACTATAGAAGTCATATTTCATAACATGTACTTGTCTGTCTTGTCAAGATCAAACAGAATATGTTTGCTTACGATTGAACTTTAGTCACTTTTGATCATTAGTATTTTTCAGGTGAGTCATATAGGCCCCTTCTTATTTAATCTTTAAATGGAATATGTCAAAGTTCACTATTCCTTTACTAGAATAATGCTTGCCCACATATACCTGAACTAATAATCACAATTGTCTTGTTTTAATGCATCGATTTTGATCGAATCGTATAAGAAGATATCCATATTGTTATATTGCAGCTCATCTGAGCACGAAGCGCGGGTTCAGCTATTGTGATCAATCTCCGTCTGGCATCGTCGTCGTCTGTCCGCAAGTCCATTAATATTTTTTTACAAACAACAAACAATAATTCCAAAGAAATGTTCCTTAGGTGGTCCTCTGTCAATGGTGTGCTATGAATTGATCTACATATAGACGTTAGGTTGCTGTGGCAATAAAAAGATAGAAATTTCCAGAACTTTATAAATCTTCTTGGCCGAAAGTATCGGGCCGATTTGAAAATAGTGTTCCTTAAGTAATTCCCTTCAAAGATTGTTCAAATTTTACCGATCAATTGAAAATAATGGCCGCCAGGATTCAGAGTTTGTTTTCCTTACATGTGTATAGAACAAACTTAAAAAAAGCTTCTCGACCTAAAGTAAACGTATGATTAACAATAATTTGGTACACATGTTCCTTGGTGACACTCTATACAGCATAAGGATTAAATCCAATATCATACGCTGCAAAAAAACCTGTGCCTAAGTTATCAGAAAAGGGTTCATTGTTTAGGATCAGATATTACTGACCGTTTATCATACAGATCTTTCTAGGTAAGAAGGTTTGACTTACACTTCCAGGTTGAGTGTAACAGGGATTAGAGGGTTACTGATCATAATTGTATCTTAAAGATTATAACAAGTAGAATTTGTCAATTTGAGCCAGTATACTGCATCGGCTTGATTGCATTATATGTACATGGACAACTATTTAAATTATGTTACACCTGTGAGCAAAATAGGACCATAATGGTCCTTGTGTTTATTAATAGTTTCAAAGAAAACTACGTCATTTGTCTTGTTCTACCTGTAATGACCATCAATCATGTTACATCCTTCACACTTAAATATACATCAACAGACGAGATACTAGCCTTGTGTGAAGATCAACAGCACCCCTCACACGAGCTCTGCAAACTTGGCAGTGATTAAAATGGAATCCGGTATGAATGCTGTTGACATAGTTAATTCCATGACGCATGGGTATACTTATAATTAAACTGCTTGTTCAAATTGACTAAACTTATTGGTAAAGTGAGGCATTCATATTTGACAAACATCTCCTGCGTACATACACATGCAACGGCCTGTCTGACCTTAATTTACGAAAATCAACCATCCCACTGTATTGGTTTCATTGATTTGTAGTTTGTTGACCCTGGAACGGATGTCTGTCGACAACCTTCCTACAAATTTAGTGTGTTGAAAATATATATTATAAAGAAAATTGATTACTAAGTTTTAGAAAAGGTAAATGCATGTATTATTTGTTAATAACTACCTGACAGAAAATATTGTTCTTATTCTCCATATCCACGGCTGTTATCAGTTTATCGAAGCGTCTATTGTTGATTACAATGTTCAGTATGCTTGAGAAATCTATTTTTGATCTCGGCTTTCCTTTACTTCTGGATGTGTAACATTTTGCAATTTCCCAAGGATCAGCCAACCATTTTGTAATATCCGAGTTCTTGTAACAAGGGCCTTTGTTCCGATGAGCAGATTTGATTTGAAATGTTATCTTACTGCATTTACCGGAATGGCAATCTTTCGCGTTAGTCGACTTGCATTTACCACACAGAGATCTCTTTCCAACCTTTGATTTGATGTCTTTATGGAACGTCTTCATTTCTGCTTCTACAATTGGTCGAACAGCCTCGTCGGCGAATTCCATGACCAGAACACCCTTCAGCCAGTTCACCTTGGCGGCGTTAGTCAGAAGATAGTCGATGTCCGCGCCCGCCATTATACTTAAAAATAAGATTTGTGTTCGGAGAGTTTCATTAAAATAAATCTCAAATACGTATCGAATTGAAATAGAATTAAAATAGTAACTAATTGTAACAGCAACCATTGGATGACCGTCAATCCATAATGCTTAGCACTGTAAATGTATTTGGTTAAAACACCAATGAACTCATGACGTTTTGTAAATCCATCATCAGCGCATTTCACTATCATTGCTTATTTAAATATGAGCAGCGTATAACAATTCAGAGCCTGGACATCCAAACAATATCACTAAAGTATTATATATGGTTTACTTTGATATTTTTCATTCTTTTTGCATTTGAAAAAGGATGCAATATCAGACCATATTGCACACATCGATATTGCACTGAGATCTTTTTCACGTGCTACAAAGTACGGAAGTATCTCCGTACAGTAACGTAACAGAACGCTCCCATCCAAACTTTGATGAGTTTAGAGACCAGCTAACAATTGTTGGTACATTCTTTTAACATGCCACGATATAACAAGTCGATAGCCGTACAAAAACCACAATCCGGTATATTCAGAGCTATGTCTACGTGTGCAAACTGTATATACAAATGTAGTTTCTGACGTAATAGTGTGACGTGTAGTTCAATTACATCGATATTTGTAGGCTTTACACATTTTGCCTTTCGCTATAGCACTAGTTGTGTTGATAGTCGTTAACGATCTATACATGTTTATCTCAATTACAAATGACCAACAAAATAAAGTGGGATTTATTAACTGATAGGATGAAAATCCAAATGATTGTTTTAAAGATAGGTCTTTTGATTATTTCCGTCATTCTCCGATGCGATTTTTTTTTCAACGTAGAATAGGCGATGTGTGTTCGCTTTACCGAACATACTGTGTGGTCAGAATGGGCATCTAATTAGGAAATATATCTACACACCTGAACTCCAAATCGTGATATAAGAGCAGGTGTATCACTCACAATGAGGTCTATTTCAATAATAGCACTTTTTTATATATTAAAGTGATACAACTTAGGAAGAACTATGTTCTGTTTTAACATGACGTTGCTTCCCTTGATCACGTCATGGCTATTCTATCTTTACTCCGCTTTGTATGTTTTTGCAATATTCACAGACTTTTTCAACTAACAAAACATTTAGATATCAGTTTAATTTACAGTCAATGAACATTATATTGACATAAATAGTTCAACCCATAGCTGAATACTATAACGAATGAAATGCAACAAATGAATCATTTATTACGGCAACAGCTACAAATACCAACGCAGAGATCGACCTTGACTCGCAAAAGAAGGAAAACACATGTTTTGATCCATTTTCTCAATGTTCTACTTTTTTTGGATACATTTTAACATTGATAGTGCTGTTGGCGATTGTTCCAGCGAACATGTTCATAATTGCTTTATGCTTTAAAACATTCATTTCAACAGTATTCGAATTAGAGACACTGTCAGTGGGAGTGGGTGGGGAAGTGATAGCAATGACAGTGGGTGGAGGAGTGTTGTCAGCAAAAGAAGTGTGTTCATGAACCTGATGCTGAGTGGATGAATGACAGAGAGCTCTGCTAAGTGCTGCCATATCATCTTCAGATGGTTTAATATCATTTCTGTACCCAGTGACTGACATAATAGCCCTGTTGCTAAAACCTTTTTAGAAAGTTTAGTTGAAGTATATGCCCGAATACAGTGGTTTGTATATTTTCGGCTTAGATTGTCTTCTTTGGACATGCGTCCTATAAATTTCGATAGAGTAGGTTTTTGAAAGAAGTCTGGGCATTCAGTATTTAATTTGCTCAGGTACTTTTTAAATGACCGATTATTAATCACCAGTTTCATTCGTTTCTTGTAGTTCTCACGAGAGTCAAGACCATAATGTGCTTGATCGGTCTCGATAAATGCCATGTGTACATATTTCCTGCATTTTGCATCATTTAATATTACAAAAGATTTATTTTGCTACTTGGGTAAACCTTCCTTACCACGCCTACCAAATTCATTAATAACTTCAAATAACACTTTATTTTGCCATGTTTTCGGCCTGTTTTCACTGAAAACACCACATTCATACAATGTATTCATATCTGCCTGTTCCGATTGGTTCTTTATGGCAGCTAATATATTTCCCTTCTCTTCTCAGCACCGTAACCAGACCAGTGAGGACCTGATTTAATGCCTATTAATACCAGCATTCCAACTAACGCTGTTTTTGAATAGTTAGTTCCATATTTTGTCTGGACCGAAGCATAGAAGCTTTCCAGGAGTGGGTCAAGCTTATCAGTAGGGAGCCATTCAAAATCTCGATGACCAAACTGAGCTTCCATCATCCAATCTAAAATTATGAAGAAAAGTCACTGTTAGTTAGTGTTATCACTGTTTTTGACATTTCCTTTTCTTAAAAATCAATAAATATAGTAGAACTTGGCAAAATATAATACAAACTTGTTTTAAATGATAAGACCACCGACCTATGTTATATTTATAACCTATTTAAACATGTTACAATCGTAATAGATTTTAATATTTTGAGTGATATATCGGATCTTATATCCTAAGTTGTCGTTCAGGTGTGTATTAATTAAATACTCTGCTTTTTCACAGCAGCAGGTAACTTTTGAAAACATTGTGGCAAAGGAGAAATGCTCAAAATTTGCAATTTCAATAATTCAAATCACATTAAAAGAGATTTTTCACAATTTTCCCTGGATGTTTTGAAAGTAATATGCCACAGATTACATGTAGATGTATTTTTTCAAAAGGTTTAAAATTCTGTATTTAACTAGGTGATATACCACAGTTTATATCACAATGTATCGGTCAGGTGTGTAATTAATCGCAATAGCAGACGATTTTTGAAAACATTGTGGCAAATGGAGAAATGTCCCAAAACTAGCAATTGCACCTTTTGATGCAGTGTTTTCAACTCAAATTAAAACAATTTTGCCTAGATATTTAAAAAAATATATATAACAGATTAGATGTATGTCGGAAAGGGGTAAAATTTGGTATTTTACTTGGTAAAGTACCGAACAAAATATAGTAATGTTACGTAACTGACATAATTTTTATTATGATGTCACGTCATTAAAATATGAATCATATCATTCCAAATGAGGCTGTGGGGCATGGTTCACATACATTATATTTTATGTGTAAATTTAGTTATTTCATTATTTAAAATAAAGAACTTTGTATACATTTTTATCTTTATTATGTCTTTAAAGTTATATAAGGTATATGATAACAGGGGAATTATTGTTCAGTAGTGATATCCAATTGTTGATATTGTCTATATGAAACATGGGCAATTGATTGTCTTTCTCAACCTCGCGAGATATCAATTGTACATACCTCTCATACAACAATATCAAATCCGATATCTCTACCGCGACATAACATTTCCTATATGTTCTTAAGGTTCGAGTCCGGTAGCTCAGTCGGTATTGTTGTCAATCCAGAGGTTGTGAGTTCGAATCCCAGTTTGGCCAACATTCTTTCCGACGTTTGACAAAAGTTACTGTGAGTGTGATGAGCGTTATTCGAATTTCATCACAGTTTATGTAGAAAGGCAGCCATTTGCTTTGAAAGTATGTTGTGTGAAGTACTGGTGTGAGAAAGCTAGGAAACACATGAGTAGGTTAACTGACTGCTGTGATATGACTAAAAAATGTTGAAAACGGTATTAAACCTCAATCAATTGATATATTATGACGATTTATGAAAAAGTTGTTGAGCTGGCAACAATATTTAAATACCTTTCAACATTTCAAGAAACCGTTTTGTTTGTCTGTCAGTAGTAATTTCTGTATTTTGGGCTTTAAGTTGATTAATGCCAGTATCAGTGACAGGTTTGAATCTCTTCGGTGGCTGGGTTTCCTTTTCGGCAGTGCCAATAATACCTTTAGAATAACTATCACCAATCTCATAAGCTGATTCGACAAGAAGGGCGTTTTCATCCGCTTCAAATGGTTCATCCAAGAAGCTCAAATACTCGCTACTACCAGCTTCTTTTTTCTTTTTAGAAAATCAGTCAAATATCCATAACTGCTGCTGGACTTTTCAGTTATTTCATGTGTAAATCTGGTAGTAGTTACGCCCGTTTCAATAGATTGGAGCACACAATTCATAACTAAACCATCAAATATATGGCTAACTACTCTCCAGTTACCTTTTAATCGTCTTGTTTTGCATATGGCGCCTATAACAGGCAGATAAGGCATTGGTGTGGCCATTTAAACACTATTTAACCTAATTGGTTGTTGTTGTTGTTACTAATACTGCAGACGAACCAACTTACTACGGTTTGTTTACGTCACGTGACTTCATTCATAAGTATCAAGCCCATCGTAGTAACGTATGCGCACTAAAAAACGTTGTATGAAAAATACGCGGGAGGGAATTTCAACAGCCAAAAATAGTGCCGGAAGTTTGGAGTGATACTGCGTGTTATATCACTCTCAAATCATCTTTGCGTATAGAAGAGAAATTGTCAACAGTGTTAGAAATCTTAATAAAGAATACACATATTCAGGTTTATATACTAGAATGAGCAAGCTCGCAAGGTCGGGCAAATCAGCCGAAGGACCTCGTCCAACACAGTAGTTTCCCATATTGATGGAATATCCTATAGTATCCACGTTCCGCCGCCTAACTATTATATAAACCTACATGTATCCGCTAACAATAATATATATGTCTATGCCACTAGGTGTACGCTCAAGTACCTTAAGAAATATTTTAGTCATATTTTGCAGATTCGTCACGATCCTCATCGCTAGACAGGAATGGTTTGTAGCCGAACGTGTAAATTATAACATTCATTACATGTAAGTGAAGCCATGCTAGTATCACCTAAAGGTGATACCGACTCGAAAACGGCATCTATACCTCTGTCAGTTAACAAAGATACCGACACGGAGACACCATAATTATCTCTGCTAGTATCACTTAGATACCGAAACGGAGTCGTCATGTACATCTCTGCTAGTATCACTTATATACATACTGACACGAATACGTCATGAACATCCCTACTTGTGTCACTATTAGAGATACCGACACGAAGACGTCATGAACATTCCTGTTAGTATCACCTATATTATGACAGGGAGACGACATGTACATTCCTGCCAGTACTACCTTTAAAGGCATCGACATGGTTTGTTTGTTTGTTTGTTTGGAGTTTAACGCCGCTTTCAACAGCTTTGGTCATATCACGGCGGTCAGTGCACCTACCCATGTTTTCCTGGCTTTCCTACACCAGTACTTACACAACATTCTTTCGAAGCCACTGACTACTTTCTCACATAGATCAGAGGTGAGAGGCGATGGAAAAGGCATCGACATGGAGACGTCATATACATTCCTGCTAGTATCACCTGAATAGTTATACGGATACATCATGTACAGCACGGCTTTTATCACTTCGATGCCGACACGGAGACATCATGTACATTCCTGCTAGTATCACATGAATATCTATACTGAAAGATCATGTACAGCCCATAAATTGTCACTTAGATACCGACACGGAGACGTCATATACATTTTTGCTAGTATTACCTGGATATCTTTACGGTTCCATCATGTACAGCCCATATATTATCACTTAGATACCGACACGGAGACACCGTGCACATTCCTGCTAGTATCACCTTGATACCTGTACGTATACCTCATGTACATCCCATCTATTATCACTTAGATACCGACACGGTGACATCGTGCACATTCCTGCTAGTATCACCTTGATACCTATACGGATACATCATGTACAGCCCATATAGTATTACCTAGATACCTGCTATTATTACCTTTTGGGATACCTACATGAAAACGTAATATAAATTCCTGCTAGTTTCATCTAGATACCTAGATGCAGACGTCATACACATCCATGCTAGTAACAAATATGTGATACTCACCCAGAGACGTCATGAACATTCATGTTATTAACACATTAGTGATACCCACACAGAAATGTCATATACATCCATGCTAGTAACACATTAGTTATACCGTCACTATCACGTCATGTACCCTGTTAGTATCACCAAGACATCGAAACGTATACGTCATGTATATCAATGCTAGTATCACCTAGATACATACACGGAGATGTCATGTACATAAATGCTAGTATCACCTAGAGATACATACACGGAGACGTTATGTCGTCCCTACTAGTATCACCTTTAGTGGTATCGACAGGATGGCACCATTTACATCCTGCCAGTTTTACCTTCAGTGATAAATTCACGAATACTTCATGTACATCTATGCAATTGCCAATAGAAACCGACACTGAAACGTCATGTAAATCCCTGTTAATATCTTTCAGATACCGACATGGAGACAACATTAACATCACTGCTAGTAATACAATAGCGATGCCGACATGGCATTTTTTCCCTTTCTTTATTGGTCATATTTGCATGATATTTCCTATGACTAGTATATAAGGTACCCATGGTGCAATGCTTTTATATTTTATATGTATGCACATTTTCAGATCACCTGGACGTGGCGGCTCAATGTGATATATTGGGAACATAATCTGTCATAGTAAAATGTTAACTTTAAGCTTCAAACAACAATCCTTGCATTTTCCCCATATAGGTTTTTCCAAATATGTCCATTCATTACAGGTATGCCATGGCAACAAACAGGAAAAACCTTTGAAACTTTGTTTGTCAGAAGGTACTGGCTCAGTTTTGAAACATTTTGACAGTTTGCTTAATCTGTTGGGATTCCTTAAAACATGATTGGCAGGACTGTTTCCATGTATCGCTATTGTTCCGTGAAACTACTGGTGCATTGTACATTTCGCCGAAAGGTTTCTTCTTTGTCTATCTAACAAGTTAGCTCAAGCTGGTTCAAATCCTCCAAAAACTAAACTGTGGAGTTGCGGCTAATTTTCTTCGAGTGCTATAGTGCTATAGTAAGATTTCCATATCTGAAAACATTAACTGCTTTCAATATAACTTGGCACAAATAATCCTTTGTTTGACCCTCAGTCGAGTATGTTCTAGCAGATGCTATTGTCAGGGGGTCCAAGCATGGTTTCTCTTGTCTTACTTAAATGATTTGTTATGTTTCTTTGCAAGTGTACGCTTATTTACTCTGATGTGCTTCTCTTGTATTAAATCGTTCGCTATGTGCTGTTAATTGTTATCAATAATTTTCTTTTTTTAGGTTCAGTATAGCCATGATCACATACTTTCTACCAGTCTATTCCATGGTTTAGAGAATTATTTTCTTTCAAACTTTCTTTCAACATCATTACCAGTTTAGTTTATTGCATTGGTGTAGACTTTTAATTTTCTATTTAATCAGCATGACACTTTGTCATACTATTTGTTTCCCATGTACTTTGGGCCTTGTTAAAAACTGTCCAATGTACTTATACTAGGTCATTTGTCAAAGCATTATAATGGTTCATGGGGACTAGTTGATCATGGTGCATGTTTCACAAAAAATGCTACATAAATACACATTTTCACAATCCCTTACCAGCACTCCATTAAAGATGGTCTACTAAGGGTTCAGAATGCTCTTATCTTTCTGAAATCTTACTTCACTATTTTCCACTCTGGTCTTAATAGTGAACCCAATCAATCCGTAACTGCTACATCGTGAATTAATGTTTACAATGTGTAGTAGTAACACATGCTTATGGAGTGCATCATATTGCTCTTTGTGTGACTTCTTATTTTTCATTCATTCACCTTGTTCTGTAACTAGTTGTAAGTAATAGTGTATATGTTAATGTTTTCATTATGTTAGTTGCTGGATCCAATTGCATACATATGTTCTTGTTTACCCAATACTACGCTAAATTACACTTATCAGTTTCGACCACAAATGTGGTCATCCTTAAATAAGGATGTATTCAAATTATGTATTCAATATACTAGTGTTCTTGTGGTCCTGTAACCTAAGTTGTTTAGATCACCTGAGCCAAAGGCTCTAGACGATCTATTGGACCCACTCAATGTCCGTAGCTCTCGTCAAAAACCACTTGCTGCAAATTGATAGAACTTGGCATTATATGTTCCTTGCATGGCTCCACTTTTACAGTTGTGTTCATAATTCCATTCAGTGCACAAATACCATGGCGACAAAGAACAAACAAATATTAAATTCTTCTTATCAGAAACTCAAAGAAACTTCTTGATGGAAGTTGATTTAACATTGACATATTTCTCAATATAATAAGGCAGAAACTTGAAAATGTGTCTGCCTCAACTTTCCTTTGATTCTTCATGTCTTTATTTACATTTGCACTTGATTTTCTGTACAATAAAATTCTGTTCATTTTGCATGAACCGGTCGCCCTTTCATGACCTCTGTAGGCGGAGTTTGAAAGCAACGCTCTGATTGGACACTGGTTAATCACCGCGCGTAGAGATCTTACTACGATCTACTTTATTTCTAAATATAGCAACGCACATGTACTGTTAAATGCCGGCTTGTTTACACGTTTCTTTCGATATTTTCCGACTGATTAAAATTGAAAACACTATTATTAGCTTGATTATGTATTTGATTACAAAATAACACGCTTTGAACAAAACATAATCACACATTAACATTTAACGGCGTTTCTACTGTGTTCGTCTGCAACAACTGTCAAAACAAACGTGGCTGACAGAAATCCCGATTTCGAGTTCGGCAATTTCTGTCTTGGACCAATTGATTAATTATTTGATTCGGACAATGAATACCTGTCAACGATAGAATTAGGCGATCTATTCGTTCAGTCACTGGAAACTGTCAGTAATTATATCCTTCAAATTGAGAAAACACCAGTGGCAGTGGAAGCGACGTCAGAATAACAGAAAACAAAATGGTTTAAGGCACTTGCCGATGATGAAATCAACGATATTGAGGGAAAACATCAATCAACCTCCACAAAAAAACAAAAACCTATGGGGCATAAATTTGTTTCAGGGTATGAAATATACTATGAAATCATTCTTTAAAGTAAATAAACTAAGAGTTACACAATTTCTAAAATAAAAGTAATATTTAATGACTCTTATTATGCATTAAATATATTAAAGGATTGATTCTTATTTTTCATATGTTCATGCACTACTAAAACAAATTGCTTTAAATAGAGATGCTTTTATAAAAAATAAAGCACTTTCCAGAAAATGGTATTCAATCAATGCCAAGTCCACATCTTTAATCAAAACCTTGTGTTTATATGCACCGATATATAAATCAAAATTTCTACTCAATAAAATAAATAGTAGTCAAAATTAACAAAAAATATACTAGTGCATATTTGTATATCTACAATGTTAGACAGAAGTGGTATTTCATTGTCCATCCTGTTAGTGTAACCCGAAATTGTATATGGAATTTAATTGAAAATTCAATAATTTAGTAACAGTATATTCAGAACATTAATAAAAACACTTACTGATTGATTCTTATTTATTCTTGGGTTTATGCTGTAATATGAACACATTATATATATGTATGAATGCGAATAAATTCCATGAAGTGCGTTAGCGCTTCTTATTAATTTGCTAGCTTGTCCTTCAGCGTTCATACAGAATAAACGCAAGAAAAAATGTGATAAATACTTTAATATATTTACATTTTTAAAACTAGAATGGAGTGCTACCCGGAGCACGTGTGTCACCTGCCGGCGCCTTGTCAGAAAACTTTTTGAC
Organism: Serripes groenlandicus; assembly: GCA_031761405.1. Lineage (NCBI taxonomy): Eukaryota > Metazoa > Mollusca > Bivalvia > Cardiida > Cardiidae > Serripes > Serripes groenlandicus. The sequence goes on along the minus strand of JASEVX010000001.1, from coordinate 231,617,796 downwards.
TAAACTAACTTTTGACAGAAAAGGGCCAATAACTATTTGGATTATCCCCCTTTCGTGAACCCATCACAAAGATTGATGTTAACATTTGTCCAATCCTTTGAGTAGAAAAAAAGTTATTTGAAAAGTGACGAAAACGTGTGACGGACATACATACATACAGACAGACAGACGCCGGACAACAAAAAGTAATCCCTAAGTGCCTACAATGCTACGCAGGTGACACAAAAGTATTCATTTGATAGAAAAATAGCTGTATCTTCTGCAATTTAGTATTTGTTCTATAAGAAATGTAACAGACAACAAACATTTGCTTAAATACATAGCTGATATTTTTAACGTCGTATATCTTAAGGATTGATTCTAATATTTCATGCGTTCATGCGGTATGGACGCTCGGTCGCAATTTTGCAAAATCAATGCTGAGCGTCCATACATGCAGCACGCACGAAAAACAAGAATCAAACCTTACATTTACATTTTCCCCTATACATTACTTTATTTGTTTCGACCTAAAAGTGTTCGCGAACAAGTCTTTATTAACAATAAAGAAATGTCACTGACAACATATGTTTGTTTAAATGAATAGCTGATATTTGTAACGTCGTATATCATTTAAGGATTGATCGCATTTTTTCTTGCGTTTATGCTGTGTGAAATTAGGGCACGCAATCAAATTCCATGAAGCGCGCTTGCGCGTCTTGGTAATTTGCTAGCTTGCCCTTCTGCGTTCAGAAAAAATGTGATCAATACTTATATTTACATTTCGATTAAAAATTAGCTGTATATTCTTTAATTTAGTATTTGTTCCTAAAGAAATATAACCGACAACAAACGTTTGTTTAAATGAATAGCTGATATTTGTAACGTCGTATATTTAAGGATTGATTCTTATTTTTCGTACGTTCACGCTCTGTCCCCATTTTGCAAATCCATGAAGCGCTTCTTGGAAAGTTTACAAAATCGCGGCCGAGCCTTCATAATGCATAAATAATAACAATCAATACTTATATTTACAGTTTCCCCTTTTCATTACTTTAATTTTTTCGACCTAAAATATACGATTGGTAAAATGACGACTCGCTATACTAAAATTGCGCGCTTTATGGATTTGCAAAATCGCGGCCAAGCGTTCATACTGCATGAACGCACGAAAAATAAGAATCAATCCTTAAATGTGTATACTTGTGAGCTCTTGCACTCAGGTGAGCGATATAGGGACAACAAGGTCCTCCTGTTTTTGTTATATGATCTTTTAACTTCTTAACAATAAATACATAAACAATCTGCAATTGGTTTTTCCTTTCACCTTTTTGCTACTTCTCCAACTTTCCTGCAGCTCCATGGCCGTCAGCACATGCAATGCTTTGATTTACTCTCGCCATCGTTGAACGGTGAATATATTGAGCCAGATATTACCTTTTTCTTACGCAATTAGATTATGCAAATGAGAATGGCGAATAAAACTGCTGTATGCTGCTACCTTACACAATAGAAGTTTGCTTTAGCCTTCACAAGTTTCCACGAGACTTGAAATAGTTAAAACAAAGTTGGTGGTAGTTTTATATTTTATTTAAGTGACACGTAATACAAGTTTTACATACGATATAATAATACAACAGTATAACATTCACATGTGTTCGTAATAATTGTACATATTGAGCGTATTACCCCGTCATACAAATGGCTTATGATGGTGGTTTCGCTTTTGGCAGGGCTACACGATAATTCACATTTGCTACTGTGCATACTATTCAAGTAGCATATGATTCAACACTGAGTTTGAAACAATAAATGTAGTCATTTCCTATAAATAATCATAGTTACACACATGATCATTATTTAAGAAAATCTCAAAATGGATGTGTAGTTGTTCCTTTAGTGTCAGTGAAAGAATGCAAGCAGTTTTATGCTACTGTTGCTTTGAATGGCTCATGAAATTGAACATTCAGAATGTATTGAATCTGACTGACTTAATAACGGACTGAAGGGTGGAAGATTTTATCATTCTCGTGTTACCGTTATATTGAAAGTATTGAAGGTTATAGAGTAGAAAGCATTGAAAATGTTACAAAAACGTTTTCATTATTTTCCTTTTTTCCAAAATATTGATATTTATAGACTCTAGAGTAACAATCATGATGGAAAGGGAGTCGTCGATCATGATAAGTAATTTATATTCGTATTCTCCAAATATAAAATGAGATTGAATGCATTGAAGGACTGAAGGATGTAATGTAATATTATTCTCCTTTTCCCGTAATATTGATAGTTATAGAAAAAAAGCATGACTATGGTTACAAAAACGTTAACATCATTCTCCTTTTCCTTTTGTTCAGGCTGTACATGTAGCCATGTACGTAGGACCAGAGTCTGAATATTCTCTCTGAACCGTATATTGACTGGCTCATTTGTTTCTTTTATACTATGTTAAAGAAGTGACCTACTTTTCTTAGTTTACAACAGTTATTTATCAGTAAACTTTTAATTTCATTAATCGGGTCTTATTATTGTTGTTCTCAAAATAATTTGCAATCAGTTCATAATCAGGGGCGTAGCTAGCCTTCTATTCATGTGGATTCATAATTGTGCAATGGTGCAATCTGGTGCATTCGGGCGTTCTGAGGTGCTTTATTTAGTACTGGAAAATGGACAGTTAAAGGATAATAAATCAACAAATAAACCCTTTACTCGGCAGATGTTTTTCTCTTAAATAGAGCTAAAAAAGCAAACAAATGCAAGCCCCGATTATGTTAATAATACTCAGATGTTTTGTTTTGTCACCAGATTTGAACACTTTTTTTTTTTGTCACGGGAGTGGAACACCGGCCTTGATTATGCGCGTTTCTCGCAGAGTCCACCGTTTGTATTAGGGGAGCTCTCGGGCCCAGAGGCCCATGCCACCGGAGTGGAACACTTTTTTTTTGTCATGGGAGTGGAACGCCGGCCTTTATTGGGCGGGTTTCTCGCGCAGATTCCGCCGCGTGTATTAGGAAAACTTTCGGGCCCAGAGGCAACTGTCACCGGAGTGGAACACTTTGTTTTGTCACCATGTGGAACCCTTTTGTTTTAGTCACCTGAGTGGAACGCCGGCCTTTTGTTGGACATGTTTCTTGCAGAGTCCGCCGCGTGTATTAGGGGAGCACTCGGGCCCAGCCTGTCAGCGAAATGGAACGGTTTGTTTTGTCACAGGAGTGGAACAATTTTTGTCACGGGAGTGCAACGCCGGCCTTTAAAAGGCGGGTTTCTCGATGAGTCCGCCGCATGTATACGGGGAGCACTCGGCTGCTGGCCGGGGAAATCTGGTGCCCCGGTTTTAAGCGAGCATTCGACTGCTGGTAGGGGAAATGTGAGCCAGGTCTGAATTTGCTATTAGGCAGGTCCCGCCGTCTACCTGCGCTTACGGCGAAGTGCTGGCCTTGTCTCGAGCAAGAACCCCGGCCTTTAGAAGGCGGGTTTCTCGATGAGTTCGCCGCATGTGTAAGGGGAGCACTCGGCTGCTGGCCGGGGAAATCTAAGCTGGGGCCGCATATGCTATAAGGCAGGTCCCGCCGTCTACCCGCGCTTACAACAAAGTGCTTGCCCTGTTTCAAGCGAGCATTCGACTGCTGGTAGGGGAAATGTGAGCCGGGCCGCATATGCTATAATGCAGGTCCCACCGTCTACCCGCGCTGACGGCGAAGTGCTGGCCTTGTTTCAAGCTAGCACTCAACTGCTGGTAGGGGAAATGTGAGTTGGGGTCGCATATGCTATAAAGCAGGTCCCGCAGTCTACCTGCGCTTACGGCGAAGTACTGGCCTTGTTTCAAGCTAGCACTCCGCTGCTGGCGGGGGAAATGTAAGCCGGGCCGCATATGCTATAAGGGCTATTATAATTTAGTTTAGAAACGGCAAGGAACGTTTGATATGAGCATGCAGTCAAGTACGCATACTGCAACTTTGGCTGATTTTTTTTTTTTTTGTCAGAATCATGTGGATTCAGCCGCGTACTCGCGTATAGGCAGCTACGCGCCTGGTAATCGCCAATTAAAAAATAGTGTTGATATATATCATTATGTAATTACCTAGTATAATTATTATAATCATAAATAAATAATAGATACATATTGTGAATTGTTTGTATCTTGATAGTTCATATTTCAAAATTAAAATATGTCTGCCATTTATTATTATGAAACTTTATCTGAATTATTATTGTTAAACGTTCATACTGACATATTGTATTTTATCTATACACAATTGAAGAAGACATGTTGTCCTTACAGATATGCATATGCACTGGAATTGATTGATTGCGGTTTAACGCCGTTTTTAACAATTGCTCAGTTATATCACGGCGGCCAGTTCACCTACTCATGCATTTCCTGGTTTTCTCACACCAGTACTCCACACAACAATCTTCCCAAGCAACTTATATGCACTGGAAACAAAAATAACAACAAAATAGTTATATTCTAGAATAAGTATGTATTTTCAACAGATGGATGAATGTTCTGGACTATTTACATATATCTAGAGTTAAATTAACTTTATTTGAACTCTGCTTATCTTTATCTATAAAGTGATGGACTTTTCTGGCTCTTGATTTGAGCAGTTTGGTCACTGGCATTAAAAAAGAAAAACAAAGTCGCAACATTTTACTTTCGCTGTTCGTACACGGACGGTCACGTAAACATATGTGGTTTGACGCCTTTCCTGGCGAAATGACGATCATATTTTCTTTTATATAATGAATAAAAACAGTTGAAAACATCATAGTGTGAAGATATATATATTTCTCCTTTTGTCACAATGCTATGAAATGTTAAGCCGCTTGCTGTTACAGTCAAAATATGTCTGAAAATGGGTCAATGTCAATTGAATCTAAGTGAACTTTCTATAAAAAGTGTATCCAAGACTTTGAATGAGACTTGTATCTGCGCCCCGAACCTTCACCAAAAAAAAACACATTTACAAAACCGACCTTCAGGTCTCTGTGTCCAGCCGGGTTTCATATAAGCCAGTCCAGTCTGATCAGGTTGTTCCGTGTTCCCCATCGTTGGTAGTCACACTAGCATCTATGACTCCACAAGCGAAGCACACTGGCTTTAAAAAATAGACTGTAGACAAAGGATAGAAGCATGAATTTCTTTCGTAACTGTCATTTATTTTAAGGTTGGCTTTATTACACGCGGCTCAATGTCCCCGGGAAACAATTACGTCATTTATCAAAACAAGTTCACGTGGTTGTATCACAGCAATGGAACATGCAAGATGGATTTACCAAAGCTTTTATGTTTGGATCAGTCCAAATTAGTTGGTGTCTGTATTGAATTACCCTTTAACTCACACACATATGGAATTTGACACGTCTGTTAAATATGATTTGTGTCAGACTTGTTAGAAAGGGAAAGATGACTCTAAATGTCACCTTTTCCCACAAAGTTTAAAACGTTAAATTTACAAGAAAGCAGAAATTGTTTTCCTCATGTTGTTTAAGCAAAATACTCTTAAATAGCCCTTTACCACAAACAAAAGCATTCTGCAGCAGATGACTTTTGAAAACATTATGCAAAAAAGCTCCATTCAAAAATATACTTTCATTTATTGAGAATCTAGTTAACTTTCATCAATATGTTTAACAGCATAGAAAATCGAGCTGTTGCATCCATTATAATCTTTTCACAATTCTATCAAAAGCTGTTTGCTGCAGTTGTGGTAAAAATTTGTCTTTAAATAGGGTCACATAGTTGCAAGTGAACTAACAGTCATTCTGCAAAACATTGACGCTGGATTTAGGTCAAATAATGGCATCATTTAACACGAAAAAAAAAAACATAAATGGTTTTTTTCGCTTAAAGGTAACAGGTGATTTTTTTTGTTTTTTTTTTCAATAACCCATGAAGCTTTCTGAAATGTCGGCTTTTTAATAAAAAAAAAATTAATCGGTATTTTGGGTATGTATAAAATGAGCAGAAAAACACGGATTGAAAATTATTGTCGTCTTTTTAATCATTTTTTTTAAATCGATATTTAAGATCATTAATATTTGTACGAAAAGTTAAAAATAAATTGAAATCTGTAAGAAATATGTTTTCCCGTTCGTCAAAAAAAAAGACAGCATTAGCCTTCTACGCCCGAAACTAAATTTTGACTGTATCGTAGCCAAAGAAGGACGTGACGTCATTTCCGTTACACTTCATCTTGGCGTAACGTCAATGGAGCGACGTCGTTTCCCGCAAAAAAGTGGTATCAACATGAAAGACCCCAAATTCCTATACATGAGCTATTTACTCACTCATTCAAAGTATAATTATTTATCAAACATTGTGGCAAAAGGATAACTTTCTCATAAGGAGCAATTGTTCTTGTGGCGACAATCTTTTCCTAAATCGTCTGTTGCATAGGCCTCCAAAACCGTCTCTAACAGGGAAAATGTTTAGCACAAATGTGACCCCTTACATAATTTGTTCCAGTAATATTGACTGGTTGAAAAAAGCAGTCGCCAGGTGGCATCAGAAAATGGTTGATCTATTTGCTTCTTTACCATAAGGCAGGTGATCGATTAAGGATCATCTTGGCCCTCATGTTTTAACATCGTTCATTATAAATGTATTCCATGATTTTCTGAAAGTCTTTACTTTATTATTTTCTGTTCAAATAATAGACAACAGCAATACGAATTCCAAATATGTTTTGATAATGCAAGAAACATGATATAACATTATTATTGTCTAGTCAATTACTTATAAATCCCTTTTTATGGCCAAAGTATGCTCTTTAATTTTTGTTTATAATTATCTTGCGGTTTTTTTCGTAAATAGGTAGCACCTATAGCTATATTATTTTAGATGAGAAAGTTTGGATCTGTCCATTCTGATGAACAAATGTAGGCAATTTCACGCTTTTTTTGCGAAGTTTGTTAGGGTTTTGCTGGTGACAGGTGTGATTTTTTTTTTTTTCAATAACCCACGAAGCTTTCTGAAATGAAAGTGGCCAAATCCATGGGGGCCGCTATTTTGGGTATGTATAAAATGAGACGATAAACACAAATTGGAAATAATTGTCGTCTTTTTAATCAATTTTTTTTTTAAGTCGACATTTTGGGTATGTACAAAATGAGACATAAACACGGATTGATTTTTTTTTTTTTTAAATCGATATTTAAGATCATCAAAGTGCTGTGTTATGTGGGAATTAACATTTGTACTCTGTAAGAAATATCTTTTCCCGTTCGTCAAAAAGACGACATCATTAGCCTTCTACAACCGAACCTAAATGTTGACTGTATCGTAGCCAAAGAAGGACGTGACATCATGCGTAACGTCAATGGAGCGACGTCGTTTCCCGCCAAAAAAGTGGAATAAACATGAAATACCCAAAGTTCCTATACATAATGTATTGATTTACTCATTCAAAGTATAATTATTTATCAAAAAATGTAGCAAAAGGATAACTTTCTCATAAAAGCAAATGTTCCTTTGGCGACAAGCTTTTCCTAAATTGTCTGTTGCAAAGGCCTCCGAAACCGTCTCTAATAGGGAAAGGGTTTAGCAGAAATGTGACCCCTTACATAATTTGTACCAGTCATATTGACTGGTTGAAAAAGGCAGTCGCCAGGTGGCATCAGAAAAGGGCTGATCTATTTGCTTCTTTACCATAATGCAGGTGATCGATTAAGGATCATCTTGGACCTCATGATTTAACCTCGTTAATTATAAATGTATTCCTTGATTTTCTGAAAGTCTTTACTTTATTATTTTCTGTTCGTAATAATAGACGACAGCAATACGAATTCCAAATATGTTTTGATAATGCAAGAAACATGACATTAACATTATTATTGTCTAGTCAATTACTTATAAATCCTTTTTTATGGTCAAAGAATGCTGTTTTAATTTTGTTTATAATTATCTTGCGTTTTTTTGTAAATAGGTAGCACCTATATATATATTAGAACCATTCGATCTGACCAAATGTAAGCCTACGCGTAGCGTTAATATGAGATGATTTTAATGAGATTGAGAACCATTTTGAAAATATGTTTTTGTGAATGATCAGTATGTATAACGTATACATATGTATTTAGTCTCTCTTCTAACTGATGAACAATATAGTTCTTCGTAATCAAATGGATGTAAACAAAACCACCAGCTAAACATCTCTGTGGAGTACATCACAGCAGGGTGCACACATGACAAACACTTTATTGCGCTGATAAGTATGCATCGGTATGACTCTGTAATGTACCTAATGCGAGCCCAAACAGAACAACAGGAGTCAAGGTGGATTGTGGACGGATGCAGTGATGTCGAATTAAAATTGGTAATTGTGTTCAAGATGACTTTAATTTTACATGGTGATTTTAATAAATGGTAGGTTTAGTAAACAATCTGATGTAGCAATCACACATCACTTTTACATAAACTGAGATTATGTGATTTACACTTAAATATCCACTTTCCTACCATCTATGGTTGACATTGTTAAATAAAACCAAGACATAAACACTTTTGTTAGCAATCAATACCGTTTTATTTCAAACTGCATAAGATAATTTATTATATTATTAATTTTTGTTTATATCTTCTGATCTAAGGTCTTTTGTTTATACTACCTCTATCTCTTGACAACAGCGACATTTTAACTCTGTAGTAATCACTTTCCAATCGATTCATTTGCACTTGCAAGATAACAAACTTACAATAAGAAGCATGTACAAATTAAAGGGAAAATTAAATTGGTTCACAATTTAACACATTAATACATTCGGTGAGTTCTAATTGAACGTAGAGAAATTGGTTGAACAGATATCACATCATTTTCTGTAAATAACAGGTTATTTCGGGTAAAAGTTTCCAGATAATAATCACATAAATCAAAGTACTGAAAGTAATAAAGGATGGATTTCGAGCTGTTAAGAGGAGATGTAAAAGTATAGAACTATTTATCTAAAGAAATACCCACCATGACAGACAAGTAAAGATGCATCAGGCCAGAATGAAAGATTTCCAAGATCATAAATTCTTGTTGGTCTTGTGAAAATTAATTGACTCCAATTCCGAAAATGTCATTCGATCTACATGGTACTTTTTTAATGATCATATTACCCAATAACAGCTCTATGGAAATCCCACCATGAATATTAATGACATTACATTGTCGTCTTATTAATTGACTGTACTAAACCAAATGATGCGTTCAGAGTATGCAATATATTAATGTTTTAATGATAACAGTAAACTTAGAAGTGTAATCTACCAAATGAATCGCGTGTTGAATGATTTGCTGGTTCTTCATCTTCAGAATTATACTTTACTTAACGTGTCTGCAAGCTTCTATTTTAACAGAAAAAGTTGTATAAAAAATAACAGATTAATATAAAGAGGCCAAAATAAAAAAAATGTAAAAATATACAAAAGAGTTTTGCATTTCGACAACAGAGGTCAAGCGTGGCCCTGAATCAATCAACTGAATGATTGCTAAGTAGCATATGTGTAACATTTTAATCAAGGGCGTGAATGGAACTGCTAGGAGAGGTCACTGTAAATGAAACCTTATCAATAAAGGCCATTTGTTATGATATTAAATCTTCGAACGATTTTTAAGAGGACTACCAAAGTAACATTCCTGTGAAGTTTGGTTGCTATCAGTCCAATGGTTAAGGCGGAGATTTTGATTAAAGATAAAAGTTCATTTTACCCCGTTTCTGATGTAATATGGCAGCAATCAATATTGCTTGAACAAATTAAATAGAGGGTCAATAAAGGAACATTTCCGCTAAATTACAAATGCAATCTCATTAAAATCATCTCCTATTAATGCTACGCATAGGATCTGAGGACAACCGATAGAGGGTCACGTTCAGACGACCTTTCCGCCAGCCAATCAGAACCTTGCTTTCACGTTTTTGAAAGTGAAAGTAAAAGTCTATATTTACCAAAAAAAACCTATATTTAGCATGGGATCCCAATTTTTGCAGTGATTTACACGCGTGTATAGTTCTTATGACGACCGCATCATGGCTACAAATGCGGAAATGAGGCAAAACACTGATACAGTCTTTCCCTGACCATACAGCATCGAAAAGTGTTCTTTGCTCTGGTTTTAAATGGTCTATTTTAAGTTTGCTCAACTTCGTCAATTGACGCCATTTTGAAGGTTAAGCCAAACGTTTGTTGAAACGAGTCCTCTGATTGGTTCAAATAAAAATAGCTTGGTTGATCTAAAAATAGCGATATTGGAAATCCGATAAAAAAGAAGATGAATTCGAATGGATCGCCATCAGATCTTACATTTGGTCAGATCGTGTACTTTAGTCAGATTGATTACAAATGTATCCTGAAATCAGACAAGCACTTGAATGTAAATGTAACTATTAAGTTTTGTCGTTTTGCCATTTTTCTGATGCCGTCTGCCTGCCATGTTTTTCAACCAATCAATACAGCTTAAAGAAAACCTTGTAGCGGGTCACTCAAGGAACATTTGTACTAAATTATCTTGGAATCTGACAAGCTGATTCAGAGAAGAAGAATGTTTCAGTTTAGTACGAAAGACCAGTGGTGACTTCCAAACTTCATACTTCACATTTCACACTTCATACTTCACACTTCATACTTCAAAGTATGAAGTGTGAAGTGTGAAGTATGAAGTGTGAAGTACTTCACACTTCACACTTCAAACATATTATCTATGATGTGGGAAGTTTGAAGTCTGAATTTCAAAGACTTCAGACTTCAAACTTCACATTTCAAACATATTATCTATGAAGTGTGAAGTGTGAAATGTACAGTATGAAGTTTGGAAGTCACCACCAGTCTTTCGTAGTTTAGGCATTTTACACGCTTCCTGCTTTTTACTATTTTTGAAAACATTTAAAAGAGGACCACCAAAGGATAATTCCTGTGAAATGTTGTTGAAATGTTCCAAATTAATTAGGATGAGATGCCATTTGAAGCTAAAAGGTCAAGTTATCTATTTTCTGAATCCGCCCGGCAACCATGTTTTTCAATCAATCAATATGGCTTAAAGAATTATGAAAAGAGTCACTGTAGGAACCAATCAGACAAGCAGTTTTCTTAGAATAAACTTTTAAAACTTCGTCATTTTGCCCTTTTCTGAATGCGCCTCGCTGCCTTTTCGTTTCAACCAATAAATATGCTTTAAACATTTTACGTATATAGTCACTGAAGGAGATTGCTACTAAAATACTCAAATATTGGGCTTTTCACTCCTTTTGCTAAATTATCTTGAAATTTGATTGATTGATTGATTGATTGGGGTTTAACGCCGTTTTTAACAATTTCTCAGTTATATCACGGCGGCCAGTTCACCTACTCATGTATTTCCTGGTTTTCTCAAACCAGTACTCCACACAACAATCTTCCCAAGCAACTCGCTGCTTTTCAACATAGCTTGAAATTTGAAGACAATATTTCCAAAAAGTCGTCTGCTGCAGAGGCGTCACAAAGGGTCTGCATATGGGTAAGGGTTGATATCTCAGGGTTATTTTCTGAATCCTTCAGAATAGCATAGAACACATCATGGCAAAATGATATTTCCTCATTTTAAGCAATGTCTCCTTTTGCAAAAATGTTTTCAAAAGTTGTCTGCTGCAAATACATCTGCTATTCAAATATTAAAAACAAATCTACTTTTGTAGAAATATTATGTTACTCATCTATCTCTGTTGATAGAGGGAACAAAGGGTAATCTGTCTAGGCATTGTGTACACACAGGGGGGAAAGCGTAGTGATATCCTTATCCTTTAGTACACTTAAATATGATATTTGCACATTCAGAGACTTGTAATTTTATTTTGTTACAAGGAATAAGTGAATTTGTTTTTACTTATTTGACATTTGCTTATGTTTGCATTCGGCTTTCAGTCAAGACTTTTGTTGCTATATGTTTGCGCAGAATACTGTACACACAGTATAAGGGTCTACGTATACACTACAATTTGACATAAATTACTTCCCTTTATTATGCGCATCTGCTACCTGGGTAGTTCCCGTTTAGCACTGGTTTAAAATGGATTTTAGCCGTTATTTTTATGAAATTAACACATAGACATGTCAAATGAAGGTCTCTCATAACAATGAGAAATATAGAGTCCAATTCTAATATAAAGGCAGAAATAAAATGTGTATTTAACAAAAAATAATGGCATCCTTGCCTTGCATCGTTTTAAATAATTTTAACAAATAAACATTAAACATACTTTTCATACGGATCGTAAAGGTCCATCTAGCATGGCTATATCGATAATGACAGATGGCTCAAAAGCACTGAACATGATCATTTTACAATAGGAGACAACATCGATGGCGTAGTGGTGTAAAGCGTCCACATAGGGTGCTGGAGGTCGCGGAGTCAATCCAAAATAATAGCCTGACTCGCTGGTGTCAGGATAAAAGGACCCGAAAAACTGGTCACTTACAAAGGAAATGACGTGATGTAACTGAAACATTGTTAAAAGCAACGTTAAACATCATTAAAACAAACTAACCTATTTCTGATAGGGTTTCACAAAGCAGTTGTGATGCTTTTGATTTTATTTCGAATCCAAAGCTTTTGAAGGAGTTGTTTTCAGGGGAGTCAAAGAACGTTTGCAACATTGATATGAGGAATTTATGAGACAAAATTTATATTACCGCGTTCCAAGTGAACATGCTAACCTCTGCACCAGCCTGACTTAATGAATGTAGCGAGTAGAAATAATTAAATTAAGAACAACCAGTGCATGTGATAGATCAATATTATTTATAATTTGAGCGTTATATCTTTATAAAATATCAACTATTTTTTCAATTATTTTATCACTGGGACTTGACTATCTAATGTCGTCTTCTGGATGAGTATTTCGTATATTTGGATTTATTTCGGTTTATTTCGTTAATTTCGGTTAACTTTACCGCTGAAAAGAGTCTTGTACATTTTATTCGAAATGATTTTTTTAAATTTCGACGATTCGGTAAATAACACTTGAGCCGTATATGTTATATTTTGTCTCTATTTATTTTATGATAATTTCAATAATTTGAGTCTCTTTTAGTATATTTTTTTATCATTGGGACTCGATTATCTGTATTTGTTTTGAGTCGGAATCGAAAAGCTGCTTTTACTCCAATCGATTTAAAATATTCAGGAATTACCAATACATTTTACGCGTGATCAAGCCATGTTGAAACCGTAGAAATGCATTTTAAGTTTCAATTGCGTAATTCATATATTTAGAAACATATCTTTTCTTTGGAGATCTTTCTATTGCTTAAGTCATACTGATTCAAATATATTTTCCGATCGATATCCCACCAAGTTACCGCATTTTTGTTTAGTGACAGTACGATACTGTAGAGATAGATACTCTGGAACTAGAGCATTATTTTAAAGCAAATATTTCACTGATGCATGTGGTTTCATTGACTCTATATACATTCTACGAATATCAAGAAATTTCTCCGAAACCCAAATGATGTTCAGTAATAGAGAGCTACTGCAATTGAACAATAGGGACTGATTCCAGTCTATATTTCGATGAGTCTATTCGGAATTCGCTCACTATTAAGCAACAGGCTATGACGAGCCTCTTGCTAAAACTGTGTTTATGTGTGTGTAGATCCTCCTCACAAAATATATTTTTAAGGGTCGTATATAAAGCAATTACATAAAAAAGGTCAAATTATTCAAGTGATTGCCGCTAGAATAGTTTAACTTAATCATTATCAGGTAAATTGAATTCGAAATGAAAGTGTTTCCAGTTCGTATATTCACGACGAATCAGAGATTCATAGCCGTCTTTTTTATCCGATTCCCTAACCGACCTTACTGGTTCGAACTAGTTTGGACAAAATGAATAAATCTTCTTGTACGATGTCCTGAATCATCAACAGCATCGGAAAAAGAGGACGAATCGATGAACATTACAATTCTCTTTAATTCGAACATCTATGAAGTTGTCTGTTTTAAGTATTCATGTTAAGTATTCATAAAAGAATGCCATTAGACCCGAGTTGACGTCACACCTTCGGGTGTTTTCGTCATACAGGTAAATGTGCCTTATGAAAATCTTCTTCGGACAAGAAACATACCGAGGTTTATATATTTAAAGTTTTACATTAAATAATTTCTGTCTGTGATATTTGTTTAAAATATACTTTAGCACGTCAGTACAGTTTGTAAGACTATAATTTTCTATTTTCATTTTTAAATGTTTAACAAGAAGACCAGTTACATTTCAATATTAGTACATTCCTATAAAAACAATCAAGGACTCGAAATTGTGACAAACATTTAACAAACATCAATCATCTCAAAAACGGCGGCTTAATTTTTCCATATGGACCATGTTAAATTTAATTAAATACCTTTGTTTTTACTGGTACAATTTATCCCATCAGATTAAAACTCGTGTTATGGAAACAATTAAGTTTAAGTAAAAACAACTCAATTTTAAACATCAAATCCATTTGCGTTTTCGACTCCTCTCTATATTGGCGGATATTTGTAATGACCAACCACGGAGTACTGATAAGCAGTGTCGTTTATATGTTGGACTCATAAGGGTTGTTATGTAATCGATATAACGAGTTATATAAACAAAATATAAAACATGTAAACTGCGTCTTGCAATATGCGGTCTTAATGGGCAGTCACATTAGAGCATGCACTGTCCGTTTAATATGTAAATAATATTAAGTCCTAGATGCATATTTTGGCAAAGAAAATAGAAGTTACAATGGTTTTAAACCAATATGTACCTTAATAGTCTTGTGAATTAAGGGTTTAGGCTAGTGTATTGTTAAATAAACAGATTATGCAATTCTCGAACTGGTACAGCCGTCCTAGATCATCGGATTATGCCATTCAAGTGCAGACATTCTAGAAGAATGAACTTCTGCTGCTGGCTTGATCAACAATAACCCTTAACCCCTGAGTACAATTGTAAAATGGTTTGTGAAAATAGTTAAGTTTAAATTGTTATACTTCATATCAGCATAAGTTGAGTTATGCGCATAGCTGTTGTATAGTTGTATGAACCCCACAAACTATACTTCCATAAGTCATAACATAGTCAACAAGTACATTAATTGCCAAAGAATGGAGCAAATAAGTGAATCGCCAAGCAGCAAACCGTATTGAGACGAAATGTTGCGCTTATTCCAAATATTCCATTACAGATACTCTGTCAATGTGCATCTGAAAACTATTAAAAGAATATTCACAATACTAAGTTGATGCAAGCCATCAATGTCCTCTGAAAAGCCTGATCTACATACAGACGGATGTTCATCAGAGGACCTTCGAAAACATTGAGGCAAAAGAAGAAATTTATCATTATGAAACATTTCTTATTTTGCAACACTTGTTTCAACTCTATTTGGTTATTGTAGTAGTGAGAACGGAAATTCAAAACGGCGCGCACGGTTATCAACCTGATCCTGGAAGTCGCGATGCAGGAAAACGATGAGGAATAGCCAGCCCCCGAAGTAAGGAAGAGCACTAGACCACCGACAAAGTCCATATGGCACTCCGAGGAATACGGTTACATGGAGAGGTACCAAGCCAGCATGGCCAATCAGATGAAGCATCAGGGGGGTCTATGTCATCCTGACTTGCCATGGAACTGAACCGATTTCGGAATAGACACTGGTCTTTTTTATGAGATTACTCTGCTTCTTTTCTTCCTTCCAGCGTCTGACGCTGATCCCGTACATTGATATGACAACAATTAAAACTGGTAAAGTGAAAACTTATCAAGTTGAACCCTAAAAAAGAAATCCACTTTTCTTTTCGACTCCTCTTTACGTAAGTGAATGTTCGATTATATATAAAGTTGACGCCATTCGAATATCATGATATTCTCCTAATAAATCATTTAAGCCGAGTCTAACGAGTGTGTATCTCAATGCATCTCCGAAGGTTGAAGACTTATGTGAGCCTTTTCATCTGCACATTTTTACCAGAACCTTCACTGCAATTAAGTCCTGGATGAATCTTTGGGCCAAATGCACGAACTGTAGGCCTCATTTGTTTTACGCCAATTTATCATGACCCAGTTACGGAGAGTCAAGAAGACTCCAAATCGCGAGATGTTGAGCAAACACTGGTATTTGCCTAACCACGATAATTTCGGACCATTGAATACCGGTGCTATTAGATACATTTTAGTTAACTTCGATCGTATTTATTCGTGAGCGTTGAGTGAATATTCATGACTTGTTGCCCTGGAATCGCTCACCTGAGAATGGGCTATTTAAGACTTACCTCTTTCAGCGTCAATGGCAATATCATCAAGACAAACTTTCTGACAAAATTTCAACCTGCTCAAGTCAAAAATTCGATCTCTGTAGTGTTAACTAGATATTTCTACAGTTATGGCCTATTGACCTAGTTTTTGATCTGACTAAACCCATATTCGAAATCATCAAGACGAATAAGTTTCAAAATGCTCAACCAAAAATGTGACTTCCAGAGTGTTTATCAGATTTTCCTTAAATTTGGCATAATTACCTAGTTTTTGACCTGACATGACCTACATTCGAAATTGACCTAGATATCACTAAGACAAACATTCTGACAATGTTTCAACATGGTCAAGTTTAAAATCTATGTTTTGACCTAACATGACCTCTATTCAAACTTGGCTAAGATATTACCAATTCAAAAAATCTGACAAAGTTTCGACATGCTCATGCCAAAAATAAAGCTTCCAGAGTGTTAACAAGATTTTCCTGAATTTAGCATATTGACCTTGTTTTTGACCGGACATGACCCATATTAACTAGATATCATTAGGACAAACTTTCTGATAGAGTTTAAACATGCTCAAGTTTAAAATGCGGCTTCCACAGTGTTAACAAGATGTTCCTTCAATTTAGCCTAGTGACCCATTTTCTTGACCTGACATGACCTTTATTCAAACATGGCTTAGATATTACCAATTCAAAAAATCTGACAAAGTTTCGACATGCTCAAGCCAAAAATAAAGCTGAGTGTTAACAAGATTTTCCTTAATTTAACATAGTTTTTGACCGGACATGACCCATATTCAAACTTGGCTTAGATATCACTAAGACAAACATTCTGAAATAGTTTCAACATGCTCGAGCCAAAAATGTGACTTACAGAGTGTTAACAATAATATGAAAAAGGCAAAGCCTCATCACGAGCACAGCGTCAATAATGGGTCTAACCTGTAGGTATATGACTACCATGATAAAGGAATCTGTTTCAAGCTGTACAAACTGAGACAGCTGTCGTACACTATTCCTACTTTATCTCTTAGTGCAAAGTCAAATCTTCAACAATTTTAACATTCAATTCATCACATGAACATAATCAATACAGAAAGGTAAAAAAATAAATAGTGAAAACAAGTTTTCCTTCAATTAGGCTTAGTGACATAGTTTCTGGGTTAAAAGCAATGTTCAAAACTTCTATTCTGCCAAAGTTTCAGCATGTTAACATTAAATAAAAGAACAGCTGTCAGAGTGTTAACAAGATTTTCCTTTAATTTGGTCTAGTGACCTTATGTTTGACCCGACTTGACCAATATTTGAACTTGGTCTAGATATCAATAATCATCAGGCGAACATTCTGACAAAGTTTCAAGATGCTGAATCAAACCTTGAGGTCAAGCTGTTTACAAGATTTTTCTCAAATGTTTTTCTTTGGACCTCATTGTTGTTTTTATCCAACATGACCTATGTTTAAGTCTAGATTTCACCAAAACACCAATTCTGACAAATTTCAACATGTTAAAATAAACAAGAGGACCATGATGGTCCTACATCGCTCACCTGGTTTAATCAAACTTAAAAAGTTTTCAGTGTTCTTTCCCCTATATGAGTCCATGAAAAACAAGTGACCCCCGGGGAGGCGTCATTTTTTTAACAATCTTTGTAGAGGTCCACTAGATGATGCTACATACTAAATATCTTTTAGACAAGATTTTTAAAGTCTATTCTCTATATGAGTATATGTAAAACAAGTGACCCCTGGGGAGGGGTAAATTTTGAACCCAGGGATAACATTTGCACAATCTAGGTAGAGGTCCACTAGATGATGCTACATACCAAATAGCAAAGGCCTGGGCCTTCTACTTTGAGATAACAAGATTTTTAAAGTTTTTCCCCTATCTATGTCAAACAAGTGACCCCAGGGCTATAATTTGAACAATCTTGGTAGAGGTCTACTAGATGATGCCACATACCAAATATCAAAGGCCTGGGGCCTCTACTTTTAGACAAGAAGATTTTTTAAGTTTTGGTTAATTTCCCCCTTTTGTGTTGCCGTGGCAGCCAAAGTTCTGCAAGGAATAGAATTCTTTGAACATGTTTGAAAGAGATCCACCCAAGGAACATTCCTGTAGAATTATTTTGAATTGGTGTAGGAGGAGAAGTCATTTGTATGAAACTGTGAACGGACGGACGACGACGACGGACGGTGAGCGATCACAAAAGCTCACCTTGCACTTCATGCATTGGTGAGCTAAAAATGCAGCATTCAAAATGTCTGAGTGTTAACAAAATGTTACTTCATTTTGGTCTAGTGACCTAGTTTTTGACCCACCATGACCCTTATTCTTACTAGGTCTAGATATTGTCAAGACAAACATTCTGACAAAGCCTCAAGCTGCTCAAGGCAAAGTGTGGTTTCTAGACTAACAAGATTTTCCTTCAATTTGGTGGAGTGACTTAGTTTATGACCCAACATGACCTAGTTTATGACAGAATATATTTAAACTTAGCCTAGATATCATCAAAACAGTTATTCTGAAAACATTTCAACATGCTTAAGTTTAAAATAAGGCATTTTCAATACGTTCCTTCAAATTGACATTGAAACCTATTTTTTCACCTCACAGGACCCAGTCTATAACTTGGCCAAGATTTGATGGAGTTGATTTTCTGATAAACTTTCATTCATATTGGATGTTGTAAAATGTTGCCTGTAGATTGTTCACAAGGCAATTGTTGATGGTGTGTGACCAAAGGACATCAGACAAAACCTGATCATAAAAAACACAAACTGTGCAATAAAAAAAAGGACTTCCTTTATATACTACATTTAATTAGATAAAACAAGCTTGATATGATTTTGATAAACTTATCCATTAATAAAGATTACCTTGTATGAATCCATTAGTAATATATGTAATCAGCTGAAGTTCCTCTCCTGTCCTGTCATAACAGCTGTAATTCCATCTGTAAATGGGTTTCTCTCAATATATTCCCTTGTTTGATGTAGATGCAGGAAGTTATATCCCACAGTCAAAGATGCATGCAATTTTCATTGTTTTGACAGGCACCAATGACCAAAGGGTATATCACTAACTGCTTATATGAACGTCTAATCTCCCATTATCGCCATAACGGCTGTGATTCCATGATTGTACAGGTTGATCTCAATCCATTTACTGTTTTGATGTGTATGCAGGAAAGAATATTACCCCACAGTCAAAGATGCATGATATTTTCATTGTATAGACAGGTACCAATGACCAAAGGGTATATCACTAACTGCCTATATGAACTTCCTCTCCCATTATCGCCATAACAGCTGTGATTCCATGATTGTACAGGTTGATCTCAATCCATTTACTGTTTTGATGTGTATGCAGGAAAGAATATTACCCCACAGTCAAAGATGCATGATATTTTCATTGTATAGACAGGTACCAATGACCAAGGGGTATATCACTAACTGCTTATATGAATTTCCTCTCCAGTAATCGCCATCAGAACTGTTATTCCATGATTGTATGGGATGTTCTAAATCCATTCTGTTTTAAAATAAAACTTGATGCAGAATATGATTGACTGCTGTTATAATAAATGACATCAGACAATAACTGCAAATAAAAGTGGCTTTATATAAAATAAAATGATAAATTAAAGAATGAGATTACAAACACTATTTATACCTTTTTCCTTTAAAATAGACTAATATTTAAAAAATAGACCAGAATTGAAAACAGTATACATGTATATTAGTTATGTCAAAAAGCCGAGCTTTGGGTTCTGCAACCAGTTTTGTTTTAGACCAGTTTGTACCTCTGTGCAGTCTTATCTAGATTATTCCTTTAAACCAGTGACTTTAAACTTGTCTTTTTTACATCAATTGTGAAACAAGCTTTAATCTTATTTTAATCACGCTCAATGTTCTGGAGATACAACCAGTTCTCGCCAAATTTGTGCGGAAAATCCCAATCTTCACTGAATTCTGACTCAAATATTTGGGGCATTTTTTTAAGAATTAGGTAGACTTTGAGGATTCCGGTGTATTTTGGTATTTTTATACATTTTTTATTTGAGTATATTTGGGCAAAGATGCTTCTATAATTTTTTGAAAGGGGGTCAATTCCCCACTTGTGTTCAGAAAAAGTAGCCATTTCATTGAGGGGTTTATACAGATATTGTTGACAATCAAAGATAAATCAACATTTTAATTGACATATGATTATTATAATTACTGATGATACAGATGTAACTTACATTTATGTTTATCTTATGAAGATGACATTTGACCTTTCAGCATAATTATGATGTTTGAAAGCATTGTGAAAGAAGGTCAAATTGTTGACAATATGCAATTATACTTCTCACAATGCTTTTGAATTAAAATCATTGTGCATTTTCTAATTCTTAAGATTTAACTGTTTTGCAAGATGTGGATTCTATTAAAGCATCGCAGTGGTCCTGACGGCTTCCAGAATTCCCGACCCCAATTTCCTAAGAATAGTCGACCCCAATTTAGACCCAAGTTTATATAGGTGTGAATGGATGATGGTTATTTTGTTGTATAATCACTACATTTAGATAATGATTAATGTAATAATGATGTTTGTTTTAAAATTGTTATAAATTATCCTATATCATTGTTTTCAAAGTATTCTTAAGATTTGAAGTATTGTTTGATAGAGGACATTTCCTCTTTTTCTCACAATCTTCCTTATTCATTAATATAACAATACCTTAGCCAGAAGTCAACCTGTCATGTACATATTCTCCTTTTCTCACCAAATGTTTTCAAAGTCGTCTGCAGCAGATTAACTATTTAGAACACATCAAGATCATTTAAATAATCAATCAACAGGTAAGTAAGTATCAATAATCAGTGTTTTGTTTTTGACACCTGTGTGTTAAACCATCCATTCACACCTATATAAACCGATAATGGGGTCGACAATTCTTTGAGTCGAGATTTCTGGCTACCGTCCTGACATGCAATCTGCCTTGTGACTTAAGATTAATTTTTGATTATCACATCCTTTTTTCACTTGTAAAAACATTTTTAAATTTTTTTGTTCAGAACACACAGCACAAGGCATGCCTATATAAATCCGTCTCGGCCACGGATATGTGTCTCCAGTCAAGTTCCTTTTTTGGACACCCGATATGTCTCTTGAATACACTGGGGACGTTTCTTCTTGGGTTCTTTTAGCCTAAAAAGCTTTTAGTTTTAACTGATTAGCCATTATTCTTAAATATTCCGTCCATATTGCAAATGTGTTCACCAGTCCACTAAAACATGAAGTGGATGCCATGCAGTAGACACGTAAGATATTACGTCATTAAATGTGTAAACAATCTGCACTCGAGAGCTTCGAAGAACACTTCTAAAAATAGATTTACTTTCTTATGTGCTATTTTTGTGATATTTATGCAGAGGGCCTTAGTGAAGTGTCACTCACCCGTAGCTAACACTATAACCTGCATTATATTATCATTTGCTTGGTCTTAAAGAGTCTTGTCTGTCTCAGTCATCAGTCTAAGTAACACACGTCTGTACTGCTTAGCTGCCTTGGTCCAAGTGGGCCATGTAAAAGTCACATGGTTGGCTGGTTCCTCTAAACTGGGAACCAGAGTTTTCTGGACATAAACAACTGACCAAAAGGAATGGTCTAAAACACAAAGGACAAAGTAGACTTTCACTACACTCCCCCCGGTTTTATCATTAGACCCAACCCGGGAGAATGCCTCTCAGCCCTACATTGCAGCATCACCAAACCAGGTTGTTGTACCATTTCGATGACTTGTGTTGTACCATGCCCTCTTAGCAGTTGCACCATTTTTGCTGCATAGCATCCCTGTCTTCGTGAAAATGCTATGAAGCACACCAATGACTTCCTAAAAAAAACCAAGCCCATGTTTTAAGCCAGATAATTTGTATCTTACTCGCATCATGGTTCTTGGTCTATTTAATTTACCATACGGGTTGATTATCTGGCATATCAAGCGAAATGGTCAGTTTGTAACCGGCTAGTCATTTTTGTACTTAATATGCCCTCTTTTCTGTAGGCTATACCGTCATCTCTGTACTTCTGTGTCAGAAGGTCTATATTGGTCGCCCCGGATGTTCAGTTTCCTTCTTATTGGATTTGTGATGTAAAGTACATTCTCAGTCAATACTTCGCCAGATCTCGACTTCGACATGAGTTTCTTTCAAACACCATTCCGGGCCCTGGAACAATGTTGCGCCTCATGTCTAACAATCTGACGGTTACAGCATTCTTGAAATACTAAAACAAACATCCAAAGCAGACTCAATCTGTTTATCTGGCACACACTCAACGATCTTGTAGATGACAGTACTGCCTCTTCGATGCAATCAACCCCATTCATGATTCTAAACTCCTTTTTGTGTGACGGTTGATCTGTTTTGAAACAATTACCAGTCTCCCATCCATAAGGCGAGATTCCCGCATGAGCCAGTGTCATATCCTACCCCACTGACCCCAGGTGGAATCCCTAAGATGGCCTCCGGATATTGTTTCAACTTAAACCACTCCTCTCCTTGGGCTAACATGATATTCCCTGAATTCAAACAGGTACTCAGATGTTTTTCCCCGAACTCTCACGGGTACTACAATTCTACTGAAAGACTCTCTTGCCAATGTTATCTTATCCTGGCTCTGGACTATACCTCCTTTGTAACGTGTCCATGGTTATCCACCACTCAGTGGGAAATGATTGTCCATTGGTCTTACTCTCTTCCCCTGCAATTTTAGTCCCAGGACACTCAGCGCACCCCAGCCTCCGGCTCGTCTTTTTGTCCCCCAAAGCCTGGGGCGCAAAGTGATCCTGTAATCCGTATAACGGTTTTGAGTGTTCTACACGCCAGCTCGTCTTTTTGTCCCCCAGCGTGTCTACTCCAGGGCATCTTCGAATCTGTCTCAGCTGCTCGTCGGCTCGTCGTTTTGTCCCCCAACGCGCAGTGTTGATCCAAACCCAAGCCTCCCTTGAACCGCATTGTCTTTGAAGCAGCCAATGGAATCGCCTCACCACTTCTCCGGAAAAAGTGGCCCACTGAGCCTCTACTCGCTTACAATAGGTATAGTAACCACAATCTCTTCAATCTTTACATGACTAGAATAGTGCGAACACATGTCGGCCATAGGCTTCCTTGATAATGCATCCGCATTCCCATGCACTTTTCCAGGTCGGTATTTAAGAATCATATTGTACTGTGATAATTCTTCCAACCATCTTGCTAACTGCCCCTGTGGTTCTTCATAGCCAAAAATAAACATTACCTCAATCCTTTCCCAGGTCAGTATCTCCCAGAACTGTGTCATCTGCCACCGGCTCGTCTTGTTGTCCCCCAGTGAACAGAGACCAGTTACCAGAGTTACTTCCCTTCTACCTTGTCTTAGGGTTCTGCTTTCCCAGGTCAGTATCCCCTAGAACTATATCATCTGCCACTGGCTCGTCTTGTTGTCCCCCAGTGAGCAGAGACCAGTTACCAGAGTTACTTCCCTTCTACCTTGTCTTCTCCGCCGGCTTGTCTTGTCTCCCAGCGGGCAATGACCAGTCCCCTGCTATTGAGGCATGCTTGAATCGTTTTCAGTGTCATAATTGGTTGCTGTACCAGTACTGTAAAATCCCTCAGATTTCTTTCCTGTCAGTTACCAAGTGGGTAATAGTCATAGTCAACCCGTCATATTAACACAGGGACCCATGACCACCAATCCACAAGTTAATGGTAGATGCGTTGTATCATCACTGTAAAATCTCTCGGAATTCTTTCTCGTCAGTTAACAAGTGGTTAATAGTCATAGTCATCCCGTCATATTAACACGGGTCCCCATGACCACCAATCCACAAGTTCATGGTAGATACGTTGAGCCCTTGTCACACTGCACTTGGAAAATGAAGACTGGAACAGTTGGCATTGTTCATTTCAACTTCTTTTGATTACTATCATTATTTCATTTGCTTCGGCAATATCCAGTGCATCCGCAGCTGTAATATCCATGCAAGCGTCATGATACTATTCGGCACAGTAATCGCATTGTATCATGACACGTCCTTGTCATGGGCTTCTTACAGTGGCACTGAATTACCTTAGCTATTAAGGATATCTCTTAAACCTAAAATAATGACAGCAACTATGTTTGTCAGGACAGTTCAATAGAATGGAAATAGTTGTCTCTTTTACATAACTCCTACCCCCCTCTTTCTCTTTTTGAGCTTGCATTAGGCATTAAATTTGTGAAAACAAAAATACCCTCAGTCTCGTGCATTTAAACGGCCTGGGCATTCTTAAACACTGCCTATTGATGCCCATTGCAATAACACAGGCGTTGTTTGTAATACGCTCGCTATGTACACATGCAAACCAAGCACTGCTACGGATGAATAACACATTTTCGGTGGCTAAAATACAATTCCAAACAAGTTTCCAAAATCATAATAATAAATAAATGCTAAAAGCTGCCTGACTATTGGTTACAGGGACCAATTAACTTTGAAAAGCTCCATTGCAATTATTATCCATTAAATTAGCCACCAGGGTTTAATGCAGAACTTCTTTTTTCCATGCTGTTTTCAAAATGGTCACCTCTCTCTCCTTCCCCAAATTTTTTGGAAAACAACAAAATGGAACAAACTTACATGGGTTCTGCTTCACTTCTGACACCATTGAAGTGTCACTCACCCGTAGCTAACACTATAACCTGCATTATATTATCATTTGCTTGGTCTTAAAGAGTCTTGTCTGTCTCAGTCATCAGTCTAAGTAACACACGTCTGTACTGCTTAGCTGCCTTGGTCCAAGTGGGCCATGTAAAAGTCACATGGTTGGCTGGTTCCTCTAAACTGGGAACCAGAGTTTTCTGGACATAAACAACTGACCAAAAGGAATGGTCTAAAACACAAAGGACAAAGTAGACTTTCACTACACATTATTGTCATATTTATTTCTTACATCATACAGTAAGCGTGGAAGTTTCGCATCACTAACGAAACAACACAAATAGTGATAGCTAGAATAAAGGAATTGAGAATTTAAAAGAAACTTTTTGCAGTTTAATGGCAAAATATCCCACCTTTCATCTTATATTTGTTGTCTGTCACACAACTGAACATTGTTTTAGTGTTTAGTTTAGTTTAGTTATAAATACATGTCTCTCATTTGGGTCACAGGTTGTATGTTCAACCAATTTTTGCATCGATCTCCGTCCAAAGGAGTTTTGTCAGAAGAACTGACGACTTTAGTAGGTCTGTGAAGCATTGTTATTGATCTAGTCAGTGCAACAAATTTACCACGAAGAGCATTTTAGGTCAGACAGTTATCCCATCGCCAGGAACATCCGTCAATGAATGCAAAACATTCAAATTTACAATAGGTAGATCTTACCTACAAGAACGCCAGAATGATATTGTCTGTGTTAATATATGTTACGAAAACGAGAGGGATAAAAATTCTTACCTAAAACAAATGGTATCCTAGCCGATAGGTTCTGGTTATCAGCCTTTACTGTACATAAAAAAGACATAAAAAAGTTATTGCCGTTATCTCGGGAACCAGCTTGATTTGGACGGATGTGACGTCGGCCGGATATGAATAAATGTCGGCCATGGTTCCCTGCTTTGTTCTATGTAATTCCATTTGGATTTCATGAGCTGGGCCGTTGTATCTTTGCACCCACATTTTTTCCATACTGAATATAGAAAATTTCCCCTTATTAAGGTTAAACCTCATAACGAGCTATGCTCGTTATTATCCCTAAGTTTGTCCTAGTGATCTAGTTTTTGATCGGACATTTCAACCCATATTCGAACTTAGCCTAGATATCATCAAGAGAAACTTTCTGACAAAGTTTCAACATGCTCAAGTTTAAAATGCGGCTTCCAGAGTGTTAACAAGATTTTCTTTTAATTTGGTCTAGTGACCTAGTTTTTGATGCGACATGACCAAGTTTCTAACTTGGCTTATATTTGATGGAGATATATGTTCTGATAATCTGGCATGTACATTAAAAGCAAAATGTTGCCTCTAGAGTGTTAACAAGCAAATGTTGACGACGAACGACGGACGACGGTCAAAAGGCGATCACTTTTATGAAGAAACAAAATATTCTACTTCATGTTAGATTACAGGCTTAATGAAATTGCGGTGGAAATCTTGTTGTCACCTGCACTGGCATAAATAGAGAATATTATGTCCCTGACGTAAGATATGAACTTTATCTGACGAGGTTGGGAGAACTGATAATTGGCGAGCCTTTGGCGAGACAATTATCCTTTCTCACAGCCGAGTCTGATAAAGTTCATGTCGAAAGACAGGGACGTAATATTCTATTTATCTTGCATGTAAAATAAATTATGTTTTTAGGTAAATCTACATTCATTTTAACTAGTTTTAATAAATAACATACAAAATTACAAAAGCCCATTCAAAAATGACCTCACCTTACATAGAATGACGTCACGCGCGTGCATAAATCCGCGCCGAATTACATTGTGTACACACGACATACGGAAGCTAAAGAGTTCCGACTTCAACTCCATATTTCTCGATTATTACTACTTAATTTGTATATCTGGTGTGACATAATACCTTAACATGGCAATATCAACTCGAACATATTCTTAGTAGAAGTGTAAGTATTGCGGATTGGCCGTCGCTTCAGTACACGAGATAGGTCAAATGTATGTCAACCGCCGTGTTTTGAAAATGAATAGTTGTGTTGGATCTGAAAGTCAATGTATAGAGTTAGTTCAGGCTATGGAAGTTCAAATAACACTCAAAGTTTAAATACAGATGACTATATTCAATAAAAGGATACCGTCACTGTTGTGGGTAGACATGTCGAAGACACGTTACGAAACTTTTAGTTTTAAGAATGATCATTTCAACACTAGCTGTACGTAAATGATAAAGTTATTTAACAAGAAGAAACATTTTCTGGATATCTCGAACGCATAATGATTTTCTGTCGGAACTGCTGTATGAAAGAGGAATCCATGAGTAGATGAGGCTGTTCGAAATCTTTTCTCGTCGTAGAACACAGACTGACGATAGAAATTAAACATTTGTCGTTTAACGTGGATTCATTTAAGTGTATTACAATTACTTGAGGAAACATAGATAGGACATTACTCGCTTCAGTGTATTTAAACAAGGTTACCTATGAACTGATCACGTGAGAATAAACAGGTCTATGTATGCTACATTTTCAACGAAAAAAGACAGTTCATCAAGTAAGACTGATCATGCAGATTCCGTGTGATTTATATAACGATATTCTTTTCGATTTGTATTTGCATTGTACAATTTGTTGAAATGTAATTAAAACAATAATAACTTTATTTCTGATTGTTATTATATGTTTGTTTATTGCTTTGACTGCTATACTATCAACATAATTGAGTCGTTCCACGATAAAAACCAACATTATGGATTCTGCGTAATGTATCGAACCAGATCAGCCTGCGCAGGCTAATCCGGTCCGACACATTCCGTCTCAGGGGGATAGAGGTATTGAGCAATGATTTCTTAAACAGAAACTCCACAGGAGGCGAAACGTGTCTATTCGGGTTAGCTTGCACGGCACGCTGAGGCTGATCCGGTTCGATAGTTTTTTGGTGGAATGGCTTATTTATATTTCAGAAAAAGTAGTTCCAGCGAATACGTCATTTCTAAAAATAAGTAGACTGATAAAGATAAAAGTTTATCATACCAGTAGACATGAAAACAAAAGGTTTATCATACCAGTGTTATACGTCACGTAATCTGCTCATTGCATGATAAAGACCCTTACGGTTAACCTATCTTCTGTTGATTTACCCAACAATGCGTCATTGTTAACTTCCTGATATATGGACAGGTGACAAGTGCTTTTTTCTAAGAAGACTTATTTCTTATCAGTATGTATACTTAACAACTTTACTAAGTAAACATTTTTTATTTTAAAATATCTCGAGTGTTATGCACGCTAGATTTATATATTGTATCAAAAGAACGTTTAACTCAAAACTTCTGAAATAAGTATAGATTAACATTTGTACATTAATACCACATACATAATTAATTGAAATAAACAGATGTTTTCTTTTTGGAAAAATTCATTACAAAACGGGTTTGATTCCAAAAGTTGGTATTACAAAACGGGTTCTCATATTCATGTTTGTATCACACGCGCTTTGTTCCCAAGCTCTGAAATAAGTATGATTTAACATGTGTGTATTTATTTATTCCATGTTCTTTATAGTTGAAATTAACATATTTTTTTCATTTTTGAAATTTGTATTACAAAACGGGTTGAGTCCCGAAAAGTGGTTTTACAAAACATGTTATTGATGTTCTTGTATGTTATATTCAATGTTCTTCTTAACCTTCTGAGATATAACTATTCAACATTTGTACATAGGTTTCTTGTAATTTTTAGTTGAACATTTCAGTTTAATTGAAGTTTGAAATGTTTATTACAAAACGGATTGAGTCTGAAAGATGGGTATTACAAAACGGTTTCTTGATGTTTATGTATGTTTCACGCGTGATATAGCTGAAATAAAAAGATTTTAACAATTCCGTTATTTTGTATTACAAATTGGATTGAGTCCCAAAAACTGATATACAAAACTGGTTCTTCATTTTTCTAATTTGATAACTTTACCTGAGAAACAAACAATTATTTCGACCCATGAACAGTCGAAACAAATATGATCGATAGTTTTTTCTTTACTTAAATGATCCTTTAAACCGAAATCACAGGAACATCAATCTATAAATGAAATATAACTGAATACGGCCCATGTGCATATAAGCACCCGAAATAAACATGAAACTGGGTCAACAGATAAGATAAATGGCGATCGAGGTAGATATATCTAAAGTTGACGTCATTCGAATATCATGATATACTCCTAATAAATCATTTAAGCCGAGTCTAACGAGTGTGGGTCTCAATGCATCTCCGAAAGTTTGAAGACTTATGTGAACATTTTCATCTCCACATTTTCACCAGAACCTTCACTGCAATTAAGTCCTAGATGAATCTTTCGGCCAAATCTACAAACTGTAGGCCTCATTCGTTTTACGCCAATTTATCATGACCCAGTTACGGAGAGTCAAGAAGACTCCAAATCGCGAGACGTTGAGCAAACACTGGTATTTTCCTGTAATTTAACCACGAGATTATCGGACCATTGAATAACGGTGTTATTAGATACATTTTAGTTCAACTTCGATCGTTATTATTATAGAGCTTCCATAGTTCTGATAAAATGTTTTCAACGCGTCTGTTGCTGAAATGTGTATTGTGGAAAGGGATACGAAAATAAGACTTTTATCAGTTTCCTTAGTCATATTTACCCCTTCCTTCATACATATTTTTCCCGCCTTTGCAGCAGATCGCTTCTAAAGATCTGTATTGCAAAATGAGACATTAGTAAGAGCAATTTCTACTTTTGCCACGATGTTTTCGACTTTATTCAATAATTTCACATATATATATAGAGAGATTTTTCATATTTCTTACTATTATAGTTTTAAAGTCGCCTGCTGCAAATTTGTTGTATTTAGTAAAGGGTTAATTTGGCTAAAAACATGGGCAACAGATTGATTTAGCTGTTTCGACGCATTATAATGCAGCGAAGATGTGCCTCTTGTTGTGTATCTGTAAACTTTAGATTCGGAAACCTTTGCCATCAGTCTTGAACTATCCCAAAGGTAGCCAAATAAATATATACATAACTCATGAAAATGTGCCTCCATCATGATCTGAAATAATTATTTCACAACTCAATTCTATATTGTACCGTAATTCCTCTGTTAAGCTCATAGAGATTTGATATATGAAATAACGAGATTGAATATATAAAAGAACGTAAAGATATGCCAGGACATGTTTAATACATACAAAAGAGATACTCTCTACATGTCAATGGTTTTCAATTAAATAAACCATCGCATTGTAGTGATTACATATTCATTTATGTAAGTACATGTATATATGTATACTATATATATATATATATATATATGGGCAACTACTTGGGATAACCGGAGATAGTTACATCGCATATGATATGACGTAATCGTCGCTCAATATTTGACTTCATTTGTCTGAACTCATATGATTCCACGGAGTTTGATTGTGTGTATTTCGTAGTGCATTATCCTTAGCTCAATACAAAATTTAGGGCATTAGCGATCAGTGAAGATCAGCTTACATATCCGTGCAGTTTTATCTGACTATAGGTATACAGGTAACAAGCATTCACGATAATTCGGACAAATAATATACATCATCTTAAGATCTTAATCTACAATTGTCGCATATAATCTAAGGTTTCTTTGTCTACCTCGAATGAAGAACGTATCGATCCCAGGATTGAAAATGCGAAATGAAGAAACAGAATGTACGCTTTTCTGTTACACAAGATTCAAATACACATTTAGCTTTCTAAACAGATTAGATTATATTTCAAGAATAGTATTCGTGATAGAGAAGAGCGAACCTAATCAAATGCCCGCAAGTTGTAATAAACAATATTTATTTAAATGATGCCGACATTGTGTTTTGTAGTCTGCATTCAAATCAGGAATCATAACGTTGTGCTGTCTATTATCAATATACAATAAACATTACAAAGTGCTATATTCCTGCGTATTAAACAAACGTAATAAGTGTTAATTTATAAAGAAAAGTTATGCGAAGGTAATATCACTTTAAGGATAGTGACAAATGGAATTCTGATAAGCCTACACATTGATTTAGCCTGATAAGAATCGCTCTTGTCATTGTAGTCGTATATTCACCCATAGAGCATTCGAAACACTGGTTAAGTACGGAATTCAGTTAGGGCCATCGCCTATGAATGAAATAATCTGAAACGCGAAAACACGAAATCACGAAAGTACGATGACGAAAACGCGAAAACACGATGACGAAAACTCGAAAGTACGATTACAAAAACGCGAAAACACGAAATCTCGAAAGTACGATGACGAAAACGCGAAACTACGATGATGAAAACGCGAAAGTACGATGGCGAAAACACGATGATGAAAATGCGATACAATTTCGCGTTTTCATCATCGTACTTTCGCGTTTTCGTCATCGTAGTTTCGAGTTTTCGAGTTTTCGTCATCGTCATCGTACTTTCGAGTTTTCATCATCGTAGTTTCGCGTTTTCGTCATCGTACTTTCGCATTTTCGTCATCGTACTTTCGCCTTCCGGTACGCATGCGCAAACTAATATTAAAGTGGCATTTCTATCCAGAGGGAAGAAAACTCATTCAAAAGTTTGAATCGATTTTTTTTAAAAGTAAGAAGCTGAATGGGTTTTGGAATTAACCACAAACATGTTACCCAAGAGCCCACACTCACAAATTATACTTTTCTCCAAGATTTCAGGATTTTAAAAACGGAGCCGTTCATGTATATTTTCATTCCGGAATGTATTTAAATGTTGGATGTCATATACAAACCGTGTTGAGATAAAATGTACATAACTGTTATAAAAACATACTCAGTTCAATGAGGCATATACATTGTATACACAATAAGTATGTGTATCTAGTGCTTTTAAATTAATATAAATGCTGTTTATGGAAAGTCACAGACAACTAACATTATCTTGTTTCCATAGTTTTCTGTGACATACCTGAAATTACTTACGCAATAAGTAAATGTTTATTGTGTGGTGTTAAACTCCGCTTTCAACATGTTTTATGTTATATCACGTAGTTTCCTGGGTAAGTTACCAGTGCTACTGGCCTATTTATCCTGACATCTGCCAGTCAGTCGTAATGCTAACCCTACAACCCTCAGCGTCACGAAAGGCAGCTTTTCTATCAATTTTAATGTGGTATGACCCGGCAAGGGATCAAACCTGTGACCGCCCGCATCCGAGGTGGACGCTCTACCATAACATCATCGAGGCGGTCAAGTAAATGTTTATCTAGTGCTAAACTAATTATGCTGTTTATTAGATGATTTACGATATGTCACAAGAAAATACGATTCTCTTATTTCATAATAGTGAAGATCTGTATGTTCTTATGCAGTATGATCAGGGTCTTCACTATTAGGAAATAAGAGAATGTTAGTTTTCTGTGACATACCTGAAATCATCTATATCCCATACACAGCAAAAATGTTATAACAGTTGACATGTGTACACTTTATTTCCCCCCCCCCCCCCCCCCCCCACCGAATGTCTGTATTAGACACCAACCTTTAAAGAGGTATAATTTAGTGCCCGTTATTTCTTGCAATAAGCTTTCTCATACTACAGTCTAATTAGAATCAAGCATGTCCTCATAAAGGTTTATAAGGGGAAACAATTGTTATTTTACTTATTTTTTTATGAATTTCTATAAGAGTGCAACTTTAACAAAACAAAACGAATGGACGACTTCATACAAAGTCATTTTGAGAGAGGCTATGCCTACAACGAAATAATTATTTTATTGAAATCGGATATGGGTATAGACAAAAGGTGAGCTTGCACCAATTGTACATTTTCACGTGGAAGGAGAATTCCTGTATGCGCAAGCGCACCGGAAGGCGAAAGTACGATGACGAAAACGCGAAAACGCGAAAGTACGATGTCGAAAACGCGAAGGTACGATGATGAAAACGCGAATTGTATCGCATTTTCATCATCGTGTTTTCGCGTTTTCGTCATCGTACTTTCGCAATTTCGTCATCGTAGCTTCGCTTTTTCGTTATCGTACTTTCGCGTTTCAGATTATTTTATTCAAAGGCGAATATGCAGATGGCCCTAACGGAATTCCGTAGTTAAGAGCCTACTTAGGCATGCAATATAATTCAAATCAGCATTGATTTACAACTGTCTTCATGTCGGCCGCATAAATTATCGACCTATGTATGATACTTCATTTGACAAAATAAAAACACTTGAACATTGCGTTACCTGTCTATCAAAATGTGCAATTTCATCCTGAGCTTATGTCATCACGAATTGTGCGTCATATGTCCGTGTCTGTGCGTACATTGCTTCAAATGCCTTCTCCTCTGTAACCACCGGCCCGATATGGATGAACATTCACATGTAGCATCCGCTTGATTTACTTTCCTTATGTCCTTCATTTGTTTTGGTTGCATGGAAAATTCTTGAATCCATTGAAACCAAACAAACACACTTTAAATTATTCTTCTCCTAAACAGGTTCGCGATATTCAAATTACTTTTTATCGATTTCCTTTAAACCATGATGATTGGACGAAAAACGTGAATTGCCTTATAAGGCTTTAGTGAAATCTTCTCCCCCAAAAGTATCAAACAAATAATTGTAGAAATGTTCAAAGGGTGACCCTCCATCAGATTCCTCCAAACCATGTGATATTGGTATAAAAACATGGCTGCCAAGAGGCGGGCTCTGAGCCTAATATGGCCTTAGTGAAACTTTTAAATACCCTGTCCAATGAAAGTAACTGCCCGATTTTCAAATAATTTGGCATTTCCGCTGGCGACCATCTCCAGGTCATGTTAATTGGTCAAAAAAAAAATAATGCCTTCTCCTCTGTAACTACCGGCCCGATATGAATGAACATTCACATGTAGCATCCGCTTGATTTACTTTCCTTATGACCTTCATTTGTTTTGGTTGCATGGACAATTCTTGAATTCAATGAAACCAAAGAAACACACTTTAAAATATTCTTCTCCAAAACAGGTTCGCCGATAATTAAATAACTTTTTATCGATTTCCTTTATGCCATGATGATTGGTCGAAAAACGTGACCACCCGGGGCCGGGGTTGAATTGCCTTATAAGGCCATGGCTGCCAACCGGCGGGCTTTGAGCCTTATATGGCTTTAGTGGAAATTTTAAATACCCTGTCCGACGAAAGAATCTGCCCGATTCTCAAATAATTTGGCATTTCCATGGGCGACCATCTCCAAGTCATGTTGATTGGTCAAAAATCACGGGGCAGGCCTTTGAGCCTTCAATTTGACTTTAGGTCAAATTACACCAAATACTTCCACGGCAAGGCTGATCTATTAGTCTCTACGAAAACCTGTTTGCGTAGAAATTAGCGTAAACTTTCTCCAGAATGATTGAATATATGACAATGAATTGTAAATATGTATAGGATGCACTGGAACTGTTTGATTAGCTCATTATTAGTATTTTGTCTGAAAGTGAAAGTAGAGTAGTTTTAGCCCGATAACTTTCAAATGACGGTAACTATCTTCGCGGGTGAGTTCTGTTTTGCATAATAAATACCACCCCCGTGTTTAAATTATTTTAAAGTAAAGAGGTAACTCTTTTCAAAGATATAGGGTGATCTACCTTTACAAAATTAAAAAAATATTATAATTGAGTGTTGAAACGTGTTGATTGATATAGAAACAAAGAAGGACTTTCTTTCAATGGTGTAATGTGACTTAAATGTAGTGAAAATTTAAAAATTCTTATTCTCCATGACTACATGTATGGTGTTTTGATTTTTGTTATCAAAATAACCCTGTTAACCATGAGGTAAGTCTCCGCTGTCAATTTTCAATTCGTTATGCATCGACAGGAACCTAGTCACTGATCTCCATTTTACGTAGGGTCGCTTTAATCAACAAAACGACAGAGTTGTGAGTACATCGTATAAACTTGAAATAAGATGTTAAAAGATTGTTATCAGAAAAGCTAAATTCATTTGTTTGGCTAAAGTTACTCTAAATTCTTATTTATTTTAAGATTTGTAATTCAGATTTTAAGGAATCAATGCAAGGGGTGGCATTTACAATATAATGTATATTCATTCGATAAAATATAATTCCTTATATAAATTACAAAATGTCATGTAAATGTACATGCGTGCGTGTGCGTGTTTTAGCATGACTCCGGCATGTTGTTCAAAACGACCGAGCGTGAATATGTTGACAATGACATAGACATTGTAATACATATCATATGTTTACGTCTATACGATCAAGAAGTTGTCATGGGAAGCCCTAACATGTATCAGGACAGATTGCACTACATACAAATGTAAAAATAAAAAAATCGAACATGTTATCAATATTAGATCTACCTGCTTTTCTCATGGAGTGGCCCATATATATTTTAAATATTTAAATTTTATTTTAACTTTCAAAAAATGGTGACAGAGATGAACGAGCAGGAAGTAATGATGCCCTGCTTGCAATGAAGTACCTTATCAATAACATTCCGGGAAAGCTGCAGGCTTGGAGACGAAGAAGTTGATTAAACTTGGCCAGAATTGTGTCTCTGTCTTAGATGTAAGGAGTTCCTGCCAATTGACATACACGTTTGCAGTACTGTCGGTCAGATTTATATCAAAATATTATTCCGGTGAGCGTTTCTTAAAGAAAGTTATCAGCAGCAATACCATTTACATATTAAAATGGAACCCCCGATTGTCTAGCTGAACAGTTAATACTGTTGTATTGTAGTGGTGTAAACTTAAATGGAATAAACGCAAATGAAATACCGAGGTATATCATCTTCAGAGCCATATGCTATCAATAGCAAACTTTCACATTTCTTTGGTATTTCGAGACGACCCCGTAGACCTCGGGTAAGTACCATTTATACCGTCAAAGGAAATGGTTGAATGGGCATGTGCAGGGGCAGCGGCATTATGAAATTGCGCTTTCAACCCCCTTCTTGGCAGATATTACTAGAACTTACGACAAGACGTACGGTCAGTTGAGACGTACATGATCAATAAGTTTAAGAAGTAAATATACTACAAGAAGCTGTACCCTCTAAGTCTGCCCAGTACTGTGGACTTCAGGTAAGTTTTACCTTCTACAACAATATAATAAACTTGTTATATGTAAAATTCAAATACCATTCAAAACACACTGTAAAGAAAAGTGACATGGTGAACGTTTTTTGCCCTTCAGCGAATTTATATATTTATATCAGTTTACAATTCCGGAAGCTATTATGTGTCCTTTATAGTTTTCAAATCAGACAAAATTCAATACCATGTCATTAAAAAGGTAAAAAATGTATGTTGTGTATGTGTATAATAGAGAATGAAGGAACAACCGTATGCTTAGCAGAATCTTTAATACTACAAAGATCAACATGAAATACATGGGTTATATAGAATTATGATACACTAGCTAAGAGGCGTGGCTTGCAGTGGATACACTTTCACCAATGAGTTTATTAGTTAAAACAAGATACACAACACTCTCCCCCTTCAAATATAAATTCATTAATTCAAATACAATTTCGAAATCGCAATCATTATACATCTGACGAAATTATGCACATACTGCTTTAATTCGTGAAGAATGTGAATGAATTAGCCATAAATTCCAATTTTCAGGAAGACCTCAATTAACATTAGCATTTTCATTTATAGCGGTACAAAACTTCATCAGCGGTTATTGTCCTGCCATAAATTATAGTGTTAACCGGTCTGGTGGTTTTCTCAACCTCCTAGGATATGAGTACTAAATGGGTTCTCTGTCTGTTTATCATAATTAGACAGAATGGGTGGGCTGTCTTTATCTTGTGATTTCTCAGAAAACTATCATGTTGTGGTATATGTACACTTGACAACACTTATGTTAATTCAACATTATCTCTTTGAGAAGAAAAAGCATTTTCGTTTAATTCTTTTTTTCCTAATTGACCATAGCCAACATCTATTTGATACAGTAACAGTCCTTCGCGCGATATGATAAAGTCTGGTATCCATTTACCCTTGGCCCTATAATCTCGTGCGAAAACATTTTCCCCTATTTTAAATTCACAAATCTTGGCCATCATTTTAAGCTAATTTCCTTTGTGAATTAGTAACAATTTGCTTTGTATCTGGTTTTAACAAATATAATCTTGTTTAAAGATTTCTACCTTGAACTATCTTCGATGGTGTTTCCCCAGTTATAGTATGAGGCGTGTTTCTGTATCTGATCAGAAATGTTTTTACTTTCAAATTTAGATCATTTTATGTCCGATTCATAGCTCGTATACTAAGTGATTTAAGTGTACCTATGAATCTCGATGTTAGCCATTTGTACAAGGCCTAAACTGAGCTGATCTTAAATGTCAAATTCCGTTATCCTTCATATTTTTTTGAAAAATATCACTAGTAAACTGTACTCCATTATCTGAAACTAACTGTTTAGGTAACCCGTTTTTAGAAAATATATTTCTTATTTCCTCAATTGTTCTTTCCGCTGTTGTTGTATTCATGACAACAATTTCCGGCCATTTGGAATGTGCGTCTACAATGATTAAAAACATGTTGTTTATAAATGGACCCGCGAAATCAACATGTAGCCTTTCCCACCGAGAACTAGGTCATTCCCATGGATGTAAATTACACGATTGAGGTGATTTTTGCTGTAATTGGCAGCCAGAGCATTGTTTAACCAAATTTTCAATTTCAGTATCGTCTCCTGGCCACCAAACATAACTCTAGCAAGTAGTTTCATTTATATTATGCCTGGGTGACTTGCATGCAACAAATCTAAACCTTGCCTACGCATTTTAACCGGTATAACTACTCTAATTCCCAACATTGAACAACCTCTATGAAGTGATAATTTATTTCTGCAGTTGTAATATGCCTTTAATAATGGATTTTCTAGAGAATTTAGCCATCCATTTTGCACATTTTCAAGGACACACGATTGTACATTTTCGCGCTTAATTTCGGTATTTGTTGCAGGAAGATTGTGATGTGCAGAATACGTATTTATCATCTTCAGAACCGTCAAAATCATTTGATTGCAACGGTAATCTTGACATCAACATTTCCATGCGTTTTATTACTTTTGTATTCTATGTTATATTGACAAGAATAACGCATCTCCTTACACGCACAGCTGTTGTAGCTTGTATGCTCTTATTCGGATTGAAAATAGATATATAAGTGGTTGGCAATCTGTGATAAGAGTAAATTTTCTACCGTACAGGTATGGGTAGAATTTCTGTACTCCCCAATACCCAATAAATTGCAAGTTACGCACGATATATTTGTGGGTACCGTTGTTCTTTTTGTGTTAACGACCTTGAATCGTAAGCGATTGGTTTTGTAACTGCAGGACTTTTAGCGCTTT
Organism: Serripes groenlandicus; assembly: GCA_031761405.1. NCBI lineage: Eukaryota > Metazoa > Mollusca > Bivalvia > Cardiida > Cardiidae > Serripes > Serripes groenlandicus. Next base: position 231,579,511 of record JASEVX010000001.1, on the reverse strand, counting down.
GAAATACTTCAATTTAACATTGTAGAGTTATTTGCCTTCATTTTCGATCCGGGCATTTAAACGAAAAAACTTTGCTGATTAATAAGAACAATTTACAATGTTACGGTTCAATGGGTTTAAAGAAAAGCATGGCGGTCATATTATTGTTTTATAAGATACTTTGTGTCATAACTTACATGCTTCTTGGCTCTTATAAAATAATTTATGGTGTTTTTTACATCCTTTAATCGTAAGTATAATTAATCGACCCCTGATATTTCACTATTTCTTGAATGTATGTTTCGTCTAGTGTTGTAATAAGATGTTCATGTATGTTTTCAGCTTTTACGAAGACTGTAGAGGATTCAAATTCACCAAACGAAGTCTCTTGTCATTTACCCTGCTTAAAAGATACGGAAACCCAAAGAACAATCAATACACATATTGTAAAACGAATACCATTTATAGTAAAAAGCTCCAGGCAATTGAGCTGTTTTAACCAGCAAAGGGAGGACACAGAATAAGCTACCCCGAGAAAGCTGAACTTGAAGCCACACCACATGACATATTGTGATGCAAATTAGTGAAAGTGTTATGACTGTGTTAAGTGTTGATAAATGAATATAAACTATGACACATGCTGTATGATATGACATAATCTGATTTTTAAAACAATTGTCATTTTAGAGTAAGTACTACACAGAGATTTAAAATGTCTGATAATGTAGGAAATGAAAATTTAAATTCACGCCCAAATTCTAGAGAGCGTAAATTCACCGAAAAGGGTTAACAATATTAGAACTGTATTGTCGTAAACAAAATTAAAGGTGCAGTGTCGACATGGCCGAATTGTGTGACAAAGGTTACTATGTTGTTGTCTGATGCAAATGAAATTCAGATGGTACTTCAATGTAGAGATGACCTCCATCAGCTTTTCAATGAAGTATATGCTATACATGTATAAGTGAATTGCGAATGGAGTCATCTGAGTCAGAATTTTGCTTTTGTCTGATGTGTATAGCAGTTTAGAGATTGATCATCAAAATGTAATGATCAAAATTACAGACATAATAAATTATTTGCAATTGGAAATGAGATATCAAATTTCTTGCAGTTATTCACTCAAAAGCTCAAGGTTGTCAAAAATATCTAGTTCGTCAAAACGGTCAAATGCTATTTTCGAACTTTAAAAACTAAGTTGAAATATCTTGATGATAAAAATAAGGCTAAAACTGAACTGAAAGGATCAAAACACAAGAAATTACTAGAAATTACTAATGTTAAAATTGGAGTTTTGGATAATTTTGAAACAAAGTCACAATTCATGATTCATTGCAAGATGACATTGATAGGTCTGAATTTACTAAACATTATATACAGACTAATTGGTTTGAAAACATTAGGGATTTACTTAGTGTAATCAAGATGATCAGGTGTCAAAGAGGGATTTTAAGTCTGATCAATGTTACAGGGCATTATCTCATGATCAAAATAGTTATGATGATCAAACTGAAATTAAACCTGATGTCTCTCGTGATATTTTAAGGTTGGCATCCACATTGTCTGACGGGTTGTCTTTGAGTAGGTTACCTGCTCCTGAACCACATGTTTTCAAAGGAGACCAAATAGATTACCCAGAATGGAATTCTGCTTTTTATATTCTTATTGAGAACAAGAATATCCCCCTTTCAGAAAAGATACATTATCTGCGTAAGTATCTTTCAAGTGAGGTTCATGAAGTAGTATGTCATTTGTTCTTGTTGTCATTGGAACAAGCTTATAATGAAGCCACGTTGTTGTTGGATAAGCGTTACGGGGATAATTTTGTTATTTCGAATGCCTTTAAAAGCTAGCTTGAGAATTGGCCAAACATTTAATGCAAAGATAGTTTAGGTTTACGCAAATTTGCAGATTTTCTGAAGCAATTTAGTATGGCTATGGATGCATAAGGTTGCCTCAGTGTTTTCATTGATGAAAGAAAATAGAAAATGCTTTATTATGCTTCCGGAATGGATTGTTTTGAAATGGAACAGAATTGTTTATAAGTCAAGGGAGCAAACTGCTAAGTTTTCCTCTTTTAAGGAATGCATGCATTTTGTTATGAAAGAAGCCAATATAGCCTGTGATCCAGTAACCTCACGTTGCTCATTGAAAGGAAATGATAGTCAGCCTAGTTCAATGTCAGTTAGAGCAAAGTCAATCATGTCAGAGGTCAAGGACACCTCATGCTCTTGGTCAGATACAGCTACATCAAACAAACTTAATTGTTTGTACTGTAAAGGATGTCATAATTTATTTCAGTGTTCCGGGTTCTTGGCTGTTACTCTAGATAAAATGAAGGTGTTTGTAAGGGAAAAGGTGTTGTGTTATGGGTGTTTACGTAAGGGCCACAATGCCAACAAATGTTATAAGAAGAGCAAATATGAAACTTGTGGAAGAATGCATCCAAACGTGTTACATGAATATAGACCCAAATTTAATCCTTATAAGAATAAAGATCATGCTCCAGTGTATCATGTATCTCATTTAACCCATACAAGGCCATGTAGTCTGAGTTCTCTGATACTTCTTGTGTATGTTTCCCACAAGAATTCCCCATATAAAGAGGTGATGGTCTATGCAATGTTAGACTCTCAGTCAGATCCTACGTTAGTCACTGAAGATACATGTGCTCAATTAGGTATAACTGGTGCTGATACTACATTACTGTTGTCCCCATTGTATGCTGGAAATAGGGTTATGCTACACAAAGGATTCCTCTCCCCGAATCATATACACAACATACTGTGCCTGCAAACCGCAATCACATACCAATTCCTGATATGGCAAGACAATGGCATCATTTAAAACAAATAGAAAATCAAATTACACCTTTACAAGATGTTGAGATTGGTTTGCTTATTGGTTACAATTGCTCAAGGGCATTGCTTCCTGGAGATGTTATTGCACCTTTAATAATGGTCCCTTTGCACAACGTACATATCTTGGTTGGAGCATAGTAGGAATTGTTAGCGTTGATAATGATATTGATGATAATACACACCTTGATGTTGTAGGTTTAAGCCATAGAGTAATGGTTTGTAAAGTTGACCAATCATTGTTGGATGGGAAGGACAGCCCTGATACAGTCAATGTTCTTGATTCTCTTAGAAATAAAGTAAAACCACCGATAAGTCCAACGGATGAGCATGAATTTTAATGATAATAAAGGTTATGAGATTTCCTTCTCTAGAAAAGACAAGTTATTTCTTGATATACTGCAGGACAATATTGAAAGAGTTGATGGTCATTATCAAACTCCAATGCCCTTTAGTGATAGGCAAATTACACTTCCAAAGAAATATGATTTGGCTTTTAGTCATCTAAAGCATTTAAAGTGTCGTTTCCAGAGAGACAATGTTTATCACACGCATATTACTCTGTCATGCAAAATATGATCAGCAAGGGTTATGCTGAAAAGGTTCCTAGTTCAGATCTTAAGTCAAACAATGGTAGAACTTGGTTTATTCCTCACGACGGAGTGTTTCATCCTTGGAAACCTGAAAAGTTAAGGATTGTTTTTGACTGCAGTGCTTAGGTCATTGGTGTATCTCTCAATAAACATAGTTTGCAGGGTTCAGATCTCATTAACGCTCTGGTAGGGGTTCTTTGTAGATTTCGTAAGGAGTATGTCCCAACAATGTGTGTTGATGAACAGATATTCTTTCAGTTTTTAGTTTCTCCAAAATATAGTTTTTTTACGTTTCTTGTGGTGGGAAAATGGTAATTTAGATACTGAACTAATCGAGTACAGGATGTGTGTTCACCTTTTTGGTGCAGCTTCTTCGCCTAGGTGTGCACACTTTAGTATGAAGTTAAATAGCTTATGATTTCGAAGAAATGTATGGATCAGATGTTGCCAATTTTGTTCGTGGTGATTTTTATGTTGACGATGGATTGACTTCTTTACCAGATGTTGAGATGGCAAAAAGTAGTGTGACTAGAACAAGCAATATGCTTAGTGATTGTGGATTAAGATTGCACAAGTTATTATCAAGTTCTAAAGCTCTTGCAAGAGAGCGCAAAGGGTCTTGCAGGTGTAGACCTTCATTCAGATACTCTCCCATTAGAAAAACCATAAGGTGTACAATGGAATGTAGAGTTAGATATTTTTCAATTTAGAATAACATTGTCTGATAAACCATTTACTTACATTTCACCAGTTCTCTTGATAGGAAAGCAAATATTGCAAATATTGCAACAACTATGTGAAGATCAATTAGATTGGGATGATCCTGTACCTGATCATTTAAGACCAAAGTGGGAAAACTTGAGAAGAGAAATCATCAGTTTAGGAGATCTAAGCATAGACAGATGCTTTAAACCGCCTGGCTTTGGTAAAAAAGTTTCTACCGACTTACATCATTTCTGTGATGCAAGTCAATCAGGCTATGGTCAATGCTCTTACCTGAGGTTGGTAGATAACAACAGTCATGTTCATTGTTCTTTTATCGTGGAAAAGTCCAGGTTGGCACCTCTCAAAACGGTTACAATACCACGGTTACAGCTGACAGCTGCATTTGTTTCGGTCAGAATTGGTCAAGTTATTCAAAAAGAGTTGGATTTACCTTCTTTTGGACAGACAGTAAGGTAGTATTAGGATATATAGCAAATGATTCTCGACGTTTCCATGTTTTCGTAGCAAATCGAGTGCATGTCATTCATGACCACTCAGAGTTTTTACAGTGGAGATACATTAAAAGAAAAGTGCAGCAAATCCAGCGGATATAGCATCATGTGGATATTCTGTGCATCAGTTGTTGATTGAGCCAAAATGGTTTTCTGGTCCAACATTTTTTAGTCATCTAGAGTCACCTTGCTTTACGGGTTCAAAGGGGTTTAAAGGAAGCATGGAGGTAATATTAATGTTTTATATGTATCATAACTAACATGTTTCTTGGCTCTTATAAACAAAAATTGTGTTTTTTACATCCTTTAATCGTAAGCAAAATTAATGTTATGTTTCGTCTAGTATTGTAATAAGTGTATCATGTATGTTTTCTGTTTTTACGAAGACTAAAGAAGATATTAATTGTTCACCAAACGAAATCTCTTATCATTTACCCTGCTTATAAGATACGTAAACCCCAAGAACAGGCACAAGACAAATTGTGACACGGATACCATTTACATGTTTTTCTTCACCGTTGTCCATGACGCGCATCAGTTGCTAGCTTTACAGGCCATTTGGATTATAATGCGCCAGCACATGCTCCGATTTAATCAGTTGCTTTGACTTTTGAAAAGCATTTTCGCATTTGTCAGACTATTCAAACACTCTGCTTTTCTCAAGAAGTTTATTCAAAGGTTTGATATCAGTTAAAAGATTGATGATAAACCTATGATAATAATTGAGAAGACCAAGATAAGCACGTAATGTTGAAGGAGTGTGTGGCTTTGAATAATTCAGTACAGCATCATCTTTCTCTTTGCTCTTCCATACGCCATGCTTGTTAATTTCATGACCACAGTATGATTTTCGGTCTTCTAAAAATGATTCTCATCAGTCTCACCTGTAATAATCATTTCCTCTAAAATACACTGTACACCCTTAATTCACTGAAGAATGTGTTCAATTGTTATGTGCCAAATAGCAGGAGCTAAAGATACACCAAATACTAATCTTTCTAAGGAGTACAATCCCTTAAGTGTTTTAATTGTTAGCACTTTCTTACTGTTATCGTCCATTTCTAGGTGTAAATACGCTTGTCTCAAATTCAATTTCGTGAAGTTCTGTCCTGATGATAGGTTTGCGAATATGTCTTCTACCATAGGTAGAGGATACTTATCAGCGTCAAACGTTTGGCTTACCGTTACTTTGAAGTCTCTACATATTTTGACCTTTACATTTGGTTTCACGACTGGTACAATAGGAGTTGAACCAATCACTAATGGTGACCTTTCTTATGATGCCCTGTCTCTCTATATTTTCCAATTCTTGCTCTAGTTTTGGTTTTAGAGGGTTTGGTACTGGTCTGGCTTTCAGGGGAATGTGGGTGAAGCGTCTTACTTAAGTGCGAGGGAGCATTTTTAAAATACCCTTAAATTTACCAATACCGTCACTAAATACAGACACGTATTTCGACAAAACATTTTTCAATTTGTCTGTTGTACTCACATTTTTCACGAACATAAGTGTATTCAAGTCCAATCTTATCTCAAATCAACAATGTAGAATCATTTCCTTTAACAATATGTAGGCACAAACGTTTCTTTTGACCCTTGTAATGAACATATACATCCTTTACTCCTTCGTGTTGAATTATCTCACCAGAGTACATCTTAAGAATAGATTTTGGGGTTTCAAGTTTTACTCTCCTAAAACGTCTTACGCAATATCGGAAGCTCATAAGACTGACTGGCGACTCAGTGTCCTCTTCCATATTAACCGGCTTGTCAATAATGTCAACTTTGACTTCGATTTTCCTTCTAGTCGTATTTACGGATTTAACGTAAAGAATGTCATTGCTTGTCTCACTTTCTTGCAATAAGTTGACAGTTTTAGAACAAGTTGTTGTAATATGTCCCTTTTTAGTACACTTGTAGCATGTTGCGTATTTAAATCTACATTGTTTTGAATAGTGGTTGGATTTTCCACAATGCTCACATGGTTTCCTTGGTTGGCTTTCATTTTGTTTTTGTTTCTGGACTTTCCCCTGTGAAAGTTTCCTCCTTGATTTGGAAATGTTGTCAACTCTGTCTCCATTGGTAGCTTTCAATTATGAAGCATCACGCCCAGATGTTTTCATTGCCTTTGCAATTTCTAACGCTTTTGTCAGAGTCAGATCTTTGACAGACAGCAATTTTTTTTTGATATTGAAAACTTTCAATCGACAAACAAAATCCGTCTCCAATAGCGTCTTCAAGACTAACGCGCCAAAGATCACAAATATATCCAAGCACAAGTCTGCAACTTAAATCCACACATTCTCGTCGCCAATTGTTGTGTATGTGTATAATAGAGAATGAAGGAACAACCATATAGCTTAGCAGAATCAGGGACACTATATTACAGTGAATATAGTGACCCTGGCAGAATCTTTAATACTACTAAGATTAACATGAAAAACATGGCTTATATATAGTTATGATACACTAGCTAAGAGGCGTGGCTTGCAGTGGATACACTTTCATTCAGGAGTTCATTAGTTAAAACAATACATAAAACATTGTTTTTTTTTTATAATTTTACGTTTTGCCTTTATATTTTCAGCAGTCATCTATATAAAATACAATACTGAGGTAAACGGCAAATAGAGTATTTAATTTTCTGTGTGAATATCACAAAGTTAAACACATAATTATTTATTTTGTAGTTCTTATAGATGAACATTTAAACTGATATCAATGTGTAACAATGCAACATTTTTGACAATGTAGTCCTAAATTGTGTCGACAGCCATAAGCTTTTAGGCTTTACCGCTAGCAGTTATGCTAAATGGAAAGACGACATACACAACATCACTTGAGGTTTACTTAATCCAATTTATATTTCCTTTCTCCGTCCATTTTTGTAATATACTTCTATGGTATTGGACAACTGCATGAAAACTGAACAAGATTCTTTAAAAAAAGAATCTAAAATGAAGCAGCAAGAATTGCCACTGATTTGACTAGATCAATTTCTCTTCAATCGAAGAAAGTACCAAAAACTTATTTTAACATTTGAAGGCATTCATGGTTAGACTCGGGTCTGAGTTCTATCTATCTAACTAAGACTTGTACACAAAAAGTTGATAAACGAAATGAAATCTACTGCAAAACGTTTCGAAATGCTTCATGGTGGGGTGTCTTACGGAATAGAATGCATTTTTGACACATCTATGTAAATTCTTCAAATATGTTATTCTCTTCGTATTGGTTGGCGGCGACCATAAAATCAAACGGGGGTACAGTCACTATACATTACGTAACATTACGTAATCATTTCCTGTCACGTTGTGTGACTTACGGTTAATTGGTGCTAGCCTAATGATAAGTGTTATGACATTTATATTGCACAATAGTTGTAACACTTCTTACAATTACAGATTTCATTCACTATCGGTTTTATTCATCATTGAGATAAAACACAAAAATGTTTCTTACAAAGAAAGTTACTGTTCCTACTGAGTTTTCTCTCTTCAGTCCCTCTCGAATTAAAAGATAATATTTGAAGTCATCATTATACATACCACTGTTATACAAGCCAATGTTTGTCAACTAGCTCCAGTTTATGTTCTATGACACAAGTGTGTGAATGTGCTTATATGCTTGTCATTTACCTAACCTAAAGTTTAATTTCAGACAATGAAACATCAAATTGATAGGTTCCTGTAGAATAGAGACGGATATCACCAAGAGTTTTACATTGTTGTTCCATTGCGTATGTGTACGAAGTAATCGGAAGGAAATATATGCGTAGATTTTAATGTAAGTAACATTATAAATGAAATTGACTAAGTTTCTTATGCTCGATTTAAAATGTATTTTAAACATACATATATGGTAACTTTCTTTGGGATTAATGTTGCGCTATATAAGGTTATATTTCTATGACAATTTCATGTTACCGTTTTGAAACAAACCAGCACTACTTTGCTTTTATGTTTATAGTAGATACTAAAGTACGATAAGAAATCATTTATTTCTTGCGTTATCTAAACCGACAGTGAATAGCTTAAACGTCATACTGTTTCATTTGCAGACAATGGATATATATTCGGATTGGTTCATACCTACAAACGTGAAAGCAAAAGTACACACAAGTAATCAGTTGGCAAAACAAGTGAATTTTGAAAACGTTTTCAGAAAAAGAGAAATTTTAAATTGTTATTGGTACAGTCTTTTAGTGGCATACTAAGTCGGACTTATTAGTAATAACTAATGATCACTTGTATTTGCTGTGTTTGCTTAAGATTGTTAATTAAATAAAAATTGTGAAGAAATGTAATATATTTGCATTAAACTGTTTATTGGAAAGTGTGTTCTATTGTTATTATGTTTCTTATATAAATGAGGTTAAAGTAGGGAAAATAGTGATTAGGCTATAAGATCCTATCTGGGGAAAAAACGGCTGGCCAAAAGATCTAGGCAAAAAAGGTCCAAGGCCAACAAGTCCGGGCCGAAACGTCCGTTGGCCAAAACGTCTGTCAACCGTATTTATCAAGGTCTATGACAGACCCTATATGTATAAAGGTGTTGATTCAGACATGGTCGCTTAAAGTATGATCACTATAAAGAAGAATAGAATACAAATTTAACAAATCTATCTTAAGTAACAAAATAAGTATGTTGTTGTCGTCACTTATTAAGTATTACACGCTTAAAATACATCTTCAATATCTATAAAGACATGTAATATTTAATTCTAAATTATAGTAAAAGCTTATAGTTGGGATTTTATTTTATTTTTCTTGTTAATGACTTCTTTTGAACTGTATTTACGGAATATGACTTTATTTGAAAAGGCACCAACGGTTGCATTTGATCTTTAAGTTTGTTTTTGTGCGTGATAGACCAAAGTGTGGCTAGGATGAACGATGGATATCGTATTCATATACACGTACACTAGTACGAACGAATTAATGAGCTTTATCTATGTACCTCATGTATTTGTTTTATTTCAATCAAATGTGGACATTTTAACTTTACACAAAACGATAAAATATTGAAAGCATCTTCTAAATTCAAATCGATTTCAACACTATTTAATAAATAATCATGTTACTTGCATTGTCAGACACGTTCCATGCTTTTAGATACAGTGTATGTAATTATGTATACTTTGCCTACTTGCTGTCACCACACATGATGTTCCAGTGAAACATCTATCAAAGGATGGATTTCCAAGACTTCACGGATGTACAGTTCAATGTAGGTGTTCGGTGGTCTATAATTCCGGTTTCCGACGGTTCAAAAGGCGCAGCTGATATCATGGCCTCAAGCGGGGTTTATAAAGCTGGGGAAGTTCATTACATGCGTGCGTTATCTTTTATAACAATTACATGCTGTTTCATGAGAATGTTAGGTATATTATACTTAACCATGGTGTATGGGCGTGTCATTGGCGACTCTAAATGTACTATCATAATTATGACCTTTCCTGATCAATATTGTTTGGAAGACGGTAAACCAAGGATGGAAAATATTATGCTATAAAGAAGCTGGTAGTGTAAACTTGATCAATCTTCGAAGATATTCATTCGTTTGACTAACAGTGTTTTACGCCAATGGCATTACCAATATATCTGAAGGAGAACATAATGGTAGGTTTGGAATCTCTCCAAATAGACATTGGATTAAACCCCAAACTGGATGGTCATTCATGAATAAAACTCGGAACTCGCACATCAATTAAAGGGATACTCGACCATATCATGTCAACAATCAGTAAAAACATGAAACGTAGATGAAAATGAAAGTTTGTGAAAGCAGGTGGACAGGCAAGACTTCAAGAACTTTCGCTTCGAGGCAGAGAAAGATCCCAATAATATGAAGAAGGCCAAATCGAGACAGACAGACAAACACACAGTTCAAGGCATGAAAAGTGGGTGGGGTAATGGGCGAAGAATTATTGATTTGAAACATCTCGCTGACCATCTTAGAGCCTGCAAAAACTGTTCAAAGCCTTTGCTCTTACTTAAAATTGAAATAGAACAACGTGTAGGATATGCCAGCATTTTATATATTGCCTGTGACTGTGGATTAGTCAACTCGGTGACAACTGGAAAGAGCCATATCCCACCTGACAAAAATAAGAAAGGAATGCCAGTTGATGACATTAACATTACTGGGTTAGTATTCACATATAAAGTAAATTAATGCTATCAATTTTTTAGTGGGTTTACATATTTTTAACTCTCCAAAAACACAGTTTCATGTGATTTTAACATATATGAAAGGTTTCTAAGAAGAACATTATCCCTTTACCACATACAACAAATCTGCAGCAGACGACTGAAAACATCTAGATATTTTACAAATACAGAAAGTCTCAATAAATGAAGAAATTGTCATTAAAAAGAGTGGAAAATATTCTTGCAAAAGGAGTACTTGCTCACAATGTTTTTCAAAAGTTGTCTGCTGCAGAGATGTTAAAATGTGTCTGTATGTGGGAAAGGATTTAAATAAGTGTCTTTATTGTGTGCAAGGACAACAAAATATATGCGGTTTGTCTCTTTGAGTGGAACATATTCTTGTAAAAGGAGAAATTGGTCATCATGAGCAATTTCTCCTTTAGTTACAATGTTTTTCAAAAGATGTCTGCTTCAGAGATGTTAAAATGTGTCTGTATGTGGGAACGGATTTACATTAGTGTCTGTATTGTGTGCACGAACAACAAAATATAAAGGAAAAATTGCTCAATATGAAAAATTTCCCCTTTAGCCACAATGTTTTTCAAAAGTTGTCTGGCCTCGAAATGCTTCTGTACGAGGGAAAGGATTTAGCTTAGTGTTTTTATTGTTTGCAAGGACAACAAAATATATGTATGTGATGGTAAATGATGGGCCATGATGAGACGACGGGAATGTGGCAAGAGATTTCTGTACGGCTGCACTGATGGAGGAAGGTGATTTTTGAGAGTAAGTTTTCTTTCATCGTTCGATATCATCACTGACTTGTGTTTTATGTTGTTTTGAACAGTATTTCAGATGTATAACATACCCTTCAAATTCTTTGCATTCAAAAGTTTAAATAGTATAAAGAATAGTAGACATTTGGGTTCAAGGATAAATTCTGAATGATTGCTTCTTTTTTCTAAAAAGGATTTCAAAAGATTCCCAGAACTTCTGAAGATTGATAGTTTGGTGTTTAACCCTTTCCTTCATACAACAATTCTACAGCAGACGATTTTGAACATATTTTGTCAACAAATAGAAAATCTCTATAATTGAATGGATAACCTTTCTTTTGTCACTATGTTTTCAAAAAGCTGTCTGCTGCAGAGTCGTCAGAAAGCGTGTATATGAGGGAAAGGGTTAATGCCGCTTTCAACAATGGTTCAGTTATATCAAGGCGTTTCCTAGGTAAGTTACCACTACTACTGGTCCATTTATCCTGACACCAGCCAGTCGGGCATAATGCTAACCCACAACCCTTAGGACCAAAGACGGCAGCCAGAACCACCATTTAAGAAGTCTTTGGGTTTACCAGGCCAGGGATCGAACCCAATTCTGAAGAAGTTAACCTCTACAATTATCAATGTGGGTGGTGCATGATTGGCGAGTATATCTTCTAATATCTTTGTGAGCACTTTCTCCATCTAAAAAAATGGTATCAGAAGTCATTTGGTACACATAGGTTAATGTGTAGATTTTTTTTTAATAAGCCTCTATATAATTGTTCCAAGCAAGTATCCCTTGTTGAAATACATAGCATACAGGTGGCATCAGACAATCTAAAACCTTTTCTAATGCCGTCTGTATTTGAAGATTGTTTGGTAGAAACATTCCTTGAGTTACATTTGGAAAAAGTTGTTCAAGACATATACATGATCATTAATATTAATTCTAATTAAAGTTTTTGTCTAAATTCAAGATAGTTTAGCTGTCTATTTTGCAGTTCGTTTCCACTCTTTGTCAAATGTTCACTCTAATAAGCAGTAGCATTTGCTACTATACTATAACTCAGATGATTGATTTAGAGCCATCTAGGCCTCGTGTTTTTTCTCTATCTCTGTTGTCTTGAATAGTGTTGATAGGTTTAAGTTAAAATTTGTTTGTAACTTACATGTATATTTTTTTGATTTTTTTGAAAATAAGCACGGTGAAACATATATTATATTATTGTAAGACTTTTTAGCTCACCTATGCACGAAGTGCAAGGTGAGCTATTGGGATCACATTTTGTCCGGCGTCCGTCCGTCGTGCGTCGTCAACATTTGAGCTTGTTAACACTCTACAGGCTACATTTTGCATCCAATATTCATGACAGTTTATCAGAACGTTCATCTCCATAAAATCTTGGACAAGTTCGAAACTGGTCCATATGAGGTCAAAAACTAGGTCACTAGGTTGAATTGAAGGGAAATCTTGTTAACACTCTGGAGGCCACATTTTCAATTTGAGCATGTTGAAACTTTATCAGAATGTTTGTCTTAATGATATGTAGGTCAAGTTTAAATATGGGTCATATTGGGTAAGAAACTAGGTCACTAGGCCAAATTGAGGGAAAATCTTGTTAACCCTGTAGAAGCCGCATATTTTGCTTCAGTGGCTTGAAATTTGTTCAGAATGTTGAACTGAATGATATCTAGGCCAAGTTCAAATATGGGTCATGCAAGGTCAAAAACTAGGTCACTAGGCTAAATTGAAGGAAAATCTTGTTAACACTTTAAATGCCACATTTTTTGCTTCAGCAGCTTGAAATTTTGTCAGAATGTTTGTCTTAAAGATATCTAGGTCAAGTTTAAATATGGGTCATATTGGATCAGGGAAAATCTTGTTAACTTTGTAGAAGCCGCATGTTTTGCTTCAGCGGCTTGAAATTTGGTCAGAATGTTGAGCTGAATGATATTTAGGCCAAGTTCGAATATGGGTCATGCTTGAAATTTGGTCAGAATGTTTGTCTAAATGATATCTAGGCCAAGTTCGGATATGGGTCATGCTTGGTTAAAAACTAGGTCACTAGGTCAAATTGAAGGGAAATCTTGTTAACACTCTGGATACTGCATTTTTATTTGTTTGGAACAAACAAATTTAGTAGCTGCAATTCTGAAGCCATACGTCTTATGGAAAAGTTCCTAAATTTCATACGCGTGAAAGTAGTACTCAATACTTGCTCTTACTTTTCAAATGTATCACGATTTTTGAAATAATGATATATTTATATCGTCTTTGTTTTCTTATGTGGTTCTTATATTCAAAGAGAATTACGAAATAAAATGAAACATTGTATTTTAAAACATGAACGCGGAGAGATTTATAAATCTCAATGAGTGAACTGCTACAGGGAGAACTATTTCCGATTTAAGCTCCAGATACGGTATTTGAATATTCAATCACGCATTGAAAATGTAGATATTGAATTGAAAATATTTTCTTTGTGCCTTGTCGGCCATATAAATATAGTATAAAGAATTAAAAAAAAAAATATGTGCGTCATAAAATGCATTTAAAATGAGAGTAACACATTTGCAGAGAAATCGTGATCGTCGAATTCTATTTATAAATACAACGGTATGGGGGTAGGGTCTAAAGTGCGGACGCGATCTGCGGACAAATACATTATAGAGGGAAAATGCGGACAAATGCAATATAGAGGGAAAATGCGGACGCAATAGAATATAGAGCAAATCTGCGAACGCTATGATTTGTTGTAAAAAATGTTTAATTAAAGATGGGCAAATGTGTATAATTTGTTACATATGATCATATCCGGGGTTTTCTTTGTAAATATATAATGTGTTTGATTGCTTTTATCAGTGATATAGATTAAACCAAAAATCGAGATCATGCTGAAATGGAATCTCTTTGTAAAGTGTTTTAACGACTTTCCTCTTTATATCATATCTATAGATATCAATAAAGAGAATTGATGGATTGATTTTCCGACAAGTAAATGTCTTTTGACGCATCTGCAGCGGACGAAATTTGAAAACATTGCAAGAATAGAATAGGTTGCTAGTAACTAGCCATAGGTTTTGCTTCAATTATTTCCTATCCTTTACAATCGATTGAAGGGTCATGAGTTCTAGTTATTGTTGGGCCTCTTCATTTTCTACTTTGTAACTTTCAACAGTTTTCCATGTGCCATACTACGAGGCAGATGATCCATGCAACATTCTATTCTGTAGGGTACTTGGAAGGGGCAGAACAATTTAAATAACAAATAAACAATAAGTATATATATATATATATATATACAACACTTTTAATCTTAATTTGTTTCTAGTAATTATATATATATACAACTATAATACTAATCTATAACAAATAAGTTAAATGTTTTTTTTCTTGCTGTGTAAACAGTAAAAAGCAACATATATTGAAAACATTGTGGGAAAAGGAAAATTTGCTTATTTAAACAATTTCTTAATTCCCATAACCTTTCTTTACCGTCGTATAAACCAAATTTGTATTTGAAGGCTGTTATAAGTAAAAAACTTAAATGTTGCCAATTTAATCACATATCTTATCATTATAATAGCCAAATAATTAACAAAAGTTACAATTAAAGTCCGCATCTGTTGTCGAAATATCCACAGGTGCATTAACACAAGATTTGTGAAACCAATTTGTGCATATATCACATTGTACCATGACGGTATCGACACATCCCGGCAAGTTACAAATACATACATGTATATGATAGGTTTATTGGGAAAAGGGGTTACATTTATAATTTGTTTGGAATGACACTCGTACACAATGGTAATTAACAGTGTATGGTCACGCATCCTTAATTGATTTGGCAAGCTTAAACACCCTTTAAAGGAAACAGCGGCCAGCTTAGGTGTATACTGTAGAGTAAAATTCGGACGGCACAGTTATTGGTTTTCTCTGGAGCATTTAATCCTTTTATAATGCAAATGAATTCAAAAGCCTCTGAAGTCTGAAGCATGTTTCTTTTAAAGTGCTCATATAAATATTAGTACTGCCTTTATCCACAATATTTTCTACATGATTTCAATTACTCTTTCATTTGGATAGATGTTTCTTTTTTAGCTCACCTGAGCACGAAGTGCTTAAAGTTAGTTATTGTGATCTCCTTTTGTCCGGCGTCTGTCGTCCATCAACATCTTCTCCTCAGTAACGAGTGGGTCAATTGGGATGAAACTTCACAGAAAGCATCCTCTCATTGACCTCACCAGAATTCATTCAAATGTTTGTGATTTATGCAGAATTATGGTTTCCATGGCAACGAAAATAAAAAAAAACTTTAAAAATTCATCATCTACCAAACTGGTTGGCAGATTATCAAATTATTTTAAAGAAGTGTTCCTTGGCCGCCAGGGAGCGGGGCTTTTTTGCCTTATATGGCTATAGTGTAAACTCAAAAAAATCTTCTCCTCCAAAAGTGTCAGGCCGATTTTCAAATAATTTTGCAGAAATGTTCCTAGGGTGACCCTCTATCAGATTCCTTCCAGCCAAGTTGATTGGTCGAAAAACATGGCCGCCAGCGGTCGGGGCTTTTTTGCCTAATATGGCTATAGTAAAAACTTGAAAAATCTTCTCCTCCGAAAGTTTTTGGCCAATTTTCAATTCTTTTTGTAGAAATGTTCATTGGGAGACCATCTATCAGATTCCCCCAAGCCATGTTGATTGGTCGAAAAACATGGCCGCCAGGGGGCAGCGCTATTTGGCCTTATATGGCTAAAGTGAAAACTTGAAAAATCTCTTGTTAAGCAGGAAGCTTTTGAGTAAGATTTTAGAAAACCCTTGGTCAATTGTGATTTTTTTTGTAACAAAAATTGGTAAATACTTAGATGAGTGAGTCGGGGCCATAATGGTTATCCATTTGTTTTACATGTCTTTTGAAACTTGGAAATTAAATATAATATTCACATGTATGTCTCATGATTTATTTTTAGAGACAACTAAAATGGCATTTAATTTTAACGGATGCGTCATTTATTCTTTTACCCGAAGTTGTAATATTTATAAACAATGCATAGTTTATAAATCACACATCTATGCAAAGGCAAATGTTTGCACAGTTTTATGTACCCAAACAAATGGAGTGCCTTCAGCGCTTTGATTGATTTCAGCATGATGAAACTTTATCAGAATGTTTTTCTTGATGATATGTAGGCCAAGTTTGAATATGGGTCATGCTGGGTCAAAAACTAGGTCACTAGATCAAATTGAAGGAAAATCTTGTGAACACTTTGGATGCCACATTTTTTGCTTCAGCAGCTTGAAATTTAGTCAGAATCTTTGTCTGAATTATATCTAGGTCAAGTTCGAATATGGGTCATATTTGATCAAAAACTATGTCAATAAAGGAAAATATTGTTCAAACTCCGGAGGCCGCATTTTTACTTTGAGCAAGTTGAAACGTCAAAATGTTGTCTTGATGATATCTTGTCCATGTTGGAATATGGGTCATATCAGGTAAAAAAAATATAGATCACTAAGCCAAATGAAGGAAAATATCGTTAACACTGTGGAGGTTGTATTCAGAATTATTGTCTTCATGTGTTTCGCAATGCAGTACATTGTGTAATTAAGGTGAGCGATCCAGGGCCATCATGGCCCTCTTGTTTATAAAACATGCTCCGCTATGAAGTTGAATTTGGCAGCTCAAGTTATGAGCTCACCAGTAGCCAATGCTCTTGAAATAACTTTGGCGATTCGATAAGAAAAGGAAATGACAATTGAAGACATACGATTAGCATATTTGAATGAAGAATTTCTGACGTTTGTTTTAGGACTGGGATCGAGAGGTGAATATGGGGCCAGGGAACTTCAAACAGTCAGATAGAAATATGATAAAACTAATCTACCAAACATTGGAAGGATTGAATATGCAGTTAAACCTCGGTGGCTCGAACTCGCAGGGCCAACGCTAAACAGTTCGACCTATCCATAGTTCGAGGCAATCCAACATTTTCATTTTGCCACAATGTTTTCAACTTCATTAAATAATTGTTCTTTAGTTTATATAGTTTCCATACTTTTGACAAAATATTTTCAATTCGTCTGCTCTAGATGTGTTATATGTGGTAAAGGAGGGTTAAATCACAATCTTTTACAAATAAGATTATAAATGTTCTAATCACTTTTTTAAAACTATTGACAATTTCTCTTCTATACGCAAAAAGGGATTTGAGCGTGAGATATACCATACAGTGTATCACTCTAAACTTTCGGAACTATTTTTGGCTGTTGAAATCTCCTCCTGCGAATTGTCCATATAACGTTTCTTAGTGTGCATGTATTACTACCCTGAGCTTGACATTTAACGAATGAAGTCACTTGCTTTTGTTGCAAATGCCGTTTGGAAAGTTGAATTATAACGGTGACGTTATTGTTTGAAATGACCTCATGCACGTGCATGACCAACATTTAAGAGGTTCGTACCATGTAACAGTATGTTGTTAACCGGTCTAACACGTACTGTATGAGACAGTAAGAAATTGCCCATAATCAGAATATGAAAATTTAACATTACAAAGTCACGTGAGGTATAATAAAAATAAAATGTTCATAGACTGTTAATAAAACTGATTTCAAAGTGTTTCGTTAGTTGAACAAATCCGTGAATATTGCCAAAACAAATACAATGGGGAGTACAAATAGAATAGCCAAAACGTGTTTTTATCAATGTAAGCAATGTCATGTCTGAACAGAACATAGTTCCCCCTCACATATATTCCTTTTAATTATAACGTGTTAAAATGGAAATAGACTTCGGCCTTCGTGATTAATTACTACACACCTGACCTCCAACTCGTGATATAAGATCCGATATATCACTCAAAATGAAATATATTTCCTAATTAGATTTTTCTTTCAGTACTGATCGAAGTTTTATCTGTTATTGCTAAAGTTCTAAATTTCCGGGCCGAGGCATGTTCTCTTGCAGTCAGGAATAAGTTGACACATTTCTCTGAGAGGAATTCTGTATATTCCCCAGTCATTATTGTGTGCTCGTAATTACGAACCATAAAGTTGGACATGACTTTTCAACTAATACAGCCTTGTTAAGTGTATCTTTACTAACATGTGTCTCATCTTCAAGGCAGATATTTTCAAAATAAACACATTGTAACGCCTGTATCTAAGCATTTAAAACAAGAATATGGGTATAACCAATGTTTATTTCCCGGGATTACTATAAAATATAAATGATCACAAGAAAATGTCGAATGTGAACATGCTCGACAACGAAAACATCTCCTCACGGTACCGAAGTTTCTAGTAAAGTTTCACTGACTTCCAGCCAACAGTTGCCAAGAAACAGCCAAGACACAAACACGGGATACAAGAACGCATGGACAGACGCACAGATGCACAACCAACACGGCGATTGTATGTTCCAACAACGAAAAGGGTAAAACTCCGATTGCCACAATGTTTTCAATGGTGTCTGCTGCTGATGCGTCAATTTGTCTGCAAATCGAAAAATGTTTATCTTTAGGCTAAAATATACCAAATACGGCCAGCAGACAGCCGAATTTGTCCTACCTAAAAAAAACTGCTTTATCCTACGAATTAGTGTATTCCTTCATCAGAATGCATTGAATATGTGGCAGTGAGTTATAATGCATTGTTAGTATGTATAGGATGCACTGGAACAGACAGCCGAATTTGTCCTACCTACAAAAACTGCTTTTTCCTACGAATTAGTGTATTCCTTCATCAGAATGCATTGAATATGTGGCAGTGAGTTATAGTGCATTGTTAGTATGTATAGAATGCACTGGAACAGACAGCCGAATGTGTCCTACCTACAAAAACTGCTTTTTTCCTACAAATTAGTGTATTCCTTCATCAGAATGCATTGAATATGTGGCAGTGAGTTATAGTGCATTGTTAGTATGTATAGGATGCACTGGAACTGTTTGATTGAATAGATTTTTAGGATTTTGAACTTGTCCGATAGTGAAGAAGAGTATGCGGAAAATCAGGTTTGGCCAAGCCCGAGTGTGTGAATTGACGGGAACCATCTTATCGGAAAGCTTTATAGGATAATTGAATAGCTGAGTGATAACTGATAAAACTCCTTGTTTCTAAGGGCATTCGGCTTCCACTGAAAGTAGGCTATGTGGTTATGTAGAATGGTAGCCAGCTGCATCGGTGGAAATATGTTCAGTGGTGGTGCGATAACATCAAGAAACATATGGTTAAGTGAACTGGGCTACGTGATAAAGCTGTTAAATTGTTGAAAATGCAGTAATATTTCAAACGATCGAATCAAACCGTTACCTGCTACACATATAGACTACTAAAAAATCAATCGCCTATCGTACTTTCCATGACTTTTAACATATTTTGATGCGGAAAGGTAAATGTTGACTTTTGTGAACTGTGTTGTTTCAGAACAGGATTTACATCGGTACAGTCTGATAATGATCTACACGATTCGCACATTACTTTTATTATCCTGATAGAAGTTTCTGTTTACTTGTGTAGGTTATGATAAGACAGCTTATAAGAACCCGGACAGTTCAGAAACACCAGATATATGCAATACTGACAAATAGCAGCCTACACATACGTTAATAGTGTTCATCTTCATGTTTCGCTTCTCATTTCAAAGTAATCAGAAAGAAAAGAAAACCCCTGAATAAATATGCAAGGCCTGTGCAGGTGTCAATGCTTATCTGATTTCAAATAAAAACAATCTTGTAGATAAAGCCATTTACATGCATGTTCTTTAAATCAAGCAGTTATCTAGTTATCTAGTTATATAAGTAGTCCATGTAACAAAGCCATAGCCTTCATAGTTTAGGCAACAGTTGGCCATTAACAGGTTGGATAAACAGGAGCCTTGTGCCAATGCTCATCTGATTTCATTAAATTCTGAAAACAGTCTTGTAAAAATGCACGATAAATGTATGGTCCTTATATAAGTCAAGTATCTCCTGACGATTAATAAGTAGTTTAGAGTGATATATTTTCCTACTTGCAGACTCACTATCAGACATCTACAGCAGATATATGTTGAAAGTATTGTGTCAAAAGCGGTAACTGCTCTTAATTATAATTTCTCTATTTTCCATAATGTTTTCAAGTTTATTCAATAATCATATACTCTTTTTTAAAGAGGTTTGTACATATTTCTGCATTAATGATAACAAAGTATTTTGCTGAAGATGTGTTGTTGCCATAATACCACATTTTTGTCTACATGGAAATGTCGCCATTCTGTCATTGGTCATAATAGGCCAAATTGTGACTACGATGGATGAGCTGTGTCCCTGGCATACAGGAACGATTTTACGAATGAATTATTGCGCTTTATTTATGTACCTCATATACATGTTTCATGTACAATCTGAGATTTAATCAATGCTAAAAACAAAGCACACACACATGTGAACCTTCTTTCTTTACCCACTACCATAGAATATTATAAGCATCTTCTGAATTAAAATCGTTTACAACTCTTTTTATTATTTATCAATTTTATTTTCACTTTCAGACTCTCTCCATGTTTTAACGTACATGTACTCCTGTATGCTATACCTACTCGCTGTTACCACTTATGTTGTTGCTGTGAAACATCTATCCCAGGATGAATATCCTAGACTCCACGGATGTACAGTTCAATGAAGGTGTTCGCAAGTTATCAATACCTGTTTCCGATGGTCGGTATTCAAATGGCGCAGCTGATATCACGGGCTGAAGCGGAGCTCGTAGACCTGGTAAAAGTTCTTTACATGCGCGCTTAGTGAGTATTCATTTATAAAAGGTACTCGCTGTTTAAATAGCATTTTATTTATGTCACGACGTCATTACACTTGTCCATGGCTTCTGACCTATTAAACAGTACTAGGCTAGGCAGTGTGCCGTGCCAAAGGGGTATTCTACAATTCTATAGGCAAATGTGATCGAACTGGAGACCGGTCCTAAATTATGCTAACAGACCGACCCGGCTCGGCGGATTCATTTAATACGACTGTTTTATTCGGTGTTGCAAAAAGGCAATAACATTGTTTATTTAACCTATATATAAGTAAATATCTGCTAAAAGATCAAGTGAGAAAAAACATCATCAAGGAATATAGTAAATACTTTGATGGCTATATATATATATATATATATATATGGCCTACATTTCTCACCTGGTGTAATAGAACTTCAATAGTTGTGATATGCTGTTATGAAAACAAGCCCCTCCTTTTTTAACGGATTAATACGAACAAAATTAGTAGAGAGTCACCCAAAGTTTTTACTGCATGTACGAGGGGTGATCAAGAAATTATAGGAATTTTGTTATTATTTCGACTCATACCAAAACTGATTTTATCCAAAGTTCTCATTCCTCATGCATACATGACAAATATTGGAATAATTGGTTTAAAGTTAACCATTTCTGTGAGATTTTGAAAATTGTAAGTACCATTGGGATGGGCCACGGTAGAAGCGTCAGAGGCATTCCATAACCAATGTTCACCAAATTGCGAAACATATGACGTGAAACAAATGACAATTCTTATAGTGAAAAACGACTCTGGCACTGTTCTTTTCATCGTCAGAACTGGCTCTCTTTCAAGTGGCATTCGTTTCCTACTGATTTATCTACTACAATCGTGTTTTGACTATATAACAAATTTTCAAATTTTCATTCGACATTATTTGGTATGTGACGTTCATGCATGTCGCTTAGTAACTTTACTATTGTGATGGTAACAACAACATTGAACTTTTGTAATTAGAGCACATAACAATGTCATGCAAATTTGTGTTATCTTCTATCGGTGTATATTTCAATTATACACAGTTTAAACTGGTACTATCTTGTAAAATTACGGTGTGGCCCGCCAATGCCTGAACTTGTTTCTATAACAATGATTTATCACTAAACCAATGACAATATCAAAAATATTAAGTCACCATGTACATCAACAAAACAATGGTACAAAGAGTAATACATAAAACCCGGCCCTACGAGCCTATAAGTCACTTTTCAATATAAAAAAAATAAGAAAAAAAAAAAACCAAAAAAACACGAAAAAAAAAAATAACAAAAAAATAACAAAAATGGAAAACGTGTTGTGTTGGTATCTTTCTACTTCATAACGACAATATTAAATATGCAGATATGGGCAGTCCCATTCGAAAACATCCATTCCAGAAACTTTACCTCCAAAAGAAAAATAAGGTATATATGAAAAGACATATAAGTACGTATAATTATGAATGAGATCTCGAAAAAGAACGGACGTTTTGCTGTCCACCAAATCACATAACAATAAAGTTATCGTAATGTTAAGTAATAATAGATAACTAAAAGTCCTTTATAGAAACGGAATTTAAAGAACATGAAGTCATATGCAAAATCAAACACAGTGAAAAACAATGATAAGCAAAGACACTATGTATGTGAGTCAGTGCATGTGTCAGTGAATGAATTTGTGAAAGGGAGATTGAAGTTTTGCTGTCCACCAAATCACATAACAATAAAGATATCGTATTGTTAAGTAATAATATATAACTAAAGGTCCTTTATAGAAACGAAATGTAAAGAAAATGTAGTCATATGCATAATCAAACACAGTCAAAAACAATGATAAGCAAAGACACTATGTATGTGAGTCAGTGCATGAGTAAGTGAATGAATGTTTGGAAGGGAGATTATTGTGTCTATACGATCCTATTGAGAAATACTTAAACCTTCACATACACATTATGAACATTATAATACATCATCTACAATTTAAATATAAATATGGTATGAATTTCATCATTGTGTATCAACTAACACAAAAGTTACTAAGAAAGTCCTATTACTTTTTGATCACCCCTTGGACATATACTATAAGTCGATTAAAGAAAAAGAGGTTTTTTTAAATTGATCTAAATAGTTGAAAATCGTAGATGAGGGTTTACAAAGGAATATTGTTTTCGAATTGGGTTAGTACGTTTTCAATGGTATTTAATTATGTGAACAATTCTAAAAATAAATATCACGTACGGCACATTGGTTGAAATCGTTCCACCATTGGTCAATATTGTGAGGAGATGTCATGTTATGAAAGTTTCAACGGACGACAAACGACATACTACGGACATCTAACGATCTTAAAAGCTCAACATTAGCACCCAGTAAAATTTGATCATAATTTCATCAGGTATTTTATGCACTGGTACATGTACATTACTGTCATTATGAAAAGTTGGATACCATAGACTGAATCAAAAAGTATTAACAAGAGTCAATGGCAAGGAAAACCAAAGACTGCTGTCAAGTTTCAAGTTATTATAGAAAAGCTGGTACTGTTTATTGAACCAGTACTTGAGTGATCACATATAAAAAAAACATGAGCGAGTCATGCTTTAATAACTATATATCAACGCACAATGGTTGTCAAAAGTAATTGTTTAGTATTCAGCAGAGTGTTTCATTTGATTTGTATTTGTTCTTTAATTTCATTTTTAGCAATATATATTTACATTTGATGTTCTGATATTACAGTTGTTTGTACATGTAATCTGAATGCTGAGATAATAATTATAAATATCAACCTATAATCAATACCAGTCCTTTAAATTTATTGAAATAGCAAGTATGTGAAAACTATGAGTTAAAACAAGGACATATACAAGAACTTAACTTTCGATAAAATGTTCGATTTGATTTTAGTATCGATTAATCGTCTTTGAAACTTATTTAATTCGAAGATATTCACTTATGAAAAACAGGCTTTTGTCAATAATGTCCGCCTTTCTTGTTCATCCTTGGGAATGTTTTCTTGTAATTGGCTGGAAAGTTTAAGCAATGTATTGGCTGTTTTTTCACAGTACCCAAATCCTTTTGTCATCTTGATTTTGTTTGACTCTCTCGGCGGCGTCAATGGACATATTAAGGTTTTTGTAAACAATGCAGAGTGAGTCCGCTCGTTTTGTTATTATCAAAATAGTCCAAACCTCTTAATACATGAATAATGGAGCCGCTCAATTTTGAACATGGAAGAGAATGTTTAAGGAAACTCGAAGCCGACGGAGTTTAAACATGTTTACTTAGCAGAGGGTCACAGGTTTCAGAAGAGTGTGACATGATCTGTTTCTAGAAAATATTTTTCCCTTCATGATCCGATTTCCTTTGACGATATTTTTACATAAAACTGGCATTAACTTGGTAGTTTACTATTTAGCTTTTTTCTTTATTTCCATCGTGTTTGAATGCAAATCTGCCCGGAATTGTTGTTGCATTGTGATCTTGGTCTTTCTCTTTAATCCACTATAGCCTGTTCGACTACGGGATCAGCCCATGCCACAGCGCGCTTAACAAACTGTGACTTGTCCTGACTCTTCGTGCCTTTGACAAGTCTTGCCACTTTCTGCCAAGCAAATGTAACCAAATTGATGACTGCTTTAAGCATGAATGTTTTGTGCATCTCTTTATACAACGGCATTCCTGTGTTAAAATATAAAAAATAGTATTAATGTAACCAGATTACTTTGTTGGGTTTTAGCCCATATCAGCTATTATTGTCTATCTGTGGGACAGACCACTATACTACATACTCCCCTCCATGTGAATATTCGTCCTCGAGTTATTCAATTTCTACTCTATCTCAAATCACTGCTGGTTATTTATATTGGGCGCCAATGTAACCCGGCTGAAAGAGTCCGACCCAAACAGGGCTCGAACTCGGGACCGCTTGTCCCGGAGGCGAACACTCTACCGTGTCGCTATAAAAAAATATACAGGAGGTCCCGAGTTCGGGCCCTGTTCGGGTCGGACTATTTCAGCCGGGTTACATTAAAATGTCTGTGATTTGAGATATAATTAAACCATGTCCAGTCAAATAGATTATATTTCTAATGCACTCACCACTTAGAATATTAAGGAATAACATGGTCAAACAAGAAACACTTTTACTTATACTGTAGTGTCAAACTATGCGGTCCCTAGAGTATATGTTTATTTGACCTAGTCACCCTCTGCTTTACCTGACACGGCCTATGGTCGACCTAGGCATAGATATCAGCAAGATAAACAAAATTGTGGCGTCGAGAGTGTCCACAAGACAATTGTTTACGAAGGGTGAACCACTGACAGCGGACAACGGTTTGGTGAGCTACAACGTGATACAATTCCGTAAATAACATTGACAATGTTTCCATACAATATCATATTCTACAATTTAACACTTATTTAAATATTGTGCATTTCCCAGTCCCTATATTTCTGTTCTGAATCACAGCCCCTTTAACAATAAAAACAATAACCAGTTCAATTGAATGTCATAATTTTGTTTATACCTAAAACACTTGTTTCAAGATGATTATCTTTTCATAGCTTGTAAGATTTTTTTTCATTGTCCAGCAGAAGAGCTAAGTATATGTTTTGGGATCACAGAGTATGTGTCCAAATAAATTAGCATTGCAATTAACTGCAATAAATTAGCATTGCAATGAAGTGCAATACATTAGCATTGCAATGAAGTTCAATAAATTAGCATTGCAATGAAGTGCAATAATAAAGTAAATAGTATTTATTATTCAGCAGCTTATTCTAAATTTTACTAATTAGTATGTAATGTATAACATATCTTTAATGCAAAAACACAAATTAAAACACTCAAATCAGCTGACTAATTATCATAGTTCTGCTTTCCAAAGTTGCCTATTCATTACCTAAGCGCTCAGTGTCACTTTTGCCATTTTCTCCATTTTGTGTTTCTTCACAAATTAACACCTTTGAAGGAGGCTCGTCATCTAGCAGGACAAATAAATTAATTAGTCAAACATGTGTAGATATACATGACGATTTTACTTATTTAACCGACATTATGTTTCTATTTCCTTTTCGAACATATTAAGACAAATGACACACTGCTAATAAGACGCAATCCTTTACTCCCTTTTGCAAGTTATGGACGTTTTAGTTGTGTTTATTCTCTAGCGATACCCAAAATATCATTATAAAAAAACTTTGCAAAATTTTCAAAGTTGTCCAGTTTGGATTTTTTCTTCGAGGTTCTCATTCCGATTATTTTAATTAAAAAATGTTGTAAAATGTAAGCTGCTGTGAAAATGAGATATTCAAGTACAATTCCGTGGGAAAACTTAATGTTATTACGAAGAGAGAATTTGTCGACCTAATAGAAACGATTTTAACTATCACAAATTACTATAAACAAATCAAACTCGCATGGTTTGTTTATTTAATAAAATACCGTAACATATGATGTGTTGGCCTAGATGTCACTAAAACAAAAAAGCTGAAACCGTTTTCTTACGAAAATAATGACCACTTAAGAAACTCTAAATGAGCCACTTGTGCGGATTTAGGTTTCAAGAAAATAACATGTTTTAATTAAGCCAACAGTCGTCAAATACAATTCTTGTAGAATACCATTTTCCTGCAAACAATTTTGCATCACATTACTGATATCCTAAATACATGCGCTTTATATAAAGCATGTCAAAATAAAGAAATTACTATTACTTGGTGCAATATATAACCGTCTATCACACTGAAATATTTCTATCTGATTTACTAAGAAGTTATAACAACTGACAACCTAAATGTAGACGTCCTCTGAGTGTAAATGTGTGGTGTACTCTTGCTAACATATCATCTGAAATAAAAGAAAAAGTATATTGTTATAATCAATAAGACATATATATATTACCAGAATCAACACAGTGAAAGGTACTCAAACAATGGATTGCTACGAATAAGGAATTAAAAATCTTGTTGGCTTTTCCCGCGAACTTATTTATCAACATCATGACAAAAGAAAAACACATATTCTACAGTGAAATGTTTTAAGCTTGAATAAGTGACTAATTTGTTTACCCTACATTGCCAATATTAAACCTAGGCCTAGATATCATCAAGTCTAACATGTCGACCAAGTTTTAACATGTTCAAGTCAAAGGCCCGCCTTCTAGAGTATTTGCAATATTGTTCTTCAATATAACCTAGTATTTTACGCAGCATGACCCATATGATCAATATGTAATGTTTGCCTAGATATAAAAAATAAAACATTACTTGGAACCGTATATTATTCGAGTAATCGGTTATTAATTCAAGTAACCGAGTGCTCAAAAAAAATAGATAAAATATAAACACAGTTATGTTTCACCCTTTCCTCTTTTAATTTGTCACACATAACTGACCATAGATTAATAATTCACAACTCTATCGGTAGTAAGATAACATAAGAAATTAATTATTAACGTGACCTGCGTGAGTTTACATACATGAATAACACATTTTATACAAATGTTACCATACCCGGCCTATTGGGCCTATAAGTCACCATACAATATATACATAACATTAACTCATAAAGTCACATGAAATGAGTTATTTACAAATATACAATAAATTGGTAACAGTGTGGGGAATGAGACATCGCACTCAATATGCAATGTCTATTTTCACAGCTAATTTACCGGGGTAAAAAGGGGTTACTCCCAATGTGATTTATCTACCATACATAGCTGACCTCCTCCTTAGGTAGCTCTTAACAATGAGTTTCGCACATTTACGGGGATGAGCATTGATCAGAAATGAAACAGTTTTTCGTGATCACTTAATTCATTAAAGAATAGTCATTTAACTGATCTAAGAACCTATCATTTCGAATGTCTATATCAAAATCTCATTTTATCTAAAAATTAGTATTTGGTCAAAGTTTCAATTTGTTAAAAATAAAAATTCGTATTCTAGAATGTTCACGAGAATGTCTTTCAATTTGATCAAGTGACTTAGTTCTTTTTAAACGATTTGGCCTAAACAAACAAACTAAAATCGGTTGATGAAGATAAGTGAAATAAGTGGCCTCTAAAATGTTTACAAGCAAAGTGTTAACGACAGACGAACGACTCATTGACAGACTTGAGACGGCCGGTTGCCTTCGTTTGACTCCTTAGCTGATACATCCAGTGTTTTTAACGACACTTCCCAAACTCTAGTTTGGTAATTAGCGCGGATTTAGG
Organism: Serripes groenlandicus; assembly: GCA_031761405.1. NCBI lineage: Eukaryota > Metazoa > Mollusca > Bivalvia > Cardiida > Cardiidae > Serripes > Serripes groenlandicus. The sequence continues at coordinate 231,550,937 of JASEVX010000001.1, read as the reverse complement.
TTTCAATAAAATAACGTGTGTTAATAAACCAAACAGTCGACATATATAATTGTTGTAACATACATTCTCCTGTTAATATGTTGACATGATATAATTGATTACATAAATGCATGAGGTTCATATAACACGTGTCAAAATAATGAACGTACGATAACTTGGTGCAATATATAACCGTTGTACAACCTCAAGACGTTTAACTAATATACTTAGAAATAATTACAACTTACAACCTAATTGTGGACGTCCTCTGAGTGTAAATGTGTGGTGTACTCTAGCTAACATATAATCTGAAATAAAAGTAAAAGTTATAATCGATAACACATATATAGATTAACAAAACAAAACCGTGAAAGGTGCTCGTACAAGGGATTGCTTCGAAAAATGAAACGAAACTTGTGTTGACTTTATCCGCGTACTAGGGTATCAATACCGTACTACGTTTAAAAACTATATATGGTCAATACTGTCTAAATCTGTTTTCGGTATCGCAAATTGAACAACTTATATGAGAGTGTTATTCAACTCGTTTCACCATTCTTAGGTTAAATAGAACAGGTGTTCATGGACCAAACAATGACAAATACAACTATGGTATATATAGTTTTCTTTCAACCTATTTACACTACATCGTTGAATAACTAAATACATTGGGTTCATATAAAACATGTACATATATAAAGAACATTCTCAAATCAAAGTTTTATAAAATCAAAGATTCGTTAACAAATTAAGATTTTGCGAGATTATAAATAATTGAAGTACCTTGAGGCGGGCATAGGTAGTAACGTCATATGTATTGCGACGAAAGTATATGTGTCAGGTTTAATGTTCTGGTTGGTAACGAAACACATTGCTGTCTTCTTTTGCAGGATAAATGAATGAGTTGGACAACAGTAAAATAAATTATTTAGCTACATGTAATACTGACTCGATTTTCTATACTGAGCAAGTTGTAATTTTTCTACTTTCCGAAAAGACTGTACTGTTCAAAATTCATTCATTCAGTCAATCACTCATTCGTCAAAATACCCACTAAGCCAATTAACCACTTACTTACTTGTCTATGTACTTCGTTTTCGTTACAAGGATCAAAACTATGTTATAACTGGAATGCGTGAAAAATGTTCGTATGTTCATTTCATTACGAAATTATCATATTTACAACTTACAATTAAATATTAGACGTGGGACGCTTTTGTGGCTTATGACAATTGAGAGGCAGATGTTGTTTGCAATGAGAAAATATTCTTTTTTCAGCCATGCTCTCTGCTATGTCAGAATTATTCATTTTGTTCAAATACCTGAAATGTGACAGAGTCTCATAAACACAATTCAGTTAGTAGGCTTGTGAAACTGTACTGAAATATGTAATTTCCCTGCCCTGTCACGCTGTGGGTCCGTATTGACTATGTCCCTTGTCGTGTCGCTGTTTTGAAGTCGCAATCTGCTTGTACATACTTTACCTTTCTGAACTTACTTGTTCACTGTATGTTCTGGTTGTATTTGGTATTTTTTTTATTTTGTCAAGTATACAATGTTCGCAACTATAAATCATAACAACACAATGTCACATTCAAGTCAAAAGACATGGTGATGATAAGTTTATTTAAGCAATCATAAAGATAACTCACCAGCTATAAGTACATATCTTCCAGCAACACGTTCCTTGTATTCTGCTATACCTGGTATAACTGGCATCTCTCCTGACTCCCCAGCTAAAATGACAATATGGCCTTTTCACAATTATTCAGCAAATAAATGTAAATAGAAAAATGACAATCCTTTACTGTTGTCTTCTTTAACACCTTTTAAAAATGCTGTATACGTTGATTATTGAACTAAGATAGTATTCGATGTCAATACAGGTGTGCCAAAGGAAAATGCTGAGAAATTATTCCCACTTACCTTACCAGTAATCTAAAACAATATACTTATGAATAAAACTCGTCCTTATTTCCTTTCAAATATAGTTGTATGCCTAGGGATTATCTTATCTTTGATGACATGCGTTACAATTTATATTTCGTCTGAAATAAACGTTTTATTTCATACTACATGCAACACGTGCGTAGGTACAGGGTAAGCACTAGAGTTGTTCTTCTTTGATAAAAGTACCAATGGATCGTAACTGGAGTCATTATAAAACTTAATTCAAACAAATGTGCCCTCTTTTTTTTCAGTAATATACATGTATACTGGATCAATAAAGAATTGGTATTTCTATCTGCGACACAAAACCTCAAAGGAATGTTCATTGGTTGTCCTCTTTCAAAATTGTTCAAAAACATAAATTATATGTAGAATTGTGGTTGATGCGCCATCAGAAAGGAAAGCAAATCCTTAAATTCCGAAATATGTATTGAGTGGCAACCTACACAAATTGTTCAAACGATATTGATTGGTTGAATACGAAAGCGACCAGACGCCATCAGAAAGGGGTGAAATGATAAATTTCTTTAGTCTATTTTTATTTAAGATTGTTCGTGTCTAGTTTCAAGATAATTTAGCAGAAATGTACTTTTTCTAACCCTCTACAAAATGTGTTCAAGCGCCGTATTTATTTGTTGAAAAAAGATAGATACTAGGCGCCATCAGAAATAGGCTGAAATACACTGTTATCTTCGAACAAAATGGTCAAGCCCATCGGATCAATATCGATCAAAATTCACAGGAATGTTTTCTTTCAAATTACTCAAAGAGTAATGCCTTATTACAAATGTCTTTTACTATTAAACTGTTGCATTGACAGTTTCGTGGGCATTCTCTGCAGTTTCTTTCATACTCTTGATCAATTATCCCCTGCTATAAGCAGTTACACATTTGTTACTATCAATCAGGTGATCGATTTAGTGCCATATTGGCCCACTTGTTTTAATACCCTATGTTAACACGTTATCAAAAGAATATTCTATTGGAATGTTTAGTCAAAGGCGTACTTTTTAAAAAAATGTCATAATCATTCTGAATAATGTGCGTGGTTTTAAGCGTTATTTTAAGACTGCAACGTCACAAGATGTGCGTCGAAAAAGGTTCCTTTACCGGTTATCAATTGTTCCTTACAGTTAAGAACATCATGGAATTGACATAAAAACAATTCGTTCACATTCCAATCCAATCCGGTCGGACCAGTCCTTTAACATCCCAATTCATCCTGAGAACATTCCGTCCCTCCAATCATCCTGAGAACGTTCCGTCCCTCCAATCATCCTGAGAACGTTCCGTCCCTCCAATCATTCTAATTGTTTGTTCCGTTCTGTTCGTTTTCACGCTCACTTAGAACACTTTTTTATCGATCGTTTCTTACACGATTTGGTTAATTTATATTTGTTCTATATTGTTAGTGTGACGTACTAGTCTTTGTTCGACGAAACTAGCATAGTTAGACCTGATAAATTGATCAAAATAAATGATCTTCACAGTTGTAAACTAAATATGTTTGTAATGTATGTAGTTGATTATCTATATCAGTGTCTCCGACTAATAGGCATACATCGGACTTGTTAACGATTATGTTCCTTAATAAGTTTGTATAATACATAAAAAGTAACTTATTTCATTCGTTTGATATGATCGAATCGCTTATATGATTGGAATGCTTCAATTATGGAGAATATTGCAATCCGAACGATATATTCCAATCTGCTCTTTAAGCGTTCCAATTTCGATCATAAAATGCTCACGATCTCATTACTGTCCAACCACATTGTCAATGTTATGATGTTCTTAACTGTATAATTGATCTAAATAATGTATCATCAATATAAAATATATATATTTCAAACTATGTGATGTTATTTCAGTTTTAATCCTGTCTCTGCTACTTGGTTGTGGTTATTTAAACAATTGGAAATATAAGTATAACACTATAATTACCATATATATAACGTTTATTGTTTTGATCACAGTCTGTGTCTCCCTGTGAATCATAGTAACCTTCGAAATCTGCAGTTAAAAGCATATTACCAGAATTAATTCCAGTACCCTAAGCGATAAATGTATAGTCTCATAAGCCAAAACAGTAACTTTGAAGAACTATTATAAATATTTTAATCACGTATTATTGCTTTATGCGTAGTTTAAATTTTGCAAGTCTGCAATAGATGCAAGAAAACTCGGTATTTTATCCGCTAGCTGCTTTTTCCTATAATTGAACTAACATTTGACTCATAAATCTTAAAAACAGTTTGAACTTTATTTTGTAATTTGTTTTAAACGTATCACTTTCGTTTGCTTGTTTGATTTTTAAATATAATGCTATTGACATTATTAAAATAAAACTAGAATTACCATCCATATAATCTTCAATTTGTTCTTCCCAGTCTGTCTCTCCCAGTGTGCTATAAGAACTTTCAAAATCTGTGATAAGTATCATACATATAAGACTAGTATTCATTTCAATACCCTAATCGATACATTATTGATATATGCTTTAAACGTAATTTAGTGACTGCCATGTCACAAGATGTGCGACGAATCTGTGTTGATGGGGTGCGGGTTTAATCTAGAATGCTATTCAAAATAGAACAATAATACTAGGATAATCATCCATACAGCGTTCATTTAGTTGTTCCCAGGCTGTATCCCCCTGTCAATCATAATAACTTTCAAAATATTAAAAATGTCGCATGACTAGTATTCATTAGTATTTATTTCTATACCCTAAGCCCTTAGTTTTGAAAGAATGTTGTACTTACATTAAATATTTGGAATGTTTATCCAGAAACGTTACTTTGAGTAATTGTATAGTTATTTCTAAATCTTTGTATGGTTACTTACACCGACACTACATGTGATAGAAATATTGCGCTTTTATCGGCAATCACACGATCCTTTCATTTTGAACAAATGTTCTGATTTAATCGTATCTCTGTTGAATAATTAAATTGTTTTTATATAATGAAGAGCTATTCAAAACAAAACAATTGAACTAGAATTACCATCCATATAGTTTTCCAGTTCCCAGTCTATATCCCATTGTGAAGCATAGTCAAAATCTACAATTAAAAGCATATGACTAGACTATATTTCGAGTACCGAAGTTATCGATAAATGTTTTAATTACACTGTTTATAAATATGTTTAGCCAAACCTGTACCATTAATAAATTGTTATAATCATTCTAAATACGTATTTAGGGATTTAAGCGTGATTTAAAAAATGAAACGTAACTTTAGGTGCGAGAAAAATGTTTTTAATCAGCTATCAGCTGGACCTTATAGTTGATTTAATATACGACTTAAAATTATTCAACATGCTTTAAACTTCTTCTATTATAATTCAATTAAAATCCCATCTGTATTATGTTGTTTACAGTGAGGTTATGCTGCTGTAATTATTACAATAAAAATCAAAGCGCTGAAGGCACGATATTTGTTTGGGTACACAAAACTATACAAACAGTTTCCTTAGCATAGACATACATGTATTTCATGTGAAAGAAATTGAATTGATCATTACAAGCTCGGGTAAAAGAACAAATGACACATGAATAACAGTTAAAATTAAATGCCAATTTGACTATTATTCTGACAAAGACTTAAAATGTAACCTCCGGAGTGTTAACAAGAATTTCCATAATTTGGCCTAGTGACCTATATTTGTTTACCTGATATGACCCATATCGAATAAGGACTAGATATCATCAAGTCAATCATTCTGACAAAATTTCAACTTGCTCAAAGTAAAAATGCGACCTCCGGAGTTTTAACAAAATTGTCCTTTAATTTGGCCTAGTGAACTTTGAACTTGGTTTAGAAATCATTAAGACAAACATGCTGATCAAATTTGAAGATGCTGAAGCTTAAAATTCGGCTGCTACAGTGTTCACAAGATTTCCATTCAAGATGGCCTAGTGACCTAGTTTCTGATCCAATATGAACCACATTCGAACTTGACCTAGATATCATCAAGACAAACATTCTGATAAGATTTCAAAATGCGCAAGTTAAAAATGCAGCATCAAGTGTTAACAAGATTTCCATTCAATTTGGCCTAGTGACCTAATTTCTGACCCAGTATGATCCATATTCAAACTTAACATAGATATCATTCAGACAAACATTCTGACAACATTAAAAGCTGCTGAAGCTAAAAATGCAACCTCCAGACTGTTAACAATATTTTCCTTCAATTTGGCAAAGTGATCTTGTTTTCGACCTGGCATGACCTATATACAATCTTGGCCTAGATATCATTAAGATATACATACTGACCAAATATTAAGCTACTGAAGCAAGATATGCGGCTTTTACAGTGTTAAGAAGAATTCCTTTCAATTTGGCCTAGTGACCTAATTCCTGACCCAATATGACCCATATTCAAATGACCTAGATATTATAAAGACAATCATTCTGACAAAATTTCATGCTGTGGGGACAAAACTGCGGTCTTTCGTGTTAACAAGAGTGTCCTTCAATTTGACCTAGTGACCTACTTTTCGACCCGTCATGACCCATATTCGAACTTGACCTACAAATCATTTAGACAAACAATCTAATAGAGTTTCAACATGCTCAAAGTTAAAAACGTGGCCTGCAGAGTGTTTAACAAATGTTCCTTCAATTTGACCTAGTAACCTGTTGTTGACATCATATGGCCCAGTTTCGATCTTGTCCAAGATTTGGTGGAGATGAATGTTCTACTAAACTTTTATGAAGATCGGATGCAAAATGTAGCCTATAGTGTTTATAAGGTAATTGTGGGCGACACACAACGCGGACGCCGGACAAAACGTAATCGCAATAGCTTGCCTTGAGCACGTCGTGCACAAGTGAGCTAAAGAACTTTAAACTTCTTCTTTTCTCAAAATGGTTGGCCGCTTTTCAAATAATTTTGCAGGAGTGTGCCTTGGGTGACGCTCTATCAGATGCCTTCAAGCCTTGTTGATTGGTCAAAAGACAAGGGTACGGTGCTTTTTTTCCTTATATGGCTATAGTGGAAACTTAAACAACATGGCCATAATGGCTCTAGATCGCTTACCTGATTAATGAAATGTGATTCTAATGCGAAACATATCAAGACATTTATTCCATCAAAGATTGAAATGATATCATAAAGATAAAAATTTAGATAAAGTTTCAACTTGCTCAAAGACAAAATGCGGCCTCCGAATTTTGTACAATATTTTCCTTCAATTTGGCCTAAAGACCTTGTGTCTGACCCAATATGACCCATATTCGAAATTGACCTAGATATCATTAAGACAAACATTCTGACTGCTGCAGCAAAAATTGCGGCCTCTAGGCTCTAGAGTGTAAACAATATTTTCCTTCATTTTTACCTAATTACCCACTTTTCTACCCAACACGACCCATATTCCAATGTGACCTACATATCATTAAGACATACATTCTGATAACGTTTTAACATGCTGAAGTTAAAACTGAGTTAACAAGATTTTCCTTCAATGTGACCTAGTTTTTGACATCATATGGCCCAGTTTCTAACTTGTCCAAGATTTGGTGGAGATGAATGGTCTAATAAACTTTCATGTAGATCTGATGCAAAATGTAGCCTGTAGAGTGTTAACAGAGGCAATTGTTGACGACGCACGACGGACGGATGCCGGACAAAATATGATCACAATAGCTCATCTCGAACACTTTGTGCACAGTTGAACTAGAATTCTTCTCCTCCGAAATAAATATTGTGAAAAATAGGCTATTATGCCTTATATGGTTATAATGAAGCTAAAAACATATTCCTTCAAGTCATGTTGATTGGTCAAAAACTCAGGTGAGTGATTCCAGGGTCACCATTGCCCTCTTGTTTTATACTACACCTGGTTGCTATGTTTAGGGAACCATTTCATATGGATTGAACAGAGTATGTAGAGGCCCACTGAAGGAACATTTCTGCTAAACTATCTTGAAATCCCACAAGTATTATCATTTGACAAGCTAATTCACAGGAATGTTCTTTTTCTGATGTCATAGCAACCAAAGTTCAGCTTTGAATGTTACATCTTTAAACAATTCTGAAAGAGGACTTCAAAAGGAACATTCCCGTTAAGGTTGGTTGAAATTTGTCATTTCGTTTACAAAGAGATTTCCATTGAAGGTAAATTTTGACAACAGACAGACAACAGTCAGAGAGTGATTATAATAAATCAACTTGAGCCTTATGCTTTACAGCAAAAGCATACGAATAATAATATACAGTTATATATATTTTTTAATTGTGTTACTTTGGAAACAAAACACCATATGCACAATAGTGGAGTAAACATGTATTCTTCCAATTTTCTTTATCAAATAAACAATTATTAAAGCAGAAAAATAGTGACTGGTGAAAAGACAATTCCTCTAATAAGGCAAAGACATTTTGAAGTAAGTTTGACATTGACTTCACAAGATTGATCAATTATTATTTTCTCTTGATATTCTATTCATTGTTTGCTATTATTCAGTTCATATGAGAGCCGCAAATACCCCTCAAAATGTGTTACTTTGTTGTCCCGCACCAGTTCTCAACATACAACTATTTATTTTACTTCTAAGATGTTAAGGCATCTGCCTTGTCTTTTCATATAAACTAGATTACTTCTATTATAATAACCATAGAATAATGAGAGTATCTTAAGTAGCACTATCTGTGAAAAAATGCAACAGCTATCGAAATGAATGAGTAATTGAAATCATGTAGATAACATTGAGGAAAAAGGGAAAAGTTATACATGTATTTATATGAACACTTTCTCCTTTTTATCTGATTTATACAAGTCACTTGCTCGCTTCCTGTTGCAGTGGAATCCAAAGTAATTTTCATACGAGAAATGTTCAAATGCTTCAGAGAGACATGAACATCAATTTAAAACTGTAACTTAGGAATATTTTAAAGTCATATTGTTCTGAACATCATGGAAAGAAATGTGAAAGCTCTCAAGAAGGAGTTTTCATGATAAAGGAGAAAATAAAGGGTTTATTTCACCATTACATTCCAATTTAATATGTTCTTAAATCTAGTTAAGATTGATTGATTGATTGATTGATTGGGGTTTAACGCCGTTTTTAACAATTTCTCAGTTATATCACGGCGGCCAGTTCACCTACTCATGCATTTCCTTGTTTTCGCACACCAGTACTCCACACAACAATCTTCCCAAGCAACTGGCTGCTTTTCCACATAGACTTAGCCCATTGGTGAAAGACGAATGACGCATGTCGCATTGACTTTTGTCAATCGTCGGAAAGAAAGTTGGCCGAGGCGGGATTCGAACTCACAACCCCTGGATTGACAGCCCGCGTCGCTACCGACTGAACTACCGGGACTCGGCAAATCTAGTTAAAAAGGCTGATTGTGATATCTTCCTGTCTGTTTCTTGTCCATTTTGTTACATCATGTTTGTGTTGGTAATCATCTATTCTCTATGTTCTTTGAACTTTATATCCATATAAAACAACTGCTAGTTTTCAATAAAGCTTTACAAAAACGTTCCCTGCCCAATACTCCATATGTCTTAAACATCTAAATTTAAATTTTAATCACAATTGATGCTAAAACATATCGAACACATTTGTATAGAGCCTATATTCCTTTAAGTTCCTTATCAAAAGATTCGTGCTCGACCTAACACTTGTTTATGGTAAGTAATTATTGCTGTGCTTGAGTGCCCGCCAAACTTCTTAAGAATTGTGTCACTCAACATTTGACAAACCGGTACATGTTTCCTGAAAAGACAAACAAGAGACCCAAATAAGAAAATATCATAAAATATACCAATGAAGGAAGCATAACTCTGGAACGTCTAAAGATATTTGTCCACTTTTTGTTGCAAACGAGGTTTTATTGCCTATAAAGATTTACATCAAGTTTGATGCAAATTGGCTAGAGAACTGCTGAGGTTTAACACCAGACAAGGTCTATGGCTAATTTCAAAAAGCACATTGATTTATTTGGCTGATTATCAAACTAGGCCCAGAAATTATGGTCACAAACATGTTCACCAAATTTGGTGTAGATCGGAAGAAAACTGTTTGACGAAGAGAGCAGACAAGGCTGTTTTGGATAATTCAAGGCCATATTATTCAAAGTGCCTTAGGTAGTTTGACTGATTGACCATACCTTATGGCAACAAACATTGACATCAAGTTTTGAAAAGAAAAAATGATAAATATTCAACTAAATAGAGCAGACTTGTCTAATTTGACCAATTTTGGAAATGTTTGACCTAGAGACCCTCCATAGATTATCCCGATATACAGCCTTATGGGCGAATAACAAGGGTTATTCTGAGTAACAAATTAACCCTTACCAACATACAGACACTTTCTGATGCCTCTATTGCTGATTACTTTTGAAAAATATTGTGGCAAAAGGAGAAATTACTCATTGTTAGTGCTACAATATTTTCAAAAGTCATAATGTTTTCAACTGCATTTAATAATTAAGTTTTCATTGATAGTTTTTATTTTTATTTTTGCCTATAAGCTTTCATACTTGTCTGCTACATATGTGTTGTTTGTGGGAAAGATTTAAATTAAATCAAACAAGGAGAAAAATATTTTGATTTGGTATGGAATTGAAATGTCATAAAAAGACTGATTACATTATTTACATAAAATACTGTAAGAGTTAATGATTGATTGATTGGGGCTGTCGCTGTTTCAAGATTTTTTCAATCATAATCACGCATATCGCGGCGGCCAGTTCAACTACTCATATGTTTCCTAGTTTTCTCTCAACAGTACTCCACACAACATACTTTCTAAGCAACTGGCTGCTTTTCCACATAGACTTTAAGGCCATTGGTGAAAGAAGAATGAAGCTTGTCACAGTGACTTTTGTCAAACGTGGGAAAGAATGATGATCGAGCTGGGATTCAAACATATAACCCATGGATTGACAGCCCGCGTGATGCGGCGTCTCTACCAACAGAGCTACTGGAGCGCGGCTTGGAGTAATGTAAATAAATTATAACAAATAATTGTTTTTACTTTTTTAACATATACTCCTTGCAGGTTATTGAAAAAAGTTATAAATATTGTGCCAAAAGGAGACATTGCTTGTTTCGAACATTTTGTCCTTTTTTTACAATGCTTTCAAAATCATCCCTGCAGAGGTGTCAGCAAGTGTCCATATTAGAGAAAGGGTTAATAATATGAATTTGAGATTACAACTTTTTTGAAGAGAAGACAGACTGAATCAATATTACTGCAGTAATTTATGGATCAGTGTGTCCACTTATAACAAGAACCGTCTGTAAGACAGTGTGCTCGACCTTTTAGAGCACAATATCTCTAAAGATTTTGAAAAAATTGAGGTGGTACAATAAAACTTAACCAATGTGTGATGCAAAGCCATCGTCAAGGTGAGTAGGATAGCTAGCCTTTTATTCGAAAAGTCAAGCTAAAATAAAATACTGTCAGACAGGACAATGTCTGAGCACACACACTGTGAAACATATATTAACTCATAAAAAATAATATTTAAAATGATTATCAAAACAATGTGTTGTTTACAACTGCAATATATTTTTTGCAAAACCCAGAATAAAGTGATCTTAAATTTAACAAATCAGTGACATACAACTACAATGTCATGTTTCTGAATATTATAAAATTACAAGAAAAATAAATTTAATCAAGCGACAATATTACCCTAGAAGAAATCTTACATTTATGCTCTTATAGAAGCAACAGCTCACATTCCTTCCCGGTCCATTCTTGTAAAAAGTATGGATGGTTTCCAGCTTCACCCATGTTCACATGACAACTAAGTTGGTTGATATCAGGAAAGAGCAATCCACTCTTAGATGAAATGTTTCATTATATGTCCTGTTAAACAAAATTAAAAAATTGTCATCATTTAAGTGAAAAATGCATGGACAATTAAAGGTTAATTCAGGGACAAATAGGAATATCACTTTTCATGTGTTAATTTTATTTTTTATAACTGATGTAAAAATTCTATTTTGAGGCATGTTTGAATCTTTGTTTACGAAAGCAATTTCATCAGACAAGATTTACTTAAAGGCATGCTGAAAAACAATTACACGTCAATCTGTAAACACCTTTGTCAAACATAAGACCTTGTAAACTTTAACAAAAGCTGTTATGAAATGGCATACAAAATGTTATTAAACTAATATTTGTTATCTTGTACATTGCAATACCACTAAATATTTTGCAATAAATTGTGTAAACATATATAATATGATTCGAATTCATTAATCTGTAACTTATTGTTTGTTACAAGGCCGGTTTTGAAATAACTGACACTAGGGTATGAAATAACTTGCAAATACACCCATACACGTAACAATAGAAAACATAAATAGGCCTAGGTGTTATGAATATGACCTCTTAGCTTTATCTATGTCTAATGTTTACACTACAGTTGAAACATTGGGAGTAAAATCGTCTACAACAGATGCGTCTGCAAGTTGGACAGGGTTAAACTTCAGGTCTCCGGAATAATTAATTAGTAGGACGATGAAATAAACATCAAATAGTGTGCATCTGATAAATCACACAGACGTACTGGATTGCATTTTAGTATACCATGAGAGAACATAGCGAAGTATACTTGAGACGAAAAGACAACATGCCATTTCAACAATACATACCTTTAATTGGTCATAATCAACTGAGATCCACTGTCTATTCCGTGTCATTTAATATGAAAAACTTCAATAAAGAACCAGGTTTTATTAAGTTGTGAGACGGCATTTTATGTCATTGCAAAAGAAAAAAGCAAATCCGTCCAAATGACGCAATAATTCCTAACAGCCGGTGCTATGGGAAATTCGACCACGGTGAATAAGGCCTAACGGAAGATCACGGTTTCTCTGCAAATGCGTCACTTTCATCTTTATTTCATATAACGACGCACGGAAACTGACTTTTAATCCTTATTCTGGATTTATTTGCGTGATACAACACACAGAATATTTTCAATTCGGGGTTTTTTCTCTGCATTTCAATGCGTGATCAAGTATTCGGTTCGCGGCGTATGAATCTTACTGGTTATACCATTCCTGCAAACGAACACATTATTAGCATGTTCGGATAAAAATCGTAACTGAAATATTTATTATTCCATAATAAAGTTGACATTTCACTTTCATCAGATTTGATATACATTAAATAGGTTTATAAATTTGGTACTATATTTAGGCGTAGGTTTATATAGGTGTGAATTGGTAAAAAATAGATCCTGTTGGTTAATTTACTTATTTTGACCTTTGCTATTACTTCGCGTCATTTTCCTTAAATACACAATTACATTTCATTTCCAATTTCTCTTTGATTAGCAGAACCAAATAAGAAAACACATACGATATAAATATATAATTCTTTCAAAGATAGTGATACATTGGAAAAGTAAGAGCAAGTATTGAGTACTACTTTCAGGGTATATGAAATTTAGGACTTTTCCATTAGACGTATGGCTTCAGAAAGCTATATATATATTTATTTGGACAAGCCAAACAAATAGAAACATCCATATAGCGTTCATTTAGTTGTTCCCAGTCTGTTATCCACTGTGATCCATAGGGATCTTCAAAATATACAGTTAGTAGCATACCACTAGTATTTATTTAAATACCCTAAGAGATATATCGATGTTCTTGTTACACTGTTTTTAACATGTTAAGCCGAACCAGTAACTTTTTAGGAAATGGTATACCCATTATAAATACGAGTAACGGTTTTAATCGTTATTTAATGACTGCCACGTTGTCACATGATGTATGAGAAAAAGGTTATTTGACCAGCTTTCAGCTGATCCATATCACTAATATATGACTAATAATTATAAAATATATTTCAAACCGTTTGTTGTTATTTTGGTTGTATTGATATCTTTTTTATAATTTCTGTATCGCGATTAAAAGCACATGTCTAGTATTTATTTCGTTACTCTGTTACACTGTATAATAAGCCAATCCCCTTCATAATCATTATAAGTACGTTGCGTGGTCTTAAGCATATTTAGACTGCATCGCCACAATAGGTGCACGTTAAAATATATGTTATCAGTTGTCAGCTGGACCTTACAATTGAACTGATATTATTTCTTAACACTTTTATTATATCGGAAGCATAACACTACAAGTATAATTACCATTCATATAGCCTTCATTGTGTTGTCTGCAGTCTATATATCCATGTGAGTCATAGTTACCTTCGCAATCTGCAGTTAAAAGCATATTGCTAGAATTAAATACAATACCCTTTAATTCATGTTCTAATAAGTCAAACCAGTAATGTAATTACTACCATTTTAAAATATTTTGGAATTACCAAGACCCCTTACTTATCAATAAATGCTCAAATTATACGGCTTTCTGGCATATTTATCCAGAACCGTATTACCTAATTAAAGTCATAGTCATTGTAAAAGGTTTGAAGCGTAATTCAAAGATAGCAACATAACAAGAGGTGTATTTCTCTTGTTTCTATTATCAGCTACATGTATCAGCTCATGCGTATTGTTTAACTAAATATACGTATATATCTCAATTATATTATAAAAGTTTATTTATTATTTCAGTTTTAACCGATTCTTGTCGATGATTGTATTTAAACATGTTAATGATATTGGAAGTTTAACATTACAAGTAGAATTACCATCCATATAGCCTTCAATATATTGTCCGCAGTCTGTTTCTTCATGTAGGTTATAGTCACCCTCGCAATCTGCAGTTAAAAGCATTTTGCTAGAATTAAATCGAGTACCCAAAGCGATCAATTAATGCTCTAATAAGCCAAACCAGTAATTACTACCATTTTAAAAGATTTTGGAATTACAAAGCCCGCTTACTTTTCAATAAATCTTCCAATTAAACGACTTATTGTCATATTTATCCACAACCGTAATAATTAATTAAAGTAATTATCATTTAAAAATGCTTAAAGCGTAATTTAAAGATAGCAACATCACAAGAGGTGTGATACTGTTGTTTCTATTATCAACTATAAGTTAATCCGTATTATTGAACTAAAATATACTTCTACATCTAAGATATATTTTAAACGTTTATTTATGATTTCTGTTTGTATTTAAACACTTTTATGATATTGGAAGTATAACAATACAAGTAGAATTACCATTTATATAGCCTTCAATGTGTTGTCCCCAGTCTATATCTCCATGTAGGTCATAGTCACCCTCGCAATCTGCAGTTAAAAGCATATTGCCAGAATTAAATCCAGAACCCTAAGCGATCAATTCATGATTTAATAAGCCAAACTAGTAATTAATACCATTTTAAAAGATTTTGGAATAAACAAGTCCCCTTACTTATCAATAAAAGTTCCAATTACACGGATTTCTGACATTTGCCTACAGAACCGTAATACGAAAAAAAACATAAATTGTTTTTTTCGCTCATAGGTAACAGTTGTGAGATTTTTTATTTATTTTTTTCAATCACACATGAACCTTTCTGAAATGAAACTGGCAAAATCAATGGGACCCGCCATTTTGGTTATGTATAAAAAGAGACGAAAAACACGGATTGAAAATTATTGTCGTCTTTTTTATCTTTTTTTTTTAAAGTCGATATTTAAGATCATTAAAGTGCTGTGTTATTTTCATTTTATAAACATTTGTACGAAAAAGATAACTCTGTACAAAACATGTTTCTCCCGTTCGTCAAAAAACCACGGCAAACGACAGCATTAGCGACGTCATGTCATTTCCGTAACACATCATCTAGGCGTAACGTCAAATGGAGCGACGTCGTTTCCCGCAAAAAAAAGTGGTATCAACATGAAAGACCCTAAATTCCTATACATGAGCTATAGACTCACTCATACAAAGTAATTATTTTTTAACAAGCAGTGTGGTAAAAGGATAACTTTCTCATAATGAGCAATTGTTATTTTGGCGACAATCATATCCTAAGTCTTCTGCTGAAAAGGCGTCAGAAACCGTCTCTAATAGTGAAAGGGTTTAGCAGAAATGTGCCCCCTTACATAATTTGTTCCTGTCATATTAACTGGTTGAAAAAGGCAGTCGTCAGATGGCATCAGAAAATGGCTGATATATTTGCTTCTTTACCATAATGCAGGTGATCCATAAAGGATCATCTTGGCCCTCATGTTTTAACCTCGTTCATCATAAATGTATTCCTTGACTTTCTGAAAGTCCTTACTTTATTATTTTCTGTTCGTAATAAAAGACAACAGCAATACGAATTCCGAACATGTTTTGATCATGCAAAATACATGACATTAACATTTGTATCGTCTTGTTAATGGTAGCACCTATAGATATATTACCTAATTAAAATTATTATCATTTAAACATTTTAAAGCGTAATTTAAAGATAGAAATTCACAAGAGATGTAATACTGATGTTTCTATTATCAGCTATCAGCTTATCAAAACATGTTCCAATTACACGGCTTTCTGACATATTCATCCAGGACCGTTATACAAAACTAAAGTTATTATCATTAAATAATGTTTAAAGCGTAATATAGAGATAGCAACATCACAAGAGGTGTGATACTGTTGTTTCTATTATCAGCTATCAGCTTATGCGTATTATTGAACTAAAATATACTTTTTCATCTCAAATATATTATAAAAGTTAATTTATGATTTCAGTTTTAACCGATTTATGTCGAAGATTGTTTTTAAATAACCATTCATTTTGTTGTCCCAGTCTATATCTCCATGTAGGTCATAGTAACCTTCAACATCTGGATCACCTCTGATCTATGTGAGAAAGTAGTCGATGGCTTCGAAAGAATGTTGTGTAAGTACTGGTGTGGGAAAGCCAGGAAAACATGGGTAGGTGCACTGACCGCCGTGATATGACCAAAGCTGTTGAAAGCGGCGTTAAACTCCAAACAAACAATCAACATCTGGAGTTAAAAGCATATTGTTAGAATTAAAACCAGTACCCTAAGAGATCAATTCAAGTTCTAATAGGCCCAACCAGTAATTACTACCATTTCAAAAGATTTTGGAATAAGCCCCTTACTTATCAATAAATGTTCCAATTACAGGGCTTTCTGACATTTGTTTACAGAACCGTAATACCTAATTAAGGATATTATCATTTAAAAATGTTTAAAGCGTAATTTAAAGATAGAAACATCACAATAGGTGTGTGATACTGATGTTTCTATTATCAGCTATCAGCTTATCCGGATTATTGATCTAAAATATACTTCTACATCTCAAATATATGTTAAACCTTTATTTATGATTTCAGTTTTAACCAATTATTTTCGAAGGTTGCTTTTAAACAATGTTATGATATTGGAAGTATAAAAATACAAGTAGAATTACCAGTCATATATCCTTCATGTTGTTGTCCCAAGTCTGTATCTCCATGTGAGTCACAGTAACCTTTGCAATCTGCAGTTAAAACATATTACAAGAATTCAATCCAGTACCCTAAGCAATCAATTCATGTTCTAATAAGCCAAACCAGTAATTACTAGCACTTCAAAAGATTTTGGAATGACCAGCCCCCTTTCTTATCAAATGATATTCTGATTACACGGCTTTCTGACAGATTTATCCAAAACCGTAATACCTACTTAAGATTCGTATCATTTAAAAAGGTTTAAAGCGTTATTTAAAGATAGCAACATCAAAAGAGGTGTGATACTGTTGTTTTAATTATCAGCTATCAGCTTATCCATATAATTGAATTAAGATAAACTTATACATCTTAAATAATTTTCAAACGTTTATTTATTATTTCAGTTTTAACCGATTCTTGTCGAAGATTGTATTTAAACAATATTATGATATTGGAAGTATAAAAATACAAGTAGAATTAACATCCATATATTCTTCATTTTGTTACCTCAAATATATCATATAAAGATTATTTATCAATTCAGTTTTAACATTTTCTTGGCGAAGGTTGTATTTACACACTTTTAAGATATTCGAAGTATAACAATACAAGTAGAATTACCATCCATATAGCCTTCATGTTGTTGTCCCCAGTCTGTTTCTCCCTGTATGTCATAGTAACCTTCACAATATGCAGTTAAAAGCATACTGCTAAAATTAAATCCATCACCCTAAGCAATCAATTCATGCTATAATAAGCCGAACCAGTAATTACTACCATTTTTAAAGATTTTGGAATGACCAAGCCCCCAAACTTATCAAAAGATATTCTGATTACACGGCTTTCTGACAGATTTATCCAGAACCGTAATACCTAATTAAGGTCCTTATCATTTAAAAATGTTTAAAGCGTTATTTAAATATAGCAACATCACAAGAGGTGTGATACTGCTGTTATTATTGAACTGAAATATACGTATACATCTCAAATATATTATTGAACTGAAATATACGTATACATCTCAAATATATTATTGAACTGAAATATACGTATACATCTCAAATATATTATTAAAAATATATTTACGAATTCCAGTTTAAACCGATTCTTGTCGAAGATTGTATTTGAACACTTTTAAGATATTTGAAGTATAACAATACAAGTAGAATTACCATCCATATAGCCTTCATTTTGTTGATCCCAGTCTGTTTCTCCCTGTATGTCACAGTAACTTTCGTAATCTGCAGTTAAAAGCATATTGCTAGAATTAAATCGAGTACCCTAAGCAATCAATTCATGTTCTAATAAGCCAAACCAGTAGTAACTACCATTTTAAAATATTTTGGAATGACCAAGCCCCCTTACGTATCCATAAATGTTCCAATAACAAAGCCTTCTGACATATTTATCCAGAACCGTAATACCTAATTAAAGTTATTATCATTTAAAAATGTTTAAAGTGTAATTTAAAGATAGCACCATCACAAGAGGTGTGATACTGTTGTTTCTAGTATCTGATATCAGCTTATACGTACAATTGAAGTAATATATTCATCAACATCTCAAATAGTTTTTAACGTTAATTTATGATTTCAGTTTTAGCCGATTTTTTTTTCGAAGATTGTATTTAAAACTCTTTTATGAAATTCGATGTATAACCATAAGAGTAAAATTAAAATTCATATAGTCTTCATTTTGTTGTACCCAGTCTGTATCTCCATGTGAATCATAGTTACCTTCGTAATCTGCAATTAAAAGCATATTGCTAGAATTAAATCCAGTACCCTAAGCGATCAATTCATGTTCTAATAAGCCAAACCAGTAATTACTACCACATCAAAAGATTTTGGAATGACCAAGCCCCCTTTCTTATCAAAAGATACTCTGATTACACAGCTTTCTGACAGATTTATCCAGAACCGTAATACCTAATTAAGATTCTTATCATTTAAAAATGTTTAAAGCGTTATTTAAAGATAGCAACATCACACGAGGTGTGATACTGTTAATTCAATTATCAGCTATCAGCTTATCCGTATAATTGAATTAAGATAACATTTTACATCTCAAATATATTATAAAAAGTATATTTATGATTTCAGTTTTAACCAATTCTTGTCGAAGATTGTATTCAAACACTTTTATGAAATTCGAACCATAACAATACAAGTAGAATTACCATCCATATAGCCTTCATTTTGTTGTCCCCAGTCCGTTTCTCCCTGTAGGTCATAGTAACCTTCGTAATCTGAAGTTAAAAGCATATGGCTATAATTAAATCCAGTACCCTAAGCAATTTATTCATGTACTAATAATCCAAACCAGTAGTAACTACCACTTTAAAAGATTTTGGAATGACCAAGCCCACTTTCTTATCAAAAGATATTCTGATTACACGGCTTTCTGACAGATTTATCCAGAACCGTAATACCTAATTAATGTCATTATCATTTAAAAATGTTTTAGGCGTTATATAAAGATAGCTCCATCACAGGAGGTGTGATCCTGCTGTTTCTATTATCAGCTATCAGCTTATGCATATTATTGAACTGAAATATACGTATACATCTCACATATATTATTAAAAATATATTTATGAATTCAGTTTAAACCGATTCTTGTCGCAGTTTGTATTTAAACACTTTTAAGATATTTGAAATATAACAATACAAGTAGAATTACCATCCATATAGCCTTCACTTTGTTGTCCCCAGTCTGTTTCTCCCTGTATGTCATAGTAACCTTCGTAATCTGCAGTTAAAAGCATATTGCTAGAATTAAATCGAGTACCCTAAGCAATCAATTCATGTTTAATAAGCCAATCCAGTAATAACAACCATTTTAAAAGATTTTGGAATCACACAACCTTTTGACATATTTATCCAGAACCGTAATACCTAATTAAAGTTATTATCATTTGAAAATGTTTAAAGCGTAATTTAAAGATAGCAACATCACAAGAGGTGTGATACTGTTGTTTCTATTATCTGCTATCAGCTTATCCGTAAAATTGAATTAAGATAAACTTATACATCTCAAATAATTGTTAACGTTTATTTATGATTTCAGTTTTATCCGATTTTTTTTCGAAGATTGTATTTAAACACTTTTATGAAATTCGAACCATAACGATACAAGTAGAATTACCATCCATATATTCTTCATTTTGTTGTCCCCAGTCTGTTTCTCCCTGTAGGTCATAGTAACCTTCGTAATCTGAAGTTAAAAGCATATTACTATAATTAAATCCAGTACCCTAAGCAATATATTCATGTACTAATAATCCAAACCAGTTGTAACTAACATTTTAAAATATTTTGGAATGACCAAGCCCCCTTACGTATCCATAAATGTTCCAATAACAAAGCCTTCTGACATATTTATCCAGAACCGTAATACCTAATTAAAGTTATTATCATTTAAAAATGTTTAAAGCGTAATTTAAAGATAGCAACATCTCAACAGGTGTGATACTGTTATTTCTATTATCAGCTATCAGCTTATCCGTAAAATTGAATTGGAATAAACTTATACATCTCAAATAATTGCGTGTTAACGTTTATTTATTGTTTCAGTTTTAACCAATTCTTGTCGAAGATTGTATTTAAACACTTTTATGATATTCGAAGTATAACTATACAATTAGAATTAACATCCATATATTCTTCATTTTGTTGTCCCCAGTCTGTTTCTCCATGTGAGTCATAGTTACCTTCGTAATCTGCAGTTAAAGTCATATTGCTAGAATTAAATTCAGTACCCTAATCAATCAATTCATGTTATAATAAGCTAAACCATTAATTAATACCATTTTAAAAGATTTTGGAATTACCAAGCCCCCAAACTTATCAATAGATATTCTTATTACATGGCTTTCCGACAAATCTATCCAGAACCGTAATATCTAATTACGGTTCTTATTATTTAAATATGTTTGAAGCGTAATGAAAAGATAGCACCATCACAAGAGGTGTGATGCTGTTGTTTATATTATCAGATATCAGCTTATGCGTATTATTGAACTAGAATATACGTATACATCTCAAATATATTATAAAAAGTATATTTATGAATTCAGTTTTAACATTTTCTTGGCGAAGATTGTATTTACACACTTTTAAGACATTCGGAGTATAACAATACAAGTAGATTTACCATCCATATAACCTTCATTTTGTTGTCCCCAGTCTGTTTCTCCCTGTATGTCATATTAAGATAAACTTATACATCTCAAATAATTTTTAAACGTTAATTTATTATTTCAGTTGTAACCGATTCTTGTCGAAGATTGTATTTAAACACTTTTATGATATTCGAAGTATAACAATACAAGTAGAATTACCATTCATATAGCCTTCATTGTGTTGTCCCCAGTATGTATCTCCATGTGAGTCATAGTTACCTTCGTAATCTGCAGTTAAAGTCATATTGCTAGAATTAAATTCAGTACCCTAATCAATCAATTCATGTTATAATAAGCTAAACCATTAATTAATACCATTTTAAAAGATTTTGGAATTACCAAGCCCCCAAACTTATCAATAGATATTTTGATTACACGGCTTTCTGACAGATTTATCCAGAACCGTAATACGTAATTAAGGTTCTTATCATTTAACTATGTTTGAAGCGTAAGTAAAAGATAGCACCATCCGAAGAGGTGTGATGCTGTTGTTTCTATTATCAGCTATCAGCTTATGCGTATTATGGAATTAAAATATACGTATACATCTCAAATATATTATAAAAAGTATATTTTATGAATTCAGTTTTATCATTTTCTTGGCGAAGATTGTATTAACACACTTTTAAGATATTCGAAGTATAACAATACAAGTAGATTTACCATCCATATAACCTTCATTTTGTTGTCCCCAGTCTGTTTCTCCCTGTATGTCATATTAACCTTCACAATATGCAGATAAAAGCATACTACTAAAATTAAATCCAGTACCCTAAGCAAACAATTCATGTTCTAATAAGCCGAACCAGTAATTACTACAAATTTAAAAGATTTTGGAATGACCAAGCCCCCTTTCTTATCAAAAGATATTCTGATTACACGGCTTTCTGACAGGTTTATCCAGAACCGTAATACCTAATTAAAGTCCTTATCATTTAAAAATGTTTAAAGCGTAATTTAAAGATAGCAACATCTCAAGAGTGTGATAATGTTGTTACTATTATCAGCTATCAGCTTATTCGTATAATTGAATTAAGATAAATTTATACATCTCAAATAATTTTTAAACGTTTATGTATTATTTCAGTTTTAACCGATTCTTGTCGAAGATTGTATTTAAACAATTTTATGATATTCGAATTATAACAATACAACTAGAATTACCATCCATATATTCTTCATTCTGTTGTCCCCAGTCTGTTTCTCCATGTGAGTCATAGTTACCTTCGTAATCTGCATTTAAAGTCATATTGCTAGAATTAAATCCAGTACCTTAAGCAATCAATTCATGTTATAATAAGCTAAACCAGTAATTAATACCATTTTAAAAGATTTTTGAATTACCAATCCCCCTAACTTATCAACAGATATTCTGATTACATGGCTTTCTGACAGATTTATCCAGAACCGTAATACCTAATTAAGGTTCTTATCATTTAAAGGCGTATCGTCGGAGTGTTACTGCGCATCTTTTTTGCGCATGTCCTTTCCGACTCATTTTAGTGCTTTGCTCTTTTATGCTCATTGCGCTCAATTAAATTGCGAAACTGTCAATATCCGGAACACGATATCAATAAGCTGTAAATTCGGTGTAAAATCATGATGTCCGCGCAAGCTAGGCTAAAGAGTGGCAGATTTTTATCTTTAAAACGTGCAGAAAGCGAAAGCAATTACAATATTTTCAAAAGATTGACGGAAACTTGCATCGATAATGGATAATCGGTATCAGATTCGCCGCAAACTAAGCGGAAAACATGCCGGGAAGGAGAATTGTAGACTATAACTCTTTTACTTGAAAGATCAGCCTGTTTGTGAAAACTGTGTGAAATAACACTATCTTAAGTAATATTTCTCCTGAAACCAGACATGGCTACGGCTCGTTATAGTATGTGGAACTTTGAATACTGTCGAAACAACCAAACGACACCAACCGAGCAAAAGGGGCAACTTTAGTTTAGGTAATTTACTATTAATTATAATTTTCTATGATGTTATTAGTTTATGAGTTTACACAAATTGAAAGGGGTGGGGGGTTCGTCTGACAGTTAAACTGATTTTTATCTTGATATATTATCAAATTGAACACATTCAGTTAAATTTCAAGGAATTTTACCAAGGATTCATGAATAAGTAAACTGTCGCTGTGATATAACTGAAATAATGTTGAAAACGGCATAATACCCAAATAAAACAAAGCCAACCTATTGTCAATGTAGCCTGTAGAAATAAGTATGTTTTTATGCTGTTTCAGTGTTTTGTGACCAGGGCCCTTTCAATTACGAAAATAATTACATGTAAAATGTGATTAAAGTTAGCTTTTATAAAATTTAGGCCTACATTTGTGGAAAAAAAGAGGTGTCTTTTGATTGTGAATGGGGCCCTAATTTGGGTTATGAAATAACACTTTAAAAATAAAACATACACTGTGATACACACAAAATATTCTATCATAGTCATAAATTATTACACATGTGTTTATATGTCTTAAGTAGATTACAATATGATTTAGTTAACATTATATCAAATGACATGGGTTCGCAGAAGGGTGGTTCGGATGGAGCTATATAGAGTGGCTGCCACTCTAGTGGGGAGCAAGTCAGGAAAATGTGTTGTAGTTTGACTTATATCTCAAGACTGTAGACAATGTAGCTTTCATGAAAGTAAAGGTGAATCAATGCTTATCCATCGGTGTTGAAGAAACTGGCATAGTAGTTCTAAATCTTTTGAACCAGATGTGGCGCGCTGTCTTGTGCTCGAGAAAGATAATAGGAATGTGAATGTCTATGTCGTAATTATGGATGACGATGCATCAACCATGGTGAAATTCATGATACAGTTTCCCATTTTGTACAAAGATAGTCAGACATAAACCACAAGACAAGAAAAACATGAAGGAAACCAGTTGTACAATTTACTGAAAAAACTCTTTAACTACTCAAGTCAAGAAGAATTTTCAAAAGTGATTTAGTAAGGCTGTAATGCAGAGTAAGTGTGATCATATGGATCACACTTATTCTTGCTAGATCTTTAAATCTAACTGTCCCAAACTCATTTGGAAAGCAGAGCCTATCAAACTATTCAAATTGTTGCCCTTTGTTCGACTATCATAAGTCTGATGTAAGATCAGGGTGGTTTTCACAGAGCACTGTTACTCACATACAGACCTGAGACGTTTTCTTATGCTAAATTGCTTCTGGAGCAGTTGACTTTAAACATCGTGATAAAAGGAAAAATTGTTCAAATTGAGCAATTTCGTCTTTTCAGTTTTGTCACAATGTTTTCAACTGTTTTCAGTAAGCATACCTACATTTATAGAGACTTTCTATGTTTTTAACCCAAATGTTATCAAAGTTGTCTGCTGCTGATTTGTTGTATGTGGAAAAGGGTTAACATGCCTCTTATCTTGTAAATCTATGTGTGCCAGCCTTTTTACCCGCTCACAGCAGACCATGGTGGAGTGCATGTGGGCTAGGCACATTTTCTTAACCTAGTATCTATGTCCCTGCTAGTACTGATTTTAAAAACCATGTATCATGTATAAGTGAACTGTGCTGGGATATAACTGAAACTTATACTGTCGAAATGGTGTAAATCTCAATTATAAATATAATTATTGTATTTTTATTTTAAGGTTGATATATGAACTTTGACATCTTGCTCATAATATTTTTTGTTGAACAAAGTTTCCCCAAGATATTTTTGGTTTACATGACATTTTCTTTTAACTATTCTATCATTCAGCTTTCAAAATAATACACCCATGCTTGTAATGCTCTACAGATAAACATTGTGAGTAACTTTGCAGAAGAAATGTTCATTTTGAATAACATAAAACTGTGATTTGTTCCTATGTTATGAAACTGCATGTTTCACTAATCTGAGTCTTCATTTTTTGCCAATGGATATGTGTACAGACACTGTTTGCTGTATTTCTATATGCACAAAATGAAACTGTTTCAATAGCATATTTGAGTGTCATTCTGTGAGAACCAGACTGAATGTCTTTGTGACTAGCATAGATTCAGACCAACCTATACCTCTATGCAACTTGATCTCATTGATCAGATCATATTCATGCTCAGACTGATGTTTATTGTAGAGAGTTATTGAGGTTTTCAAGTGGTCACTGGATATATGATACAATCAGTCATGCATTGGCAGGTCTGTAATTCATTTCTCTGATGTGTTTATTATGAAAAGTTAACAAATGAAAATATCGCATCAAGGAAACAGCAGCAGTTCTGATTGCTCGCATGAGCGAATAACTAGAACTGCTGATATGCTGCTTTAAAAAGGCAGTTTTGATTCTTGCCAACAGCATGTCGTGGTATCTTCATCTAGAATGCCTGTAGGCAAGGCACGTTGTCATTGCCTAACTAATGAAAGTGTATTATATATAAGCAAACTGTTGCTGGGATATAACCGAAATACTGTTGAAATGATATAAAACCGCAATCATAAACAGAAACCATATTATTTGTTGTTGAAGGTTGATGTATGAATTTTGAAATATGTTGACACTAAGAGTATGAACTGAAAAATGTTTTAGAGTACACTGTGCATACCCAGCTTAGAGCAATATTTTCTTCTGATCTTGGTCTACTCAATTTATCAGTGTTTTAGACTCTCACTTTATTATTATGAGTAATGGTAATTTCTAGCCAGTCTCCCCAAAAGTTATATTTAAAAAAAAGAAAATTAATGAAAGATTGATGATTTCATACTTTCTCTGTGTTTAGAACTAATAACCTCACAATATTGTTGATTACCACCAATGTTAGTCTGAGCATGACATAAGATTTTTTGGTTTGAAAAAGATCAGATGCCACATCATAGATTATACTAAAATATATTTTTGTCTAGATATGTTTGTATAGTCTTCTGCTGTAGTAACCTTGTATGTTTGACAGTTAAGTGGCTTATGTTTTCACTTAACAACACTGATAGAATCTTAAATGTAATTTGTATGTAATAAGGAAGAAAACCAATAGTTTCTTTACTTCATTGAACACAGCTTTTATTTAGGTAATGGTATGCTTGTAACAAATTATATAAAACTCTTTTTTGCAGAAATGCAATACCGCTTTCCCACTTGCAGAGCATTTTGAGGCATTTGCACTTGATGACTTCTAAACACATTGTCACAAAGGGATAACTTGCTCATAGTGGGCAATATGTTTGCAACAATGTTTTCAACTCTTTGCTTCTATGCTACCTTCATTAACATAGACTTTCCATATTTGTGTCTGAATTTCTACTGCAGGTTTGTATGTGGGAAAGGGAGTCATTGAGGATTTCGTATTGACCTGTTGCCTTCTTTTCCTACAGAGGTACTTTTTATTTTTGTTATTTAACCATTGTGAAATACATCAGTAAAACTGTTCTTGGTAATATGTACAGCAACTAGTGGTTTATTTGCTTAACCTTTTCCCTCATACAATGATTGAATGCTATAATTTCTCCTTTTGTCGCAATGTTTTCAAAGGATGTCTGCTGCAAAGGCGTCAAAATAAGTTGAAATGAATGTGTGTATTTCAACACATAATTCATGTGAGACAGTGACAGTTATTTGAAGATATGTATAGACTAGAAGATTTTCAAATTTGTAATTTTTCCTAAAGAAATTTCTTAAAGGGATATAATTCAATGTGAAATTTATCGAAAGAACAAAGCCAACAGTGTTTTGTTTTGTTTAATTCAACAACCCATTTAACAAGTTATTGATATGAGAAATATTGAAAAAAAATATCTCCACTAAATAGCTTTTAATTTTAAATTGATTTTTTGTTGAGCTATTATTTAAAAAAATCATAAAGGGAGATAATCCAATGTAAAATTCAACTAGTAAGCACTGCAACCATTGTTTTAAGCTTCATTCAAGAACCCTTATAACCAGTTATTCATATTACAAATTTATCAAAAAAATACTGCCCTAAGAGATATTTAATTCAAAATTGTATTTTTCCTTGGCTAATTTTATGAAACAAAATCATAAAGGGAGATAATTCAATAGGAAATATCTCTGTAATTAGCACTGCGACCTATATATATTTTTTGTTTCATTCAACAACCCTTATAATAAGGTGTTCATATGAAAAGTATTAAAAAAATCTGTCCACTATAATTTTTTAAATTCCAACTTTTGTATAGTACCTATGTTCAATTTTATACAAATTTGATCACGGCGGCCATCTTGAATTATTGCATATAAAGTGTTATATAAAGTGTTAAAGCAGTATAATTGCTCAAATTTGACGTTAATTAGAAGCAAAGAGAAGCGAATTATCGCATAGCTTACATTTAATAAACACGTTTGAGCTATATTGCGTAATTCAATAATCTAACTGAGTAACAGAAATCGAGTAAAAAATTCGAACTCAACCTGTATAAATTACCGTTATATGGTACTGCGCATGCCCGAAAAGTATCAAAGACTCAAAATGGAGGTAAGTACTCACATAATATGAATGATACGATTCGGTTTCGATGTAATAATAGTTTTTGTTTACACCCGACCTTTAAAACTTGATTTTATATTGAGAAATAACTCAATGCAACATACTGTTTGAGGTTAAGTGCGAAAACATATTTACGTTTTCAGAAATGCGGTACTACACATGAGCAAGGTGGAAAGGGGTTCCTTGGGGGGAAATTAACTGCATTCCCATTGATTGTAACATTGATCCTAAAAATGAATGGTTTGGTCAATAACATTCGATTGAATCAATATAGTTAATAGTTAAAGGCAGTATTATTTGTACCAGAGACGTATGAATTTATTTTATGTTTGTTTGTACAGATGTCCAATTGCATTTATCACGTCCATTGCCCCGATTCCGTGACTGACCAAAATCCTTAAACTGAGCACATATATGGGTATTAAAAGAGTGCATAGCAAAAAAAGTAGATCCGCGACCCATTGTTTTGAATGTTGTTTTGAGTTAGTCTTTGAGTAAGAAAGCTCTGGACAAAATTTAAGGAAATTCTGTCCATTGGAAAAAATCAGAGGATACGCCTTTAAATATGTTTGAAGCGTAATTAAAAAATAGCACCATCACAAGAGGTGTGGTGCTGTTGTTTCTATTATCAGCTATCAGCTTATGCGTATTATTGAGCTAAAGTATGCGTATACAACTCAAATATATTATAAAAAGTATATTAATGATTTCAGTTTTAACCGATTCTTGTCGAAGATTGTATTTAAACACTTTTATGAAATTCGAAGTAAAACAATACAAGTAGAATTACCATCCATATAGCCTTCATTTTGTTGTCCCCAGTCTGTTTCTCCCTGTATGTCATAATATTCTTCGTAATCTGCAGTTAAAAGCATATTGCTAGAATTAAATCCAGTACCCTAAGCAAATAATTCATGTTCTAATAAGAAAACCAGTAGTTACTACCATTTTAAAGATTTTGGAATGACCAAGCCCCCTTACGTATCAATAAATGTTCCAATAACACAGCCTTCTGACATATTTATCCACAACCGTAATACCTAATTAAAGTTATTATCATTTAAAAATGTTTAAAGCGTTATTTAAACATAGCAACATCACAAAAGATGTAATACTGTTGTTTCTATTATCAGCCATCAGCTTATCCGTATAATTGAATTAAGATAAACTTATACATCTCAAATAATTTTTAAACGTTTATTTATTATTTCAGTTTTAACCGATTCTTGTCGAAGATTGAATTTAAACACTTTTATGATATTCGAAGTATAACAATACAAGTAGAATTACCATTCATATATTCTTCATTTTGTTGTCCCCAGTCTGTTTCTCCATGTGAGTCATAGTTACCTTCGTAATCTGCATTTAAAGTCATATTGCTAGAATTAAATCCAGTACCCTAATCAATCAATTCATGTTATAATAAGCTAAACCAGTAATTAATACCATTTTAAAAGATTTAGGAATGACCAATTCCCCTAATTTATCAATATATATTCTGATTACACGGCTTTCTGACAGATTTATCAAGAACCGTAATACCTAATTAAGGTTCTTGTCATTTAAATATGTTTGAAGCGTAATTAAAAGATAGCACCATCACAAGACATGTGATACTGTTGTTTCTATTATCAGCTATCAGCTTATGCGTATTATTGAACTAAAATATACGTATACATCTCAAATATTTTATAAAAAGTATATTTATAAATTCAGTTTCAACCGATTCTTGTCGAAGATTATATTTAAACACTTTTTAGATATTCGAAGTATAACAATACAAGTAGATTTACCTTCCATATAGCCTTCATTGTGTTGTCCCCAGTCTGTTTCTCCCTGTATGTCATAGTAACCTTCACAATCTGCTGTTAAAGCATATTGCTAGAATTAAATTCAGTACCCTAAGCAATCAATTCATGTTCTAATAAGTCAAACCACTAATTACTACCATTTTAAAAGATTTTGGAATGACCAAGCCCCCTTTTTCATCAATAAATCTTCAAATTACACGGCTTTCTATCATATTTATCCAAAACCGTAGTACCTAATTAAAGTTAATATATCTATAGGTGCTACCTATTTACGAAAGAAACGTAAAATTATTGTAAACAAATATTAAAGAGCATTCTTTGGTCATCAAAAGATATTTAAAAAGTAATTGACTAGATGATGAAAATCGTCATGTCATGTTTTTCGTATGATCATAAAATGTTTGTAATTCGTATTACTGTCGTCTATTAATACGAACAGAAGATAATAAAGAAAAGATTTTCAGAAAATTTATAACACATTTATAATGACCCCTGTTTAATAAAAGGGCCAAGATGAAAATTAATTGATCATCTGAATGATGGTATAGAAGTAAATGTGTAACTGATAATTTCAGGGGAAAATTTATTTATTTCAGCCCTTTTTCTGATGCCACATGGCACCTACCTTTTGCAACCATTCAATATGGCAGCAACAAATTATGTAGGAGGTCAAATGTCTGCTCAACACTTTTCCTAATACAGTCGGTTTCTTAAGCCTCTATATACGACGTAGGAAACGTTTGCGACCACAGGAACAATTGCTCATTATGAGCAATGTATCCTTTTGCCACAATGCCCGATCAATAATTATATCAAAGTCGTATGTAGCAGATTTGTTGTATGTGGGTAAGGGTTAATGATCTTGATATGGATAATAAACAAGTGGATAAAGATGGTCCTAAATCTACCACATTGTAATTTGTTAGGTGTATTAGGAGAAGATGACATTTGAAGTTAAATTGACCGCCAGATTGTTATGTCTTTCGGCCAATCAATATAGCTTCTACCACAACTGCCATGAGTTTCAAGAGATCAAGATCGCTTGGATATTTGAGCGGATTAGGAGAAGATGTAAATTGAAGCTTAAAGTTCATTTTACCTCATATCTGATGCTGACAAATTGCTTAGTGTTTCAGACTATAAAAGATGGCTTCTATCAATTGTTTACCTCTTGGTGGTGTAATGGTAGAGCGTCCGTCTCGGGTGCAGGAGGACGAGAGTTAGATCACCGGCCTGGTCATACTAAAGACTTTAAAATGGTAGTAATGGCTGCCCTCCTTGGCGCTTAGGGTTGCTGGGTAAGACAATAGTGCATGACTAGTATCAGGATAAACAGACCAGTAGTTCTTGTAAATTATCCAGGAAACATGTGATATAGCTAAAACCATAGTAGCCTTGGATCGCTCACCACATAGCCAATGACAACAGCTATTTCGAACTTGGCCTAGATATCATCACAAGACAATCCTTCTGACAAAATGTCGACATACTCAAGTTAACAATATTGCTTCTTGACTGTTAACAATATTTTCCTTCAATTTGGCCTAGTGACTGAATTTTTTATCAGACTTGACCCATATTCAATTTTAACAATCTTCTAAATAAAATTCAAGTTGAAAATGGGGCCTCCAGTGTTATTAAGAAATTCCTTCAATTTTTCATTGTGACTAATATTCGAACTGGCGCTAGATATCATCAAGACACACATTCTGACAAAGTTTCAAGCTACTGAAGACCAAAATTCATTATGTTTAAGTTAAAAATGTAGCCTCCTGAATGTTAGCAAGATTTTCCTTCAATTTAATCTATAGTCACCTAGTTTTTGACCTGAAATGACCAATTTATGAACTTGGCCTAGAAATCAGCAAGATAAAATAACAGAATAAGTTTCATGAAGATTGGATGATACTAGTGGACTATATAGTGTTAACAAGCTAATTATTGACAACGGAAGACAAACGACGGACAAAAGGCGTTCACAAAAACTCACCATGAGCACTTTGTGCTCATGTGAGCTTAAACTATTGAAAGCAGCGTAAAACACCAAACAATCAATCATTAATCTACTAGTTGTGTAAAGGCTGACTAAGGTATAATTGCTAC